>CM031234.1:680026093-680515273 GCA_018340775.1 Taxus wallichiana var. yunnanensis | reverse complement strand
GTCTTGTCGAGACATAGTAGATTTTGTAGCACGGTGTCTCGAGGTCGGAGAGTCAAGGCAGAGCATTCTCATCCTCGCAGACTCTTATACCCTCATGACATTCCCGAGTGGAAATGGGATGTGATCTCCATGGATTTCATAGTAGGACTCCCCTATGTCCTCTTATCGTCATGATGCCATTATGGTCATCTGTGGATAAGTTGACCAAGGTTGCACATTTCTCGCCAACCAAGGTCACCTATAATGCATGTGCCATCGCCAAAGTGTTCATGGAGGATATTGTCGTATTGCATGGGATTCCGAAGACGATCATTACTTCCATGCAGAGACACCATCTACACATTAGTTTTCCTGACTTCTTTTCGGAGGCCTTGGGTACATGAGACACTCTTCAGTTGGCATATCATCCAGAGACAGATGGGCACAGAGAGGGTTAATCGGGTGTTAGAGGATATGTTGAGGATGTATGTGATGGACCAGCGGTAAGAAGTGGGAAGACTATTTTCATTTAGTTGAGTTTGCCTACAATAACAGCTTATCATAGCTCCATTGGCATGGCTCCCTATCGTGCTTTGTATGGACGACCTGCACGCAGACACCTTGAGTGGGACAGACTAGATGACAGGATTATTTTGGGGCCAGCTTACCTTCAGGGATTTAGAGCAGCAGGTTGTTCGATTCGGCGGCAGTCTTGGAAAGTAGGCTAGAGCACGCCTGTAAGGCGTATGCTGGCATACACCAAGAGGATCGATCGTCACTTCTCTGTGGGTGACAAAGTCTTCTTGAGGGTTCATCCTCATAAGAGTCCGATCCGTTATGGAAAGGGTTCTAAGCTATCGCCTCGTTTTGTGGGGCCTTTTGATATTCTTGAGGTCATCGGTCCAATTGCCTATCGCCTAGCTTTGCCACCACGCCCGTACGGGCCCACGACGTTTTCATGTTTCGTGCTACGTAGATATGTACCAGATGTTTCTCATGTTTTGGATCGGGTCGACATTACGGTGCAGAGGACGGAGGGGCGTGGAGATGGAGCCCGTACGCATAATGGAGCTTCGGAGGTTGGCCCTTCCTGGGACGAGATTTGGACCAGGTTAGAGTGCAGTGGGACCGATATGACGAGTCATCACTACTTGGGAGGATGCTACACCATTGAGGGCTAGATATCCCTACCTTTTCCAATGACTTCCGGAGGAAGTCTAATTCTAGGAGAGGGGATGTAGTGCCCACATTTTTTATAGCTCCAGCTTATCTGCTGGTTCCTTTATTTCTAGACATGTTTTGATTGAGACTCGATAGACTTTGGACATTTTACTATGATATTTTATCCTCTTAGACATTATGGAATTTTGGGCGCGAGCGCCAATTGGATCGGGATTCATATACTGATATATTTCGTATGATGTGATAACACTAATAGGGTTATATGATAGACGTATCAGTTAGATGTTAGTCTCTTGTGGTTAATTTGATTGATGTTATAGTGTTTTGGATTTAATGATGGTGATTTTCATGCTAACCTAAGTGTAAGTCGTTACAATTTTATTTCTCGGATGATTCACGCAAACTATGTGGATAATGGATGCATTGCACTATCAATTGTAAATTATGTTCGGACATTATAAGTTTGATTGTTATTGTGATGTATGATGATGTTTACTATATCGACAAGTGCGGTTAATGTGTGCAATGAGTGTGCAGTGACATGTATAGGGAGAGCATGGGTTTCGTGACAGCCTACGCAATTGTGGCACAAGTAGCCCATGGGCCGAGTCCTAACCATGCTAAATTGTTTGAAGCCTTAGATTAGATGTATTTTAATTGGGCACCATGGGTGAACCCTCAATTTGTAATGTAATTGTGTCTTGTAAAATTAATTAGGTTTAGGATGTATTTGTATTAAGTAAACTAGCTTAGGGGTTAATAATCTTATCTTAAGTTAAGTGTTGGTTTTGGGAAGTGTGTGTGTGTTGGTAAAAGGGATTGGGGACCACATGTGAACCTTGGGTGAACCCCACACCCTCTACCCTTGTGCCCAAGCATGCCAAACCCGAAATTGGGTTATTTTGGGTAATTTTAGGACCCTTTTGAGTTTGGGGGTTCCCTTAGCATAAAAATGGGCCCTTGGACCCTACCTAATAGGTAGGGGGGCCTATTTCAAGGTTTGAAGGGTTTCCTCCCATTTAGCCCTCTTTAGTCACCATCCATGTAAGATGGTTGGGTTGTGTGAAAGTGTTAAAAGTTGCTCCACTTTGTTTTATTTTAGTTTTTAGTATTTTGGGTGAAAAGGGATAAAAGGTGAGTTTACTCTTTCTTATTTTGTTTTTGGAATCTTTGACTCTTGAGAGGAGAGGGGTGACACTTGTCACTTTCCCATTGGTGAGGAAACTTTGGGTTCTCTTTTTATTCTTCCTCATGTGGGAAGAATGGGTCTTCTTGGTTCATTTTTTTGGGAGCACTTGGAGAATTTTGGGAGCTTGGACAAAGGGGAAAAGCTTAGAGTCTTGGAAAGCATTTTAGAGGTAGGGTTCTTAACCTTCTTCTTCTTAGTTTTGCTTATATTGTATGTATGTTTGATCAATGAAATAATGTGTGTGAAATATGTGTTATGTAGTTGTTGTTTGTTCTTGTGGTTTTCTTGTTGTCTCTCCACCATCATTTGGATTGATGGTTTTTGGAGAATGTAGGGGAAGAGAGAGGGATTTCCCTCTCAAACCTCATGGTTGTTGGTCAAGCCATGAAGGTCCCTTCTCATCCCCTCATATGGTTTGAGGTGGGAGAAAGGTTCATATGGCTTGATCCTTTCCCCATTCTTGGTGAGGAAACCCATGTGGGTTTGAAAATCCTCCCAAGAAGGATCTCTATAGTATAAGGAGGAATAAGGAGGATGTATGATTAGGAGGTATAAGGAGTTTTTATATATGTATTTATTGGTGCTCCTATGGTTGGACACCTTGATTTGGGCATCCTTCTTCCTCTCTTCCCCTCGTGAGGTGACATTATTCTCCTCATGTGTGGTTTTCATTGTATAAGTAGGTCTAAGTAGTTGAATGGTCTTATGTTTTCTTGTTGTGTGTTTAAACCCCATATTTACTTGTGCACATCAGGAAGCTAGTTCCTCTCTCCCATGGGCTTGGGAGGCTAGCAAGATGACTTTCAACCATGGAAAGGCATGTGATGATGCCTATTGGTTGGGTGGTAAACAAGCCATGTTCTCTTGGAGTTGGTTTCTTGAGGAGCAATGGAGTTGGAGCTCATGTTCGAGATAGTGAAGCCTCTTGCCATCTTGGTCATCCTCATCTTTTGTGGGCATTACCTTCATTTTGTAAATAAATGTAAATTTATAATGTAAAGACCCTTTGTACTCAGATTGATAAAGCATTAGTCTCTATTAAGGAAACTTTTATTTTATAGTTGCAAGAAGCCCATCATTTGATTTATAATGAAACCAAGAACATTTTATTTTCAATGCCTTCATTTGGAAAGATTTGTTGTTTAGGAAATGAAATTAGATATGCATTACATATAAAATTTGAAAGTTTAGAAACTTTTATTTTAAAATATGGTTGCAATTTATAAGCTTCTTCTTCCTCCTCCTCACGTAAATTGTTCCAAAACAACCAAACAATTTGCAAGGATTTCATCTAATGAAACCAAGAACAAAAAATTTTTATTTTTAAGACATTAGAACAAGGGATTTTTTTTTTTTTTTTTTATAAAACATTCTCTGTTCTAATTTATATAATTTAGAACACACGACCAAGTTTTAATAATTGTTCTCTGTCCCATTAATGTAATTTAGAACACACAATACTTTTAAAACCAATGTTCTTTGTTCACATATTTACAATATGGAACACACATTCAATGCCATTCAATCATATAACAGATACCATATGTTGCTATAATGACTCGAAGAACTACCGATCTCCCATTTTATGGCTCGGAGTTTCAACGATCTCTCATTTCATGACTCGGCTACTTACCGATCCTTCATGTTAATCCATGCATTGTATACTAAGTATACTTGGTTCTCTACCAATTTTGGTTATCGAAGTGTTCCATTTAAGAGGCCTATCTGAATATCTGTTACCGATACTCATCTGAAATCCTGCTTCTTAAACTAGGTGATTAGGACAACGCAACCAACAACTTGTGATACTTTGGCCAAAGATTTTCACATGCTTTGCATGATCATATTCCTAGATGTTATACACATCAATGGAATACATCCTTCACCTCACTTCGTCTGTTATCTAGAATGGTCTTTTCTGACCTCTGTCAGTCCTCTCATCCAAGGTTAAACTTTAACCCAAACTAGCAATATGAAAGAGTATAGGAAGACACTCGCGGTGACTAAAGGTACGCAGACATACTTTGTCGACCCTAGATGACTGCGTGTGTCTAGTTACCTTTAGTCTTCCTGAGTCACTCCGTATACACGGTCACATTCCTATCATCGTCCAAGTAACTTGGTCCCAACTTATGTAAACTTGATGATTCGATTCGGGAGGGCGTTGTAACATGTCAGCTGCAACATTGTGTCATCATGAAGGCCCCGCCTTCATGAAGACACCAGATTGCAGCTGGCGTGTGCCAAGGTCCTACGGAATCCTCTCATCAAGGGATACACATCCAGCTAGAAGTGTGATTAGATTATAATCTTAAGTATTTTAAGAATAAGCTTCAGCAACCGTGTTGATCTTCTAACCTCACTATTTGTTACAGTTGCATAGCTAAGAGAGACTTATATTGTCTTTAAAGCTTAATATGCCTTTACTCCTCCTTACTGAAGGATTGCTTAATTCCATCTTAGTTCCTTAATTTAAGCTTCGGACTAACAGTCCACTACAACTTAACGTAGTAAGATCAACTTACTAAACTTAACCAAGTTTTATTCGCAACTGAATTTAAATTCAGAATTCCATCTTATTAGACGTCATTTAAATGAGGCCTAATTCCAAATGAATGTATTCATTTATTTACTATAACCTTACTTCAGTTAAGGTTTGATTATGAGGAGATATGATTCCTCATACCGAATATCCTCTGGATCAAACATCTCAAGGATATTAACGAAATCAGAATACAAGATTCAATTGTCTCTTTATTTATATTCATTAGCTTATATACCAGTTCCGAATATCGTTCATTTAAGAATTCATATTCACTTAACTCTTTTCAAATGTCAATTTAAAATCCATATTGACCTAAGTATGAATTAATTGTACATTCCAACTTAAAAGTTGTATTCAAGTAAAGAATAGATATTATGTCCTTTTAAAATCTATCAACCATCATTTGAATATATCCAAATTCAATGAATAAAATTTATATTCTCAATCTTATTCAAACAGTTCCAAGGTGGTACAACCATTAAAATAACACACCTTTCCTTTGTACTCAATCCTCAAGATTAAAATTTATACAATTTACAAGCCCATACAACCAGACTTCATTCATGCCAAACAACATTAACAACTCATAAAGAAGAAGAATACAACTTTCTCTTTTTCCATTTCCTCGTAGAAGAATAATAAATTCTCAGATACGATCCATCCTTAGCTAATCAGAAGAAGCATCAGAAAACAACATGTCTTCATTTTTACTCATGGAAACCATCTGCAAAATTTACTTGCATGGGTCAGTTCATTGAACTGAGCATATTAAGCACTTATCATTAAAATGAGGTGCTCTTAATTAACTGTCTCAATAAAAGAACTCTGCTTTTATGAAACGTTTATAAATTGAGATGGACATCATCTACGAATTAAGTGCTGATAAGGATGAACAACTTAACAACCCAATCCCTAATTACCATCACAATCAGACAAAAAGATTTACTAACTTTCTCCCAAATAATTACTACAACCCGCAACACTTTATTCATATTTCCTTACTGTTTTTATTCCAATAACGCAAGGGGTTCATTCCGTATTTAAAACAATTACTACCAGAAGTAATTTCCTCTAAATAGTTCCAGATTAAAAACATCTGTAAGAGCTAATACACATATGTATATAATGTTGTTCTAATGCAATTACTATCAATTCCATTCCTTATAATAGTTGAAATTTCAAGAGATGAATTTTAATTAAGAATTCAAACAGAACTACTTCCCTTTCGTACTACTCATTTAATTTCAAACAATCAAATGCAGAAGAGAAAAGTAGTCATTCACCATGACAACACTGGTGTCATTTCTCAGAATTCAACAAGCAGCATAATACTTCTTTCAAATCGAAAAGAAGGAAAACAATAGTTAAATGCAGATGCTTACGCCTAAGGCAGTAAGAAATTCATTCAATATCAAATATAGAATTTCAACTGGATAAGAGAAGAAAATAATTATTACTTCCAATTACCCATCCAATATTCCCTTTCTTTTCATCACAACTGCACTGGATGATTTAAACAAGAAGTGATATCAATCAATGATAACAGCCAAAGAGAGAGAGCAATTAAAGTCAATAATCGAATGAAAGGAAGAAGAATCATATTACCTCTTCTCACTGCCTAGCCGAATATCAACTATTTAGTACAGACCTGATCCAATAGGGTGATTCCTTCTGAACAAGTCTATTTCAGTATTCAAAACTTACTAACTACCATTCAAGGAGTATGCCAGAATTCATTTGCATCTGGTCCGTAAGTATCAATATCAACGACACCTCTAAATAAAATCATTTCCTTTAATTTTTCACCCAACGGACATTTTCATCCAGATACAAACAAGTAAGAGTGTACAACAAACAACAAATCATGTTTTCATCGTAATAATAAAAGGATTCGTTCTCCAAACACCAGAGTAAGAACCCAGTTTCGATTCAGTTTTAATGCAAGCAAGCAAAGAAGTTTATATATATATATATATATATATATAATTCACCAAAAATGAACATTCCCAGCTAGGTCTGAAACAAGCAAGGATGAACAACAAGCTATATGACCATAATATCACTGTATTAAATAAAGAACCCATCTTTTCAACCGCAAGAACAAGATTTTACTCTAGTATGGTTCTAATCGAACACCATGAAAAGGTTCAGATATGCAGTTCCTTTATTTATATATACATATCAATGGATTCAAGGAAGGATAAACGATACACTCTACATCATTCACCAAATAACCAAGTTATTCTTTCTCAGTGTTTAAATAATTTATTCCCCAACAACCATTCACGGCCTTCAACCCAACATGGAGACATTGAATCATTTTAAATCAAGCAAGGGTAAGACGATGGAATGAATTCATCTGTCCCCAAAGAATTCGTATTCTATGCAATGTAAAGCAACTAGAAAATAACTCACACAAACAGTTTCATCAAGCATTCTCACGATTTTTCCCAAACCATTTACACGCACAGAACTCAGAAAACAATATTCACATCGCTGATACATTCATCAACTCAAACCCATAATGGGTAATAAAACCGAATACCCAATACTGTCAAAACTCATACAACAAGGATAGATTTCATTTCATTTACTCTTTTTGCAAAGAAAATACCCAAATCGTATTCATCTCCAACAAGACAACTCAACCCAGAAATCACATTAATTGTATCAACATTTTCATTTTACAAAAACACCCAACATAAGAGCAGAGTTCTTTTAATGAAGACGCTTAACAAAGAGCAAAACAGTTTAAAGAGAAGAGCTCAACATGCCTGTAAAATTTCTTGTTGCTTGAAGAAAACCATCCATGCCCACAGGAGTTACTCTTTTCCCACGGCGACAAACAACAAGTTTTCCCAACTATCTTCTTACTCCCACAGGCTCAAAGATAGCCGTGGTTACTCAAAACAACAACAACAATGACCAGAATGGTTGCAGGTTCGAAAGAACCTCAAAAGAAATGCAGAGCAATCACAAGAAACCCAAATGAACATGATAACCACAAAATTTCCTCTTTCCCCTTTCCAAGGTGAGCTGGTCACCAAGACCGAGATCAATAAATGCATTGAATGCATTGCTTTTTCCTCTATTTCCACGCCACCACCGACTCAGGTTTGGCGGCCCTTTTCTTCAAAATTTTTGCTTGTGATTTCATTTTTAGCTATATTGCTAATTGGTGCCTCTATCTTCTCTGCTCCCGCCAATTTTGGCATTTAAAATTTCAAGGACTGTAATTAAATGTCCTTCATTAAATTTCAAACCTTCCCTTCTTATCCACTCATCAACATGTGTCCATAGGTCCCCTCCTTAGGTTAGCAATAGTTTAGGTTACATTGTCCATAGCTAGGTATTCACCTAGGTCGCAAATCATTAGGATTTGCAATATTTTACATCCTATTTAATTTAAAATCCACATAGGGTAGTAGTTAGGTTATAGGCTAAAACATAGTTATAGGTTTAAACGTAGCCGTAGTATTTTAATTAATGGGTTCTTCTAGTAAGTTTACTAACTTACGTTTATATCCCAGCATAATGCAGGACGTTTCGTCCTATGCTCGACATATACCTGGCTCACTTGCATCAAGACTCTTACTGCCTCACGCTTTCCGGTGTTACAATTTGTATGTAGTTCAGAAATCAAACCTTTTCCATTGGCATCAAGGTACCGAATAATTATACCTGTAACCAGGTTCTGTAACATTTATAACGACCTTCAGTCTGGTTTCAGACTTCATTCCATTTAGAAAGTAAATCGACAAAGCGATCACAAAGAAGCCGCAACATACCTTGGATCAATGGAATTGATTCAAGGTGTGTTGTCAACAACAATATGAGTTCATCAAACATAAAAGCAAGTCTGTTGTTTCACACTTTGCAAAACACAAGTTATAATGACCTCCGTCCCAAGTAAACAAGTTACAGTAAACAAGGGTTCAGATCAGTAACACATTCTTTTTAAGATTAAAAGATATATCTTAACATAATTATCCTCATTTCCATAGTTACAACATCATGAAAAGAGGTTATCATAGTAGCTTCTAAAAATCAAGACGTTCCATCAATAATACTACTAGCATCATCTCCTCGGACAAGGCTAGGTAAATCTCTCCATAGCTCATTTGGTGCTATGCAATGTCATCTCTGCCATCCCCTCATGAAAAAACGTCAGCATTAACTCCTCCGATGCATCTAAGGAGATCCAATATACATGCGTACCCAATATAGGTAACCACAGGATCCTATACACGTCCTCCAGGGTGACTGTCATCTCCCCTGTCGACAGGTGGAATGTGTTGGTCTCTGAATCCCATCTATCGATGAGAGTGACCATCAAACTCGGTTGTCGGACTATATGTTGATAGCGTCGGACCCCGATAAGGCCCACATTTGTGACATGTTTCCATTCCTCGACTATCGCTGCCCCACGAACTGTCACAAATAGGGGTGGCACCCTGTCTCACATCCGCAACTAATCTCTCACCTGCATCCAACAAAATAATCACATTATTAAAACAAGACCATATCTACATTCACCCATACCCATTACCCTACCTCTTTTACTTCGTTACTTACCCATTTATCCCATGGCTTCCCCTCCACCCCAACCCAACCCTCACCTACCTACTTACCCAGTCCACCCCTAACCCACCAACCTACCCACCCTAAACCTACCCAACCCAATATCACCTTACCTATTTACACCACCCCGACCCCTCCCCTACTTCCATTTTGACCCACTCCCCGACCTTACCTATTTTCCCACACATCTATACATTTTTCTCTAACAGCTCCACCCTTACCTATTTTTACCCCTTACCTATGTTATGATTTTCACCAAACCCACTTCTCTTACCCCTACCTACCTCACCCACCCAACCTCGAGACACCTTTTTGGCCCCTTTTTCCTCCAATTACGACTAGTACTCGGTTACCCCTAACCGACCCCGGTCCCCCTTCAACTGGCATCGGTCACCTGCTTTGTGACCGATATCGGTGCACTAACACCAATGTCACTAACCTTTAATCGATGCTCATTGTCACGTCAAAAACCATGACGCCCAAACCCCCATTTTTCCTTCAAATCCCCTTTTTTCTCCCTTCTACCCACCCAATCCTACCCAAATTCCCCTACACCCTTCCCCACCCCTTCTTAACCCAATCCCCTCCCTCCCCATTCCTATTTTAATTGATTTCCATCCCATAATTTAAAATTCATTTCCCCCCAAAAACCTGTTTTCACCCACCTAACCTCTAATTCATTCTAATAAACAAAACAAAGTGTAGGATTGAATCTTACCTCATCGCGTTATCTGCATGGTGGCACCTCCGGCCGCTACACTCGTGGTCCCCCGATCCCTCTCCTGCCTCTGCCATCACCAAATGACCTCTCGCTATCCAACCAATCAATCTAATCAAATCGATCCCACCCAACTCGTGGATCCACCTATCGACCAACTATCACCTGCCACGTGGCTTTCCAACTCAATCCTCAGTCTCAATCTATCACTTTCCACCTTTTCCGCTCTCTCTTGTCATTTTCCCCAATTCGATAAAAGATAAATGATTTGAAAAATAGGGAATTTTTTTCTTTTTATAACCTACCTGACTTGACCGGCGATGGTTTTACCTAAACCAACATCGGTCCTGTGCCCTAGCTTACCATGGTTGGTCAAGCTTCGACCAGCATCATCCTCTTCAACCATCATTGGTTTACCTACTTTTTTCTTTTTGTACCCTTACCCCTAATTTTTGACCTGAATCCTTTTTTATCTTACCCACACCTCACTTGGCCACTTCACTTGACCCTCTTGACCTTATCATTTACCCCCTCACCTCGTCCTCCTTCTGGGACTCATTATTTTACCCATACATCAGCCCTACCCGTGTCGTGACCTAGATACTTGGACTGGAATGTTGCTAGTGACCTTTGACCTCATGTGTTCACTATACCTTACGGAATGTTACCTATGTTGATGGACATACTAACCTTACCTTGCCTCTTACCATGACTATTTATCTTGACCCAATCTTTGGGTGTACTGGAACATACCTACACATTCCTACACCTAACCTATGCCATGTTTCCTGACCATATCCTATACCTTGGATACTGAAATCACTTAAACCTTGTTTGGATAAACCTATCAACCTTAGACGATGTAGATTTTACCTGCTCTTCAACCTGGTATTGTGTTGTATTTTATACGTGTGTGTGCATTTGACTGTTACTACCTTTGACCCTGACCTATTACCTAGATTACCCGAGTAGACCTTTTTCCTTTTTTCCCCCGTTACCCACCTTCCTCTTCATCACATTCACCTTTTATCAAACCACTCATCGATTTTGCCTTCTACCTTGTCAGTTCCTGGTTTGAGGGGGATCACCTTCACACACACATGGGGCAACCACATCTTATTTTTGTTAGTGTTGCTTACCACTACAAGCTACGTAAAAAAAAGGGGGCAAAATGTAGACACCAAAATTGGGTCACACTCCCCTTGGTCCATCGTCAAACAAACACCTTGAACATATTCACCTAACCATGGCCCCTTTCATCCCACTCTAATATTAATTTAATTAAATTAATTCATTATCTCACAATATTTATTATTTTAATATCCTAATTGAGATAATGCCCACGTATCTATCTCACCTAGACACCTCATCTAGCCACCTCACCCTAAGACCTATTCTTAATATGTTGCTATAACTAACTAAGACCTACCTAAACCCTAAAAATCAAAGCCTATATTCCCTTTAACCACATTCCCACACGTTAGAAATGAAGCTTCTATTCTAATCCGTGGAGCAAATGAACGAGATCCCATAAAATCAAGGGGATCTACCCAGTTTAGTAAACCTAGGAAATCCCGCCCTAACCGATGTTGGTCACCCTAAACCATCGCCGGTCAACCCGAACCACCGTCGGTTACCATTTAACCCCAAAACAACCTTATTTCGAGGTTGGCACATTTATGAGAGATTGACACATCTTTTGAGAATAAGAGACGAAACCAGAGTTGTATGCAAGTAGAACGAGCAATTGTACACGCATCAGAGCACCCCATAGCCACCATCAGAAGCACCCATAGAGCCATCTTCCTTCATGGGAGCATACGGGAAGCGTCAGCACCACATCAAGTTCCTTCCATTTGATCACCCACCATTGCCAACCAGACATCAAGCTCATACAAATAGTAAGTGCTTTGTTAACCAACACTTACCCATTTATCATTTGGTAGATTCTTTTACTTTTGTTATTAGTTTCTACTCCCATTTCCATTCCACCACCATTTACCTCCATGCAAACTTGACCATCCCTTCACCCATACCATTAAACTACCCATACCCTACTGATAACTATCCCTGAGCACACCTAAGACCCACACGGACCTCGTCATTTCCCTTTCCATTTCCATTTAGCCTTAGATTTGTCACCCCACCAAGTTTTTATTAAGTTTCTTGTACCCCGACCATACAACGCCGGTTACCCACAACCATCACCGGTTAACCTAAACCGACACCGGTCATACTAGACCGATGTTGGTCTCTGTGTTTTTACCCTCAAACTAAGAACAGAGCTTAAAACCTCTACTAAATACCCAAAATAGCCTAGAACCAGACCCTGACTAGTTCCAGTAATCTGACAGAGATCTTGACCTTCAAATTCAAGCATAGCTTAGCCTATTGTGAATGAATTTTCTTATTGTAGTCAAATGAGATACCTAAATCATTTTAACTACAGTAGGATTTCCTTTATTTTTAACATTGAGTTGTTTTAAACAGTGGATTGTCGTCAAAGGAGTATCACACTTCCTGGATCTAGCATACACTAGGCAGTCCACTGCATATACTATTTAACTTTTATTTGGTGGTCTTGTTTTCTATTTCAAGTAGTTCCTCCTAGCCAAAAGGAAGCTCTCACGATCAGCTATGGATCAAGAAGTCATACATGCGAAACAACCTTTGACTAGCATTTTAACAAGTATTCCTCCTAGCCCTTTACCCTTATCTGCTTGGCCAATATTCAAAGAAACGATCTCGAATCAGTGAAACACACCCATCATTGACGTGTGGGTGATAGAAGAGGAGGCCACCCTCAAGGATTTATAGAAGACCATCCCCACTAACAAGGAAAAAAATGCATAGTTGGTTGTTAACACCACAACTCAGAAGGATAAAATCAAAATGAAGCGTGAGAAGTTGGACTTCAGGATTAACAAACTCGGGATTCCATCACTGAGTGGATGGATGAGTTCAAAGGTGTCTACATAGAGTGGTGGTAGCTATCAATGCACTAAAGGGGAAGGTGGAGGAAATTACCCCAGACCAAGTGCCTAGTGTTATGGGAGAAGTGCCAGGGAAGGCCTTATTAGAATTGAAGGTCTGGGAGAAGTTGAAGGACGAGATAGACGTGGAGTTCCTTAAACTCCTCCAATTGGTTGCATAACATATTCTTCCATTATTCAATTCTTTATTCATATTCTTTCAATTCCACTATTCTTTATTCTTTAAAGGAGCAAAATTCTTGCCTTAGCATATTTTGGTTGTCAAGACTTTGTTTGGGAAGCACAAAGGATTGTTGGGGTGGCAATCAGATTAGTGTGGGGTGATGTTGGACCCCTAAATTAACTAAGTACCTAAGGTGCAAAGCTTGGTGGCACGTGGAAGCAGGGCGTGAAGGAACATGCGAAAGTAGTTCTTAGAGATGCACAAAGTCTTGTGCCTAGGAAGGATGGATTCGGGACTTAGTGAGTTTTGGATAACATGAAAGGATGCATTTAGGGAATGAATGAAAAAACAACCAGATACAAATATGGATAAGCTATGGAGACTTGTAGCTCAAGGAAAGGATATTCTAGGGCATCAATATAGTTATCATGAAAGGATAAGGAGCTGAGTTTGTTATGGATTAGCTGGCACATGCATGCTAAGGACACTCGATTAGGGGAAACACATGATGACATTTGGCATGTTCTTGGGTAGTGGTAGGGAAATCATGAAAGATTCCTTCAGGATTTCTCATGTAATGATGAGCGGTTAAGAGGAGATTCCTTGAGAGTTCCTCTTATGTATGGTTTTACAAGACATATTTAGAGAGGATGTGTGTGTGCGAGTATGAGAGAAAGAGAGGGAGATAGTTAGTAAAAATGTGTAATGTGTGATGGTGAGCTCTGTAATGTGTCGAAGCTCTGTTACTGTAAATATCTCCATACATGGAACTCTTTTGATGTAATCTTGGCTACTATACTTTGACTAATGAATATAATGAAGTGATTTTGAAGCACTTATGTGATGGATCTTGATCTATACATTTCCTTTTATGTTCATGGGTGTATTATTGGTTTTCTTGATGATAATCGTGATTTAGTTCTACTTCCATTGTAATATGATCATGTTATCCTATGTTTTGGTGCATTAGATTAGGAGTTAGTGCTTAAATATGGTTTTCAAGAATGGGTGTATTCATTCTCTGTTTGTGCAACACCCCCTTATTAAGGAAGAACATTCTCACGAAGCTCACATAAAGGAGGGGCTCGGCGCCTGTGTGCACCTTAGGTGAGGTTCTAGATTAGCCTGGATAATGTGTCGACTCATATAATCAATAGTGTTCTACCACCTATCATATATTGATTTGATGTGAGGATTCAACGTGTAACTAGAAGGTCCCAATAGGTTACATGTTCGCACACTCTAACCGATAATTTGGCATGTGGCACTCAATGAATGATGCAAAAGATTGTGCTTTACGTGTGCATAAGAGCAAGGGGATGAAAAGGTTCATATCGTCAAAAGTGTGCAAGTATGCGGATGGTGTGGGGATATGATCAAAGGAGCGTACAACAACAAGAAAGAGGAGGGCATACAAAGGCAACAAAAGAACGCAGGAAGGTGAGCGCAAAGGTGTGATGTGTTAAAGATGAAATGTGGGAAGAGGAAAGAGCACACATGATGAAATATGCATGAATTGAAAAGAAGGAGCTTACATGGGAAGAATATGCTAAGGACTTAGTTAAAATAGGTGGAAAGTTGGTAGGTGTGTGCAAAAAGGTGCACAAAACTGTTAGAATGGAAGCGAATGCACTAAGGAATTGTGTGCGAAGGGGAAACAAATGAAGATAAAATAAAGAGGAGAAGGGTGGAAGGCGTGTGGAGGAAATAGGAAATGCAGGAAGAAGCAAGAAGGGCGTGTGAGGGTGTGTGCAAGAATGCAGTCATGTAAAAGTGCCAAGGTATGAACCAAGAGTGCACGTAACTTTGAAACTTGTTATTAGAGCTTAATGGAACCGTAAGTTGTCTAAATAACTAGGGTGGTTATTTTGGAAAACACATGCCCCGGGTGATTTTGTTGGCATAGATTCCCCTTACCTCGTAACTTCTTAACTAAAGGCACTCACCGATTTAGTTTGACGCTTACTCGAAGATTGTAAATTTAGTATAAAAATCTTTTGAATATGAGTAGAGATGCTAACAATCTATGTAAGTCAAATTGCCTCTTGTGATGCTTCAAAATTCAATAAAAAGTATTTCCTTTATATAGTTTAAATTAGTACTAATATATAATTACAACATGCTTGTAATTAAAAATCAAAAGATAGATTTTTTGTTTTAATTTAAAAACCTATGACAGAATAAAGCAATATTAGCTTAAGACGAATATTGTAAATTATTCACACACAAAATTAGGCGATATAACAAAGATGCCACGTAAACAATAATAAGTTGTAAATAGGGCCTATGGAAAAAAATTGAATAAATAGAAGAACTTCAAGAATTTTTTTTTGGGTTGGTCAAAACATCAAACCCAAAGAAGAAACATTAATTTTTAGAAGAACTAATAATATACGAGTCTTCTTCCCTTATCTTCCCCTTGAGTTGTATAGAAGGATATTCGCCAAAGCCCATAAACATAAACATGATAGAACAACATAAATCACTTTGCACCACTATAAAGATTTTAAGAAGAGCTCGAGATATTACAAATCTTACCTTGAGAAAAGGTTGTCGAAGCACCATGTTGTGCTTGTTCACAATAGGCATTTACTCGAGTTATCAACCAAAAAGACTTCAAGAAGATTTAATTACAAATTTTGATAATGATGCAATATTATTAAAGATATTTCCAAGATATTCAAAAGTATAGGCTAGTAAACTATTGTTTCACTACCACTTATATGTATCACCTCATGATAATCACTAAAGAAATCCTTTCTCATTTTTAAAGATGTAGTACTCATGAACATTATTTAAAACCTCTTTTTAACTCATGTTAGAATCCAAAAAAAGTGTCTCTAATTATGTTGTAGAATTCAATATGTAACCACATCTACATGCCATTCCTACCAATAAATTGGTACAAGAATATCTCTTTAATTGGATATTCTACTCCCATTTCTTGGAATTTAATTTTCATGTTCTTAGTTTTTAATCCTAGAAGGTGTAGTGTTTTGAAGTTCTAACACTTGAGAACACCATTCTTGAGCCTCACTCCCTTTACACTAAGGTCAAGTCAAAAACTATTCCTCCTCTTGATACAAAAACACAAGTTCCTCCATCAATCAATCCAACTTGGAGAATTCTTTACCTCTTTATGCTACACCTATGAATCTTTTCGACATCATACCAAAGTATGAAAATAATCATGTCACACCTGAATCGTAAATGTTGCTACTAATATTCACCCATCTACTATATTCCACACACCTATGTTACAAAACCCCGTGACCTATTAATAAAGACTAGAAAAACATACCAAAATTACAAAAAAACATGGTAATTGTTATAATTATTTCTCGAGAAAAGTGTATTTCATACCCTTTTATATGACATTTCTCAAAGACCCGCTTAATAAATATTGATGGTAAGCAAATTTGTCACTATAATCATATTATAGGCCATGACAATGATTCTTGCATATCATTTCACAAATAAATTAGTTGGTCAAGAGTCCAATTCTTCTTTATGATATTGAATCCATACATAATATGCCTCCACCGCCAATACTTCCTAATGAGCCCAAAAAATGGACCATTTTATATAAGATTTGACATTATTTTTCCTTGCAAAACCATTGTAAAGAAGAACCTAATTAATATGTAAAGTCATGAAAATTGTATAAAGTCCTCTTGAAGTTTAGGTTATCCCTTCTTGTGTCTTCATCATGTCGTGAACCTCAGTTTTCAAGTGATGTATGCATATTAAATATGTTCATTTTAATGTTTAATTTTTCGGTTTTCAAAAATGTTGACAATGTCTTTTATCATGTCAAACACACACTTTCAAATATACTTACATGAACCTTTTCTCGAGCTTGCATGGAGTTTAACTATCAACAAATGGGAAGGCGGTCCAATTGTGTAATACTTTGTTCAATTGTTATGATGAAGATAATAAAGTGGACAACTCCAACAACATACTTGTTACTTGTTCTATGACATGCTAGGGATATGGAGGGGTCATTTTGCTACCTCAATAGTACGCTGATGACAACAAATGCTGAATTTGAAGTTAAGTAAAATTGACTCAAAGTACAATTTACTAAGTAATGAAACAATTTTTTAATACCTATGATTTCATAATCATTTTTTATATTGAAGATATCTTTACATTAATAACAACCAATAATACTTTAAAAAGAGTATTAGATAACTACAAAGTTGTAAAAGTGAACAATAGACAATACAAACAACTAGAGATAGGAAACACCTACATACAAGACCATAAGAACAACATCACCTCACAAAACCATAAACATAACCTGAATGAGGCACCAAATGCTCCTCACTCTTATAACCATCCATGCTTATGATAAAAACAACAGTCTTAATGCTTCATGGACCCATCATGAATTTTATGGTCATCTCCTTCCATCCTTGTATCTTTCAATCATGTCCTCTGAATTCAAGTAGAAGACTCGTATCTTATCTTTGGCTCTTGTCCACTCTCGTTAAATATCGCCCCGCTTCTTGTCTTATGACTTCTGAACCATTAACGAAAAAGACAACACAAGGTTGGTTGAGTCAATTGCAGTACGCTTATACAAAGGAAGAGGAATAAATAGCCATTTCCTTTTCGAACTGACAAGAGTCCTCCCCGCAGGCCCCAGAAAGAACAGAAAATTCCACCGACTCCATTAAAATCGCTATCAAGTACGTAGGTGAGCCGCTAAATAGGACAATATGTGTTCCGCGTACAATCGTATTATATCTAATAATGGAGTTGACTTGAACCGCCAGTCTTCCATAAAATCCACATCCACAGACATTATAGTGTATATTAATTATTGTCCTCGTTAAATCCCTTCTTCTCCTATGTTGATTTTTTCAACACCATGGACCGCCCATTAGGGACACGATCGTCCGGGTGCTACTATCCCCTCTAAGTGGCCAAATCTCCATCGTAATATGTATGGTGAATCTTATTGATCCTCGAGTCGCACAACGTTGAAGAACATTTAACATTGTGTCAAAACCTCATCGAGTATCAACTTACTTGCATCACAGATTCACATTGTTTCAAGAATAAATATTGTAGAAGGAACTTGGAGCGCTAGACTTTTGGTACATGTTTAATGAAATCTACTTTCTAATAAGTTTGTTCCAGACTACATAGATAATATTTATGCTCCCTCGTCTCGCAAGTATGAATGAAAACATAGAGGCTTTGCACACGTCCATGGTTTGTTGTGGCTCGAGAATGCACCTAAAGTTGACGCAATGGACTGGGAGGATACAATAGTTATTGAGGCAACAAAAAAATACTTTGATAAGTTTGTGTCTCCCTGGAACCCCCGTCTGGGTTGCAAAATCAATCACTCATAGTTTAGACAAAATCAACTACAAAAGTAATAACTATCCCACTAAAACAAATAATATATACCATTCAACGTTCACATTGCATTGTATACATGCGATTACTCATAATTATTGTCCTCATTAAATCCCTTCTTCTCCTATGTTGATTTTTTCTATAAATAACATAGTCTAATTTGTAATCTACACTCTTCGATATTTTGGGAATTTCTCACCATTTTTAGGCTCGCCTCTTATGGCTTTGAGTTGTTTCTTCTTCGCTTTATGTTGGCCTTTATGGTGGCAATTATAATGCATCCAATGCCTTTTTGTAGATTATTACAATTATGCATATTTTAAACACAAGTTGAGTTGTGGCATATATTTGTCCTACTCTTTCCTTTTGTTGTCTTACCCAAAGGCTTAACTGTGATAAAGTGTGTGTTGCATTTTTAAATTTAATGTGTTATTATCAAACACAAGATGGAAGAAGATCCATGCTTTCCTCTTGATGCATTGCTAGTTTTATTTATCTTGTTTCCTTTCCTTTCTCCCCACAAGTGTTAAAGTAGTTAGATTAGTGTTAGCGCTAGACATAGAGATAGACAAAAATAGTGCTCTCTGAGGCTTGCATCACTCACACATCACCGCGTAAGTCCCACAATTGTGAGGTAATCCCATGTTGTGTTGATAGAAAACTCGGTTACACATCGACGCCAACCTCTAATAGTTTCGATGCGCCTGGGACTATTTTTATTCTTGTAAAAATATTGACAATATTTTTTAATGCAAGAATGAATGTTTTCAATTTATAGCTAACTTTTGGTGTGTTCTTAGCTCTTTTAGTTTTGTGACCCATTCTCAAGCACCGATGACTCCACCCTCACTGCTTTAAAAGACCGAACTCGCCATAATACATGGGAAAAATAGTGATAAGAAGCGCTTCTAGAGGACAAGGACGTTTTCAATATTTGTAGGTTTCCTTAAGAAGAAGAAATATATTCATTTAGGGTTATGTTTTCCCCATCCAAGATGGTCAATCCACTCCTCCTCAAAATAGACCCTCGCTACTTCTCGAGGAACCCTTTTCCATTTGTAGTCTTTGTGGTGATAAACAAAACCATATTTTCTACTTTCAATGGAGGTAGCCATTTAGCTTTGACTATATGGAATGATACCCTTGAAAATTCTCTCAAATCCCTTCCATTCTTTACTTGAGAAAATGTGGTCTCTCCTATTGACCACATTAAAGATGTGTAGTCACCGAATCAAAACTTACTATGTACATGTAGCCTCTACATAATTCGCTTATATGCATGGTTCAAGAAAAGAATTACTCTTTACTACCCTTTCACTTTGATTTGGCATTGATTTTATCCTTTTCATCTTTATTGCTTGTTTCGAGTGACAACTTATAGTTTGCATACCAGGTGACATCCTACTCATCTCCGATTTCACTTTCTAACCTTTTGGGCACCCTATATAGGACAATCCATTAGGGACATGAGTGCACAGCGCTACTATCCCTTTTGGGTTCATGTGTCCTCTTCACCTTTTTCTAATCTTTCGCATGCTATTTCGTTCTTGTCTTCTTTTATCCCTCTTAGTTATCCTTTCACTTGTTAATAATAAATCTTAAGCAAGGGAATCATATATATACATGTCATATTTAACCTCATTAGGTGAAAGAATTCAAGAGACACATACTATTACAGAAATATACTACACCAAAGACTACATTTTGGGATTGCATACTTCACTACATAGGAGGATTTACTCTAAATTCCATACCACACATTCACATTTGGGACAAAGTAGTTGTATCCCACTATCTCATTGTGTGATTGACACTAGAGCATCCTAGCTTAAGGGACACTATTTCACTTACACACACACACACACACACACACACACACACACAAGAACTACATTATGTTTGAAATGTAGTGCAACAATTAGTGACAATCACATTTGGGTGACTATAAAGGTCGGCCGACTCAGGCATATACATTATTTTATTCATCTAATGTGTACTTGAGTATTGTGCAAGTATCTAGGGCTTATGTTGTTGGTTACATGTGTGATACAACAAATCTAATGTGGCACACGACGAACAAGGGAAAACATTAAGCCGACATAGAAACAACTAGATCCTAAGCACTTCAGAGACAAGAGCACCAAGAGTAGACACTAGTACCTAGACAACTATGTCCCCTTCCGTAAGCTCGTGTCGCTGAGATAGTCACTTTCCATAATCAAACACAAAGCTTGCATAGCCAAGAATCTCCCCTTTTAGACCAGCCTCAAAGTGCAAAATCGGTTTAGACCTACATATACAAGTTGAGTCATTCTCCAAACCATATTTATCACTCTTTCTTGCATTTCTTTACTTGATCTTGCTTGAATATTGTTATATCTATTTAATCAACAATGTCCTTATATTAGATTTAATTTCATTAAATCATTTGGTGAACCCGATCCCTTTCACGCTTACCTTGTTGGATCCCTTTCCATCATGGCTAGTACCTCTCACAAATTTTCTATTGAGGATCTTAATGAACTCAATTCTTATCTTGTTGAGCATCCTAAAAACCTTAATTTATGCCTTTTTGTTGCCCGCAAGGAATCCTAAAGAATTGATGTCACCTTTCATCTTATTAACACTATTTCTACTACCACCATATCTTCTATTCCTCCTTCCTCCTCCCTTCGAATGCGAGAGCTTCTACCTCTCATATTCTTACTTCCACATAGAATCCTAATATTTCTTCTCCCTTTATTTCAAACATTCATCCTAATTACTTTTCCAGCACCCAAGCCTTATAGTCCCTTTTATCATGATTTTCAAGTGCATATTCATCAATTTCAATAGGCTACTTTTTCTTCTCTTCCATCTCTTGATTCTTCACTTCTTCTTGATATCCCTCTTACACCTAAAGTGTCTTCTTATCTACTCCCTCCAATTTTTTATTCACTACAGTTTCCTCTATTCAATGGGCATGGATATCATCAAGATCACCTTAGATATTTTCATGTTTCTTACCTAGACTATGCATATGATGACACACTCTTGACCAAGTTGTTTCTCAGAGCTTATAAGATTATCGTTACACGATAGTTCTATGGATTTCCCTTGCATTTTATTTGATCATTTACTACACTTGTTGGTTTTTTAGCTCATTTTTATATGAATATTGGAACAAAAATATCTTATGCAAAAATGGATAAAATTAAACAAGGATCTAATGAACATCTTAGTGATTATGTATTGCATTACAAGAATAATCTTTCTAAAATGAACAATGTATTAGTTGAATTTGAATTACAAGATCTCTTTATTCAAAGTATTTTTCCTCCTTTACAAGAATGTGTGCTTTTTGATTCCTATAATTCCTTTGACCATCTATGTCATACCTTGAATACTTGAGACTAAGTTACTTTCTTTGGGAAAACTCAAATATGGTTCTAATACTTCCGATCATTCCTCTTCTAAATTTCCAAGAAAGGTTCCCTTTAGACCCAAGTCTAATGATGTTAAGCCTACTGTCAATATTGTTTCTCAACCTCCTAAGCTTCAAATCCAACCCACTCAACATGTATTTACTCATTTTCCTTATTCTCCACATATGTTATTACCCCAACTCATTGAAAGAAATATGATTTCTCTTCCACTTCCTCTTCAATATGATCCTAATAAGCCCCATGGTAAGAATTTTGATGAGTATGTAAATTGTGATTATCATATATGAAATGTCCTTTCTAATGACAAGTATTTCGAGCTTCACCATTTGATTATGGATCTCATTGACAATAATGATATCTAGTTGCTTTAATCGATTACTCCCAAATCTACAAATGACAATTTAAAAATATTTAATGACCCATTACCTAAGCATGAAAATTCAGCCCCTAAGTCCTCTTCTAATCATACTTACCACACAATTCCTCCTCCTGATTCTTCGGATCATCCACTTGGATTCCTTGTTGGTGCTACTAATTTCCCATCACCTGCTATCACTTTCACTGATGTTTATTTTCATGCCTCATCATCCTCCCATATATTATATATTGATACTTCTACCGCCCCCATGCCGTTAACAATGTTATAGTACATCCTACATTCAATTCCAATACATATTCATTGTTTTTCTTGTAGTCTATTGGCTTCTCTCTATCTCAGGTGACATGCATATCTCCCACTTCTCATGACCATGTTATTCTACCCATTATTGTTGGGCCTCTTACTATTTCTATGTCATTTACTATTAGATATATTGTGACACATTGTGACATACTCTTAGCACTCCCTTAGCTTCAGGCTACCAAATTCATACCCTCTATTGTTCACTTGTTCCTTAAGTTTATCTACCAGTGACTTCTTATCACTATTTGAGGAATTTCACCCTAAAAACCTTTATCCATAGCATTTCTATCCATCCAATTTTTAGTTACTTATACTTCTCATGCATCTTCTCCTATTCATGATGGATCCTTAGCTTTGACACCTCTTATGGTATCTAGAGCCATTTCTCCTCTTGCGGCACCTTTTGCACATCCATCTTAGTTTACTTCACATATGGATACTACTCATGGCCCCATCGCTTCTATAGATCCCATAGCCCACCTCATAGGAACACTTCTTCACATAGGTCACATGCTTCACATACTCCATCTAGACATGTTTCATGCTCTATTTCTCCACATGCTCGATCTAGACCTATTTCATATGCTTTTCCCCATACACTTTCCCATGACCATTAGATCTTAGATCATGTTCACATGCATACTTATTTTAAATCAACTCATTGTGGGCCATTGACTAGTACTCTTATTACATATATCATTTTTACATTCACACTTTGGGGTGTCCTAATTGCCCCACAATTCCCGATGACACAATCTTGTTCTTGGTTTATACATGACTGTTGAGAGTTTATTCACGTGGACCTAAATTTTCACAAACCACATTGAGGGGCATATTTATTCCTCCTTCTAAATATTTTATTTCACATATTTACCATAGAAAATAAAATAAAATAAGATCAGATCTTGATTGGATGCATTCTTCCTTGTTTATACTAAGTATGTTGCACCTTTTCTTATCACATTACTACAGCTCATCATAAAATGCTTTATCATTTTTCAGACACATGTGCATGTTAATACCGTATCTTGAGATGAGTGCATGTCACTTAAAAGCTGATAGATGTATGATGCTTGGCCCTATCCATTGCTAGTCCCACTAAGGCTCTTTGGGGTAGGAATTATTCAAATGGATTGAATTTGAATTAAATTTAATTATCTCTAATTTACTTTCCTGCAGGAAATTCTCCAGGAGATTCTATTTCATGATACGAGTATTTTTTTCCTCACTTACTATCACATTTTCATTCCTATATTCAGATATTACATTGTTACATTCTATTTATCTTCCCTAAAATGCTAATGAGTGCTTCATCTATAGGATTTTGCTTCTATAGAAATGGGGGAGCTGAGATAAGTTAAGATATAATAGAGAGGGGGAGCATATAGATTTAGGTCTGAAGCACCGTAAATTCAAATTCGATACAATGGGGATGACACTGGGCATGCCCATGACAATAATTGGGTTGGGACCATAGAGAGAATAGAGAGTGGGCCCAACCAAAAATGACCGCATATAATCCCCATATAATGTGCCCCCGAATAGACAAAACTGATTGTAAGAATCGCTCCAATCATGGTTATTTTATTGACGTGTACCTAATTTGTCATTCTTTGTAGGTTATGCCTTATGTTTGTTTGATTTTCTTGTTTGCACATGCCTTTAATGGCTCAAATTGTCTTTGAAATCCTGAGTGGTGTCTCATGCATACAACTAGCTACTTGTTGAGTCCTTATTTGTTGTTTTCGTATACTAGTTTATATTTCGTATGCATTGCTTGTTTTTCACTAACACTTGTATGCTAGCATTTTATCCTTATTTTTCTTGTGTCATGGTAACTACTATTTGTAATCCATATTCGTGCTACAGATTCCTATATCGGATGCGCACATCGGTTTTGTTCTTCTTTTTTTGGTCTTCATTCACATTTTTCATCTCACGCAAGAGACATTGGGTGAATATTTTCACCCTCCCATTAGTAAAAAATTAGCTATAGAAACAAAGGCACTAGGAATAGAATCAAAATCAGTTATAAAACAGGGATATAAATATACTTGGCCATAAAACTCAACATGGACACAAGTGCCTATAATGACAAGAATGCCTAGGAATTAGTTTCCAACACTCGTGTCCTAGGGAAAAATAATTACAGAGCAATTTCAAAATTGCACACCATGGTTTTCTCTCTTTTTAGTAGTTACAAAACTAGTCTTAGATTGCAATCACCACCGTAATGAACTAACTACCAATCTAGAACCAAGACAAGAACAAAATAAGAGAATGACACCTAGTGTTGAGTTGTGGATTTAAATTGCTTCACAAATAGAATGCTTTACAAAATTATAGGTTTACACAGTAACCAACATCAGTTGGCTAACCAACGTCTCACACGGGACTAATTGACATCATTACACTCCGTGTGTGAATGTTTTTATTTAAGTTGTGGGATTAGATCCAACCTTTGATTATAAAGGTGATCTAAAGGTTGTAAATGCATAGCTAAGTTTCCCTAAGTTTGTATATGCCTATATAAGCTAGAAATCTAGGGTTAGAAGGTGAGAATCCATAAGAGTTGAGGAAGAATATTAATTCTCCTTGGTTGAGATGAAGAAGAAGAAGAAAAATAAAAAGGTTGCATGAAGACAGAGCTTCCATGGAGAGAAGTTGGATAGAAGGAAATTGCAGGTACATCTGAATGGTGAGAAGAGGGTAATGTCTTCTACTATATTTCCTTTGTATTGTTTTATCTCAATGTAATGGCTTACATAGTATGCAAAACACATATGGTTTCTTCTTGTAGATTCACATGTTGTTGTAAAATATTGTATTATAGATCCATGAGACCATCTTCTATTTTTGGTCCATAGAGATCTATTATTGTAACTCAATGGATAGCTTGTGGGTACGTGATAGTATCCAAATATTGTAGAGGAGGTTATCTTCTTGTTTTCACAGGTTGATGTAGTGATGGAGGAGAGACTTACTTATTGTTGGATAGTTATGGTTGCACATTAGTAGACCCATTTGAGAGGTATTTTTGTAGATTCACAAGAGATATTGGTTGTATAGTTTGGAGATGCAGTAGTTCCCGGTTACATGAGATCTTTTGGTAGTTTGGAGGAACAGGTTGTAGTTCACTCATGTAGATCCATTTATAGATATAGAGGAGGAGATACTCTTGGAGATATGCATTGTACTCTTGTGGAAAGATTTTATTTATACTCTTGTTTATTATATATATTGAGATATCTATCTTTGGTGGATGTAGCCCACAATGGGTGAACCATGGTACATGATATGTTATGTGTGTGTACTTTGTTTTGATTTGGATTTTCTAGTATATGCTTCGACTGCTCTAGATTTTAGGGAATCGTTTACTTCTGTATTTGCATGATTTAGTTTGTTATTGAATCATAACACTATTCTATAGTCAAGTTCCCAACAACTAGTATCAGAGCCTGGTTTTTTATCTTATCTGATACCAACAACTAGTATCAAAGAAATGGATTTAGTTTACAGAGCAAGGGTTTTGCTTCAGGGTTTTATTATTGGTATTACTGATAATTATATGAGAGAAGGGTTTTGTTTTTCCTGATGTGTAAATCACAGGGAGAGATTTAAGATCAAGTGGGATTTGGAAATATAACGTTGCTGGAAAATGATGGTGACCGATATCGGTATGCTATACCGATCTAGATACTATTCTTAGCCAATGTTGATGTGGTGATCATGGTCGGTTTATCGGAAACTCGGCGTGGCGCACCGCTAATAAGAAAATCACAGATATGAAGTAATTTGAGAAGATTCAATGAACATGTATTGATTGTTGAGGTGTCCCTTGTTCTTGGAGGCATAGGCATGTTGGTCAGATTGTAGATCTGGTTTATAAAGGTATGGTTTTGCTATCTTGGTATTGCAGGTGCTTGTATATTTTTGGTCGCATGCATGTTTGGGATTGTAGATCTCGAGTAAAAGATAGAGGAGAAATTATGCATCCCTTGTGCGCTTAGATGCACGGGCTTCAAGTAGAGAGGTAGAATATAATAACATAGAATGAAGACAAGGCTTCCATCAAAGAGGAAAGTAATTTAGTTAAAGATGTGGTTGAGTGTCTTGGTGTTGGTAAGGTGATGTATTTCATCTTGGTGTAATTTTATTGCATGCATTATTGTTGTAAATTTTTTGTGTAATATTTGGGTGCTTCTTGAAATGACTTGCTCAACACAAATTTATTGGATTTGGTGGAGTAGGCACGGTTTAGTGTACTATGCCAATTTTTGGTGTTGTGGTAGTTCCAGCAGCACCAATGTCACTATCAGACGACGTTGATCACAAGGGAACCAAGATCGATCAATGCACCGAGGTCGATCTCTCGTGACAATAAGTCTCAGACTAGGTTTTTACATCCGAAGAGGGAATGCAATCTTTTAGTGTCCAAGTTTGGAGGATGTGGTTTCTTACACATTGTATACAGGAAGAAACAAAGTAGATCACTTTAATGTTTGAATAAAAAAGAGGACAGAGTTGGCTCGGTGATTCCAAAGTGAGACTTGGGTCAAATTCATGTATCTCTATACGGTTCACATTTTATTTCTTTTGTTCAAGCAACTAGTATTATGTTTGGATTGTGTGCATGAGTAAAATATACACCATGGATATTTTGTGAGTTTGACTTTTATTTTTGGGATGTGTTAGAATCTTGAGGACTAGGTTTTTACAGCCGAAGAGGGAATGCAAGCTTTTAGTGTCCAGTTTGGAGGATGTGGTTTCTTGCACAGTGTATACGTAAAGAAACAAAGTAGATCACTTTAATGTTTGAATAAAAAAGAGGACAGAGTTGGCTCGGTGATTCCAGTGAGACTTTGGTCAAATTCAGGTATCTCTATACGGTTCATGTTTTATTTCTTTTGTTTGAAGCAACTAGTACTATGTTTGGATTGTGTGCATGAGTAAAATATACACCATGGATATTTTGTGAGTTTGACTTTTATTTTGGGATGTGTTAGAATCTTGAGGACAAGGGTATCTAGTCTAAGGATGACATCCTCAATGAAAAGTCATGTTTAGACACATTTGTAGGCAACAAGAGATGTTGAGTACACATTGATGAAAAGAAGGTGTTTCATCCTACTTCACAACAAGTCCAAACTTCTATGATGTAGAAGTATTCTTCGATAAGAAGGGAATCAATTTTATATTTTATTTCATCTATTTTATTTCTCACTCACACACACACACACACACACACACACACACACACACACACACACACACACACACACACACACACACACACACACACACACACACACACACATGTATGTATGTATGTATGTATATGTATATGTGTGTGTATACATATATATTTGGGAATGCAAGCTTTTAGTGTCCAGTTTGGAGGATGTGGTTTACTTGAGACTTGGGTCAAATTCAGGTATCTCTATATGGTTCATGTTTTATTTCTTTTGTTTGAAGCAACTAGTATTATGTTTGGATTGTGTGCATGAGTAAAATATACACCATGGATATTTGGTGAGTTTGAATTTTATTTTTGGGATGTGTTAGAATCTTGAGGACAAGGGTATCTAGTCTAAGGATGACATCCTCAATAAAAAGTCATGTTTAGACACATTCGTAGGCAACAAGAGATGTTGAGTACACATTGATGAAAAGAAGGTGGTTCATCCTACTTCACAACAAGTCCAAACTTCTATGATGTAGAAGTATTCTTTGATAAGAAGGGAATCAATTTTATATTTTCTTTCATCTATTTTATTTTACACACACACACACACACACACATACACACACACACACACACACATAGATATACATACACATACATACATACATACACACACATATATATATATATATATATATATATATATATATATGTATGTATGTATGTATGTATATGTATGTATGTGTATACATATACATATATATATATGTGTGTGTGTGTGTGTATACATACATACATACATACATACATACATACATACATACATACATACATACATACATACATACATATATATATATATATATATATATATATATATATATATATATATATATATATATATATATATATATATATGATATATGGTGATTGAGCTTGGTGATTAGAGGCAAGGGGAGAGTTCACGTTGAGTGGGAGCAACCCATGGTTGTTGGCATTGCATAGTAGACACATATGCATGTGCGGAGTGAGAGGAGAATGCTACTATTCATAATGACATGAGGCACAAGTTGGTTTAGAGGATAATCACATTTTTAAAGGTATTTTGTGTTTAGTGCATAGTGATGTCACTTATAGTCTTATTTTGTAGTCCCCCTGGATATCCTCATGGGATGGAAGTTGATGGTTTTTTAGATGGGTTAAGAAGAGAGATAAATGTTGTAGAGTTTTAAGGGTGAAAGAGGGAAAATTTGTTTGTTACGATCACCGGTTTTGGTAGGTAGTTGACCGGCTTCGGCAGGATCTGTTGTGGTTGGTCGGAGTTATAGGTGTGATAATAGTGTGTATTTACATTTTATTGACGTTTCCTTTTTAATTTCATCTTAGATGGTTGAGTAGTATGTTGATGAAATTTTTGGTGGTATTTATACTATTTATTAGCAATATGGTTATCATGGTTATTAATATTTATTAGTATAAGATTCATGTGTGGCTTTGGAGTTAGTCGGTAAAAGACTTGGAGCTTCAAGAGCGTGATAATATGGATGGATGTACATGGTGAGTTAATACATGTGGATAGATTTTGTTTTGTGAGTCTATGATGATGCATATTTACATGTGGATGCCTATGATCATGGTTTATATGTTCTCGAGCATGAGTAGGGGATGCTTGTATTTCCTCTTATTACTATGTTACTCCATGATAGATATGTTTTCTATAGTTGGTTTTCTTGTACATGCAAGTTTTTTTATCCGTGGTTGTATTTGTAGAATGGAGTGTTTGTATTATTTGAGTTATGCAGTGTTGAGGATTGATCACCCACTAGTCGCATGTATAACTCATTTGGGTTGTCTTTACACAGGATCTTGTTTTGCTTATGCATATTCCAGGTTTGACTTGTCTTTGGTCTATTGCATTGTTGGATGCATGGATACATGGATAGATGGTTGGAGAACATGGTTGGTTTTATAAGTATGGTTATGGTTGTGATTGAAGCTCAGTATTTCAGTTTGAGTGGGAGCTCTTACAGGTGAGTTATTCACGGTGGCTTGGTTCCATGAGAGGCTTAGTGTTACGATTTAGTGGGAGCTTGATGTATGGACAGCTCGTGTATCACGGATTAGTAGTAGATTTGTCTAGGTATATATTAAATCATGGTTTTTTATCTTTTGGTTTTAGAAAATGGTTTAATCTTCCTGTTTTCGAGAGAATTGTTGAAGTAACAAATAGTTGGTATTCACGGTTTGTAGAGGATGGTGATGTACATGTACATGTGTTTAGAAATTTATATCCAAGTGGGAAATTGTTGAGTTATAAAGATAAATTGCTTCGCAAATAACATGCTTTACAAACTTACATGTTTACACAGTAACCGACATCGGTCACCTAACCAAAGGTCACCACCCGGGAGCAACCAAAATCGGTTAGGTAATCGGTATTTATTACCAAGTGCGTGAATTTTTTTATTTAAGTTACGGGATTAGATCCAACATTTTATTATAAAGGTGATCTAAAGGTTGTAAATGCATAGCTAAGTTTCCCTAAGTTTGTATATGCCTATATAAGCTAGAAAGCTAGGGTTAGAAGGTGAGAATCCATAAGAATTGAGGAAGAATATTGATTCTCCTTGGTTGAGATGAAGAAGAAGAAGAAAAAAAAAAGGTTGCATGAAGACAAAGCTTCCATAGAGAGAAGTTGGACAAAAGGAAATTGCAGGTATCTCTGAATGGTGAGAAGAGGGTAATGTCTTCTAATGTATTTCCTTTGTATTATTTTTTCGCAATGTAATGGCTTACATAGTATGCAAAACAAATAGGGTTTCTTCTTGTAAATTCACATGTTGTTGTGAGATCTTGTATTGTAGATCCATGAGAGCATGTTGTATTGTTGGTCCATAGAGATCTAGTAAAGATCTAGTATTGTATCTCATTGGATAGCTTGTGGGTACGTGATAGTATCTAGATATTGTAGAGGAGGTTCTCTTCTTGTTTACACAATTTGATGCAATGATTGAGGATAGACTTAATTCTTGGTGCATAGTTATGGTTGCACATTGGTAGACCCATTTGATATGTATTGTTTTTAGATTCACAAGAGAGCTTGGTTCCACAGCTTTAGAGATGCGGTAGTTCTTGGTTATGTGATATCTCGGTGGTGGTTTGGAACCATGGTTTTAGTGTACTCATGTAGATCCATTTAGATATCTAGAGGAGGAGATATTCTTGGAGAGATGCATTGTACTCTTGTGGGAATATTTTATTTGTATTCTTTTTTATTATATATATTGAGATATTTATCTTTGGTGGATGTAGCCCACATTGGGTGAACCACACTACATGTTGTGTTATGTGTGTATACTTTTTTTTTTATTTGGATTTTATATTATATGCTTCCATCGCTGTAGATTTTAGGGATTTTTTTACTTCGTATTTGCATGATTCAGTTTTTTTATCAATCATAACACTATTCTATAGTCCGAGTTCCGCACACTTAGGGCATATATAAGACAAGGAAATGCGTAGTTCATGTGTCTCACCGGAGGAAAGTTATAAATAAAATTTTTGACCATCTAAAATTACACTTATTTATGGGGAAGAGTTAATGGTTGGAGGGAAAAATATAATTCTATCTGAATACAATTTCCTTTATGGGCGACAGTACGCCTAAATAGGAAGTTTAGCGTTAGGATGCTCAAATCCCTTGTTTAGAGATATGATGTCAAAATATTTAGTATAGTAAAATCAAGTTAAGAATTGATCACTATCAACTCTCATAACCATCTTCTAGGAATCAAAGCTATAAACAGGAACAAATTTCTATCGCTTTCTCTTTTAACATTTCAGGTATACTCTAACCCCTTGGTTTAGTGTTTCCAATACACATTTCCAATTGAAATTTCAATTGCATTTACCTAGAGAATTGACTACACTTGTTTTATTTTTTATGTCCTATCCTATCCTAATGAAGGAAAAGCACACAAGAAACCATGAAGCAAATATCAAGCACGCTCTAGAAAAGATGACATTCCAAGAAACTACATGCACACATCATTATCACTCCACCCATGTAAAGGTTACCCCTATGATATTTATCCTTCTCTCTCCTTATAGTTTCATGGTACACCTCTTGCACTATTCCATTCGACACACTAGAAAACTCACTTGGCACACTATTGGGTAAAATATTCATTCAACTCTCCAAGGTATGATAATCTATTCTACTTTATGCTAATGAATCCTTATTGGTCAACATAAAGTGGTGGAAAATGTAGTCACTAAATCATGAACTCACTATGTACATATAGCCTTTAAATATTTCATTTATATGCATCATTTGTAATCAAGAGAATTAGTCATTAACACCCTTTCAATTTGAATTACCATTTATTTTATTCTTTTCATCTTTATTGTTTTCTATTTCTAATTGAAAACTTATAGTTTTACATACCAGCCGACATCCAACTTAGATATTATTTCATTTTATAACCTTTTGAGAAACTTGTACATGATCTCTGTCCATTATTGATGGAGCTCCCATGTGCTACTTTCTTATCTCGGGAAATTGTGGCCTCTTTACCTCTTTTTTATGATCTTTCAAATGTTACTTCTTTCTTGTCTTATTTTATCACTCTTGGTCATCCTTTTACTTGTTAATGATGAAACTTAAACAAAGGAATCATATATATACATGTATTATTTAACCTCATTAGGGGATAGCATTCAAGAGGTACATACTACTACAAAGAGCTAATATTTTCTATCTAGTACACCACGGAATGCATTTTGGGACTGAATAATTCACTACATAGGAGGGTTTATTCTAGATTCCATACCACACATTTGTATTTGGGAAAAAGTAGTTGTATCCTACTATATATTTGTGCTACTAATAGTAGGGCATCCTAGCTCAAGGGACACTATTTCAATCTCAGGACACAGTAGAACTAAATTAATCTAGAAATGTAGTACAACACTAAATGAAAATCACATTGGGGTGATGTCGAGTTTAGTACAAATCAAACATATGCAATATTTTATTCATCTAATGTGTACTTTAGTATATTTTTATGTTTATATGGTTTATCTTGTAGGTTACATGTACGATAAAAAATATTTAATGGAAAATAAAATGAAAAAGGAGTGACACTAAGCGACATAGAAAGAACTAGACCCCGAGCACTTATACAAACGCTAATGCCTTGAGAAGATGTTAGCACTGGGCATCCCTTTCCTCTGTGAGGAACTCTTGTCCTTGAGCTCATCACTTTTTAGAATCAAACAAAGCATGCATAGCCCATAATCTTCGCTTTCAGATCAGTCTCTAGTCTAGAGTTGTCTTAGACCTACATATACAAGATGAGTCATTCTCGCAAATCGTCTATCAATCTTGCTTGCATTTCCTTTACTTGATCTTTCTTGAATACTTTTATATCCATTTAATCAGAATTGTCCTTATCTTACATATAATTTCATTAAATTAAGATGTTTCCAATATTTATTATGTCCACTATGACATTCATGATTATGTTGTTTTGTATTTTTAATCCTATTTTTCTATTGTGTCCACCATGTCATTCAGATTATGTGTCTAATTTTTCTGATCTTAGGGAGTATGATGCTGGAATACCATCTAGTAGGAGCATGAAAGCCAATTTTGTATCTACATACATGTTTAGAAGCATTTAAGATAGGTTTCAACCAATTCGAGGTGTTGAAATTAAAATTTGAATTAAAATTGAGATTTCCTATGAAAATTATAATTTGAATTCTTAAATAGTGCAACATCCTCTTTGACAATTTTTGGACATGTTTGTAATTTTTATTGGTCTAGATATGGTTAGAAAGGTCTAATCCAAGTTTAGAATCATTAGTGAGGAGTATACAACATCTTGTACATGTTCTTATTATGTAAACTTTGTTTCAAACATGGTAACCTAGGCATCAAGCATAGTTAAGTCTAGTTTAGTGTGTAACCACATATAAGGTAGTTAGGGGATGAGGAGTACTCAAAGTGTATCTTGAGAAAGATGAAAAAGGAGAATTTATAGGATAGAAAAACATCCTTCATTGATAATGTATGCATGATATGTTGTGTAGGAGGGTTGTTGTATACATTTTGTGAAGAAAAGGAAATGTACAATCAATATACTCTAGGTTTATAAGATGATAATACAAGAAGATGTTGTGAAAATACTATTTCATGTGTTTGATAACCACTTGCATGATTGAATAAAGAAATTTCTACACATATCCAGAGCTTTGTACTCTATAAACACATTTTCTAATTTTCCGATTAGTAAACATCCTTTTTCAAGATTGAAATTGGTTCCTAAAGGTGTGGGAGGTCCATATAGACCATGTAGTAAATTCTGAAGCTTTAAAATTTAAATTTGGTTTTAAAATATTGAGTTCTTGCCTCTCAATCATGTGTAAACACTATCTAGTGTTTTAGCCAAATTTAGTGGTTTCATGAGTTTTAAGACTTTTCAAAGGTTGCATTTAATATTGTAGAGCCTATTAAAATTTCTTAACCTATTCCAAGGGGTTTATATTCCTTTAGTACACGTGGAGGAATCGTATCTATACAACTTTTTTAAGGCCTTAAGGGACCTAATTAAGATAATAAATCGGTGACTTGAGGGGGTCATTGGATGTAGGGTCTAAGATTCAAGATGGAGTCAGTAACTCAATAAAAGGTATATGGAAATGTGTTTTGTTTATCTAAAGTCTTTGTGAGTCATTTACAACTAGCATGTTTATAAAATAATTAGGGCTAATAGACCCTCTCTTATGAGTGGAAGATATACCTAGTCAGAACAAATTCCAAATTCCTCTCGCATCAAATAATTTAAAAACATATTGTCTCACTCTATTCATGATGATGCATGTGACAACCAATTTTTTACAAAGTATTGAGAATTACAAGGATGTGGAGATTGCATAAAACACTATATTAAACAAGGAAATAAAAGATAAGTTAGAAACAATAGTTAAATCCTCATAAACTAAAATTAGAAATGGGGCCACATACTACGATATTTCATGGGTTGATCGGGGGTCACAAAAAAGGATAAGGTTGTGTTATATAAAATTGAATAGGATTTAAAAATAATAAACCTCATATGATATCCTCAAAGAACTAGATGACACAAGGAGATAGAAATTGGAAAACTTAGAGGCCATATATAAAGAAAAATAGCTATAAAGGCAAGACAAAATAACAGATATGGAGGAATATAGTTATATTAAGGATAGAAAAATCACTTAACTACAAAGGTAACTATCAAAAGATAAAAACATTACATAGGAATGAAAGGTACACAAGCCTAGTTGAGCTCATCTCACTCATTCAAGAGAGTTACATAGCTACAACTATGGCTTGAATCCATAGAAGATCACGTATCCACATGGAAGAAGTTTGAAGAACATATTACAAAAATATGCTAATTACTTCCATGCAACCACACCATAAGCCACATGTATAATGTTGTAGAAAAAAAATTAATAGAACACACCACATCCCTAAATCCTACGAGGTGAGTCAAGTGAAGGAGTATTTACATACTCCATTTGGTAGGTTGATGGCATGGTGTTACCACAATAAAGTATGAGCCTAGTGTATAATAGCCATTTTTTAGAAGAATGGTCATTTATAGTGTCATGGAAATACAAAACTGCAAGATATACAAATGTGACAAAGGTTATTCATCATTTGGTTTTATCGAGGAAGAGAAAATACTATGAAGTCTAGGGATGATGTTAAAAGGGTTATTCATCGGATCAGTAATGCTAAGTAAAAACCACGAGGAAATATATTCCACAAATATGTACAAAAATCCATGAGACACTAAAAAATTTGTTGACTACTTGGAATAAGCCACAAAAAGGAATAGTTTGAGAACATGGGGAAAGTCGTTGATCATTGGGATACCAAAAACATTGTAAATCCATGAAAGTATGAAGACTTAAGTAAAGAAAAACTTCACAATGAAGACAAAGACCATAATTGAAGATACAAAGTCACCATCAAAAGAAGTGACTATTGGGTATTGTATGGATTACATATCAGTAAATAGTTTTAATAAAGAATAGATACATACATAGATGAGGATATATATAATCAAAGAGATTATATGATATATTAGAGGATAAGTGTGTAATAAAGAAAACTAAACTATGTATTATAATATGTTTGAAGAATTAATATAAAGAAGTTGATTTGTTGAAATAGTGCAGATGCTTATAATTATATGTTATGTTAAATGTTATAATATATTTTGAATCCCTATTCTCTCGCATGTCCCTTATGAAGTAATGAACTAATTAACCCTCATGATAGATCATTGTTTAAGATCAACAAGGATGTATTTTCCCACTAGGCAAAACAAGTGCTATACCAACTCCATAACAAACAGAAGATCATCTCCCATTGAACTATAAAATATAAACATCATTTGAATATAAGTGAATCATCATAGGATGAATAAGTTTATAATAATATATTATTATATAATTACTATGACCAACATGTATTGGTGCAATATATCTACTGTGGGATTGTTTGTTTTCTTCATGACTTAGCCATTTTTGGGCATGAAGATCTATTTTTAGAAGATAGCGTGCAGAACACACCAACGATGTAGAGACGTGTGTGCCACGCATTGTCTATTTCTGGAGGATCAGATTTAGAGCACTTTTGCATGGAGATAATCTAAGAATAGGATTTCACCTCAGTTAACTATTAATAGTCTATAGATAGCACACTTGCATGTGTGGCTATGCATGAAAATGACGTGTGGCTATTAATAGCATGCGGCCTATTTTTGGGATAGATAAGTGGTGAAGGGAAAGTCCCCACCCTATATATATGTAGTGAATTACTTGGTAGGGAGATGATGGATATAGAGAGATAGATAACATAGTGTGTGATAGAGGGATAGAGGATATAGATATGCATGGAGACATGTACATGTTTATGTTTCTAGATTAGAGATATCAGATCCATAAGATATGAATTACAGTAGGAGACATGTGCATGTTTCATGTTTCGGATTACCATATCATATCCATGCGCGCATCAACATAGATTCCAGTATTGTAAGAAGCTTTTGTGTTATTGTGATAATTAAGAGATGGAAGATATTGACTGAACCTAAGTGTCATTCCATGTGTGTAATTGGGTAGTGCATGTTCTTATTTCTATCATGATTATTGTTTAAACCTATTCTTTCCTAGATCTAGATTTGTCATGCACTGTATAATGATGTATTAGTTATGGATCTATATGCTTTAAGTCTTCATCATGTTAACATTCTACTACAACAACCCTAAAGAGGGACCTGGTACCTTTGTGCACTTTGGGTGAGTGCTCAGTCTAGGATGAGTGATGTGTCAAAGTGCATCTAGGGTATTATCTAGTGAATTCTAGGCTGCATCATTGGTTCCATTGCCGGGACCTCTTTTTAGTTGTTTTTCAGGATGGTTCATGATGAAGACGTACTGTTAACTCTAGCAAGTATTGAAGAATGGATACATGATCTGGAGGAAGAATATGCACAATGGTTCAACATCGGATCTGAGTTTAATGCATGCGTATGGGTGGAAAAAAATATGTATGATAGTTTATATGAGAGATTTTTCACCATCTTTCTAGTAGAATTATACGAGTGGCTGATTGCTTATGCATCTAAGTGGAATTGGAGGTATCGCGCACTTGTCTGGACATAGGAAGAATTTAGGCCCTTTATGATGCTGATCTGATTGATCTGGACTCACAGTTGTGGATATGTGGTTTCATGGTGTTCTAAATAGTTATATTATGGAATATTCAATTTTGACGTATTCTTTCCCAGAGGTAGCTGAATTCTAGTTTTTGCGGTATCCTAGAGGAACATATCTACAAAGTATTCCACTAGCGATCAAGATCTTGATGGTAACTTTGAACCTGGAGAGTAAACCGATGGCTAACTAAACCTCACCACACGCACGAGGGAAGGAACAAGTTTGGTGAAAGATGGCAGACCTAGTGGTAGAAAGGGAAGAGAGAGAAAGGTGGCTTAAGTATAATGAGGCATGTGAGAGGGAGATAGAGAAGCAATGTACCATTGCATAGAAAGTATGGCATTGAGGAGAGAGATGGCTCGTGAAGGATTTGAAGCTCACGTAGAAGATGTGGAGCCAGAGCATCAAGAACTCCCCATCTTGGAAAGCATGACAAGGATCCCCCTTGGCCTCACACAAGAAGTGTGCACCAACAGAGACTACCTAGGCCGCATGGGCACGCATCTTAATCCACCTGGTGACCTAGCCCTTGTGCTTGGTTTTCCAGTATCTAGTATGACAAGTAATCAACAAGTGAATTTGGGAAACAGAGAACCAGAGTAAGTCAGAGAGCAAGTACATCAATGGCAAGGACAGATGACTTCAATGTTATTTGGAGGAACATTTTTCAGGTGCATCATCTGCATAGAATGTAAGTGCGCTGAATGTTGGATTCACCTCTGGAAGTGGAAGTGGAACTACCACAGACTGTAGGGGTTCAGTATAGTACTACTATCGGAGCACATAGGGGAGTACATCTATAGGTCCTATTCCAGCTATAGGTGGAGGATTAGGAGGTATAGGTGGTTCTAGTTCTAGTGGATCTGGTGGTTCTGGAGGTAGGGGAAACACAAGAGGTTCTGGATTAGGTGGGAAAGGTCCACACCAACCCCAAAATATTTATATGGAGATGTCTCTTCATCTTCTAGAGTATAGAGGCATAGAGGATGTTGCTGAGCATGTGCACATGTGTGAAATATTTGTGGCGTGTGAAAGGGATCATCATTTTGAGTGCAAGGCAAGTCAATTTGCTACTACATTACAAGGACATGCACACAAGTTGGTATAGGAAGTTTGACCCTGATCAAACTTGTGGATTATGCAACACTAAAGGATGCTTTCTTGAAAGAGTTCTATATCCTAGAATTTGAGCAGAAGAGTATAAGCATGCTCAAGGATATCAAAGCAAGGCACTACTGAGAGTGTATGTGAGTATGATGCCCATTTTAAAACACTCCTATCTAAGCTTTCTTATGATATTCATGCAAGCCAACATGCACAATGGTTCGTTGGTGGATTGATTACACCATTTAGAAGAGCACTATCACATAAGACATACATTGATCCACGTGAAGCACTGGAAGCATACTTTGTGTGTTGAGGTAGTTGGGAGCATTGACACTGGTGTTAGTCCATTCTTAGAGGCACAAATTGCAGCTATGGAAAAATAGTTAGAGAAGCTATCAGCAAATTCAGCCCATGAAACATGCTTAGGATTTGGTGTATAGATTGTGAAGTGGAAGGTCACACCAAGGATAGTTTCCCTCACAGATCTATACGCTCATTACTATTGGACTGTGAGATCTATCATTTGAATCATGATGCTAGTCATTGTCCTTTGTTACAATGTGTGATAAGGAAGAATGTATCTTGTTATTATAAAATTTTTTTCCGGTCCATGACCCATGATACTAAAGATTGTAGGTTGATTGGTCAAGATCCAGGATGCTATAGACATTGGGGTATGATAGACAAGTGTAATGGATAATTCTAAGGGTAAGAATGAGCACCAGGATCGGGATCATAATCAAACATGCTATGATAGGAATGAGGGGCATTTTGAAGGAGGTCGTGGAAGAGGACATGGATATCATGGTGGATATGGAGGATGAGGCCATGGTGGAGGAAGAGGTGAGTTCCCTCATGGAACATGTTATACATGTGGATCTCCTGACCACTATAGGTGATGTCCCCATAATATTACATGTTCTTTTTATGGAAAGAACCATAGCTATGAAGAGTGCCCAGACTTATATGAGCATCTGAGTAAGCAACATAAGAAAGAAAACAAAGGCACTGGGATGGTTAGAATCCACATGTGGTAGAAGATCAGTGGATGCCCAAGATAGCACCAGGACTTGAGGCATTAATAGTGAAGATTACTACATGAGCTGAAGTGAGCGCACGCAAGAGAGGCATTGCACCAGAAGCCTACGATCACCAAGGAGGAGGTTTTGCATGCAAGGTACCCAGATCCTACTCATCAGAAGGAAGTCTATCAAGAGACCATGGAGGTCCTCAAGAATCTTCAAGGTGAGATACAATGTTTAAAGGAGCAAGTCAAGGAAGATGGAGTAGAAGAAAGAAGTAGAAAAAGTCCCCTCTGATATTGATGACATCAGAGAGGTTTGTAAAATGTTGTGCACCTAGAGAATATTATTCCATTGCTAGGAAATTGGTTGAAGGGGAATACCCACACAAAGCACTGAGAATGAATGGAAAATCCTACATGCAAATCTTCCCCCTGATAGCATTGACTATGACAAGGAAATTACTCTGAAATGTTGTGGATGGATGGTTGTTGAGCAAACATATTGATTGATACAAGTGTGGAAGTGAATGTGCTTACATTAGATGCATGGGTACAAATGGGGAGGCCTCCATTGCAGCCATCATCTAATGTGTTGTTTATGGAAAACTAGACTAAGGCCACTCCCATAGGAGTTTTGAAGGATGCATCTATAACCATACAAGGGGCCAAGTTCACTGGGGATTTTGAGGTATTAGCACTTGTGAAGAAAATAGTTTTCCAGCCTTGCTTGGATGCCCTTGGTGTTATGCGAATAATGTTGACTTGAGATTCAATAAGGGGTATATCAGCTTTGAGAACAAGGAGGAAAGGGTTGTAATACCTTTGACAAGATGGGAAGTCTACACCATATGTTGAGCCTCTAAGTGAGGAGGACTTAAACAAAATCTATGTACGTGTTATTCAAGACCCAGAGGTCAATGAGCCATCAAAGGAAGGCATCCTACAGTGGGAAGATTCTCATTCTATTAGTGATACTATGAGTATTTCTTGTGACAATTGGGCTCATGGTACATATGAACTAGTAGGGTGAGGTAAAAAGCATGGTTGTTGTGCAAGAATGGACTTCATTCTATTCGATGGATAGGTAGTAGTAGTACCTTGGTATACTGGGGTAGAAGATCTTCCTGTATTTTTGAAAGCCATGGAAGCACAATGGATAGATCAAATTAAGAGAAGAGATATGTTAGTGTATACCTTACATGGGACAAACAAAGCGCGTTGGTGGGTAGTCCACAGAGATAATCTTATAGAATGGGAGGAGATTGGAATCACCCTATCTACTAGGTTTTTAAGGAGCAATGCACCTACGTAGATCTACACTTATAATGGTGATCAACCTGTTCAACATCACATTTAAAGTGTGAGAGACTCTGGACAAGGACAGGAAGCATTACCACCTTCACTCTGGGTGCATAGATTGTATTCTACTCTACAAGGATGCACATGCCTGGTATGTATATGTAAAACTACATCGAGAGACTGGGAATTGGTAGAATTTGACTATAGGAATGATCCAAGACCTTTGACTACTTCTCGACTAAACCTCTAGTAGAAGAAGCATTAAAATTTGTCAAGCGCTTAACTATGGGAGATAGTGAAAAGGAAGAAGAGCTTATTCAGGAAATATTTGGTGAGACAGAGTCCGAGAGCATTTTGAAAAGGAAGAAGAAATGGACTCCATACTACTTGAAATGCTTTCCTTGAGAAAGAGAAAGGAAAGATGGTTTACATAGTGGATGATGAGGAAGTTGAGAACCTAGATATTGAACATTCACAAGGGGTGTGCGAGGTCTTGGACAGTGCAGAACAAGGATACGCATGCCTATCATGAACCCATGAAGACAAAGAAGGTGAATATAGGTTCGGAGGCTGAGCCAAAGGAGGTCATAATTGGAGACTATTGGTCAGAATCGGAAGTGGAAAAGATCATTGAGTTACTCAGGGATTATCAGGACTTATTCCCTCGAGGGTATCATGAACTTAAAGGTGTGCATGAATCACTTGGGGAAATGAAGATAAAGCTTAAGGATGGTGCATGCCTAGTTAGAAAGTGACCTTATAGAATGAATCCCAATTTATGTGAAAAGGTGAAGGAAGAGATTGATAAGATGCTGAAATATGGGATTATTCGACCCTTGGATGAGTCAGAATGGGTTAGTCCTATGGTGATAAGTATCAAGAAGGATGGTAGGATTCAAATCTATGTAGATTATAGGGAGTTGAATGCTGCATGTGTCACAGATCCTTTTCCTACACCATTCACTGAGGAAATACTGGAAGGAGTGGTAGGGGTGCAAAATATATTCATTCACAGATGGGTTTTTAGGTATCATCAGGTTAGGATTGCTCAGGAGGATCAAGAAAAGACAACTTTTACTACTGAATGGGGTAGTTTTTCCTATACTGTGATGCCTTTTGGACTGAAAAACATGCCTGTTGTATTCTCATGGATAGTTGTTTAGGCATTCAAATATTTTATTCACAACTTCTTACAGGTTTATCTAGATGATTGGACAATATATGGGCTTGTGAAAGATCATTGTGACAATTTGTGCTTAATGTTTGAATGATGTAGACAATTGAGTATCTCTTTGAACATCAAGAAGTGCATATTTTCTACACCTTTTGGAATATTGTTAGGACATATAATCTGTAAGGAAGGTTTGTTGGTTGATCCAACTAAGGTTGCAGTCATTCTAGGCCTGAAGAAAGCCCTACAGTCAAAGTGAGGTGTGTGGATTTTTGGGTCACACAGATATTATCAAAAGTTCATCAAAGGGTATGCCAAAGTTGTTACACCCTTGGAAGAGTTACTAAAAGGAAAAGGTACATTTTATTGGGGAGAACCACAACAACATGCATGCATTTGAGATATTAAAGGAAAAACTTACTACCGCGCCCATTCTGTGCTTTCCCTCATGGGATAAACCATTTCATGTGCATGTGGACACCTCTGGCATGGCCATTGGCATGTGTTAGCTCAACCTGGTGAAGGTATTGTAGATCATCCAATTTTTTTTTGCTAGTAGGAAGCTGACTCTTGTTGAACAAAATTATACAACTACAGAGTGTGAAGCTTTGTCAATGATCTATGCATTGCACAAGTTTTGACAGTACTTGTTAGCAACACCATTTTGTTTTATACAGATCACATGGCATTGAAGTATTTGGTGAACAAACCCATCTTACAAGGGCACATATGCAGATGGGTACTCCTATTTCAAGAGTTTGACTTCACAGTTGTGGTGAAGCCAAGGAAAAGTAACTCTAGACCTAGACCACTTGTCTAGAATTCACTCAAGAGAAGAAGCACAAACAATTGAAGAAACCATGCCAGATGCATAGTTATATAGGTTACAACATGTGCACCATCAAATTAGAAGACATTTTTTTCTATGGATTGGTGTGGCACCAGAAGGAATGAAGGCATTAGAAAAGAAACAACTTGCTATATGCATGACACCATTTATGTTAATCAAGTGGTGACCTCTACAAGTTAGGAAGAGATGAAGTATTATGCCATTGTGTATTAGAGCATGAGTGCAAGGATATAATGGAGGAGGCACATGGTGGTATTACAAGAGGCCACTATGCAGGTGATGTAACTACCGAAAGATCCTACTTGTTGGATTATGGTGGGAGACATTGTATAAAGATTGTAAAGTGTATTGCAAAGCATGTGACCATTGTCAGCATCTAGGTAAACCAAGGAAAAGAGATGAGATGCCTTTGAGACCTATTACTAGTGCCGAACCATTTGAGAAATGGGCCATCGATTTTGTAGGACCTATTTTTCCAGCCATGTGTAGGACTGGGTCATGCTATATCATTACTTGTATAGATTATCTCACAAGGTGGAAGCAACACCTACGAAGGACTGTACAATGCTACAACAACTAGGTTTCTATGGGAGAATGTTCTTACAAGATATGGATGTCCTTTAAGCTTGACAAGTGATAGGGGTACACACTTTTTGAATGAGACAATCAGGATCCTATTAGATGAGTTTATGGTTGCACACCATAAGACTACACCCTATCATCCTCAGGAAAATGGAACTGCTGAGGCTTTCAACAAGATTTTGAGCTAGACATTGACAAAAATTTGTGATGTTGGAAGAAAGGATTGGGATGATAAAGTGTCAGCTATTGTTCTTTGGGCATATAGAACAACTTATAAGAGATTGAACAAAGCCACACCATTTCAGTTGGTGTTTGGCAGTGTAGAAGCCATTCTCCCTATAGAATTTATGTTACCTTCTTTGTGCATTTGCATGTGCTGGAGGTCTAGCTGATGAGAAGGATTTAGAAGAGTGTATTGAGAAGATGATTCAATTGGATGAGTGATGAGCCATAACATGATGGATTCAAGAAGTAGGAAAAGGCTAGGAAGAAAGCATGGCATGATAAAACATAAGGGATAAGAAGTTTGAGATTGGACAAATGGTACTTCTCTATGACTCTAAGTTCTTGTGCCATCTAGGAAAACTTAAGGTACATTGGTTAGGGCCGTATGTTATTACTTACATCCTTGAAATAGTGCTTTTCCAGTTAGAAGCACTAGATGGAACATGGCTACCCTGGTTACTTTAATGGGAGTAGGCTGAAGCCCTACTATAAATAAGTCTTCTTGGCATTTGTAATAAGGTAGTATTGCCAATTAGATTAGGTTTCCATTTGTATTTCCTTAATGTATTTCCTTCATTGTTGCTTATGCTTTGTCACTTTAGTTTTTGTTCTTGTGTAATAAGCATGCTTGCGTGCATGAAGCTAACTACAATATGGAGCATGTTGATGCATAGAGGACTACACATACTTTTAGTGTGGGTGTGGTTATTGATATCAAGGTACAGGACTGCTGGAACTAAAAGGTGGAAAGGAATAAGCTGCTATGGGTGTTTTCAAAGTAAAAAGATTGCTTCTCAAAAGTGACCAAGGATGGAGATGAATGAAGGAACAATATAACGCGAGGTAAGTAGAGGCCATGATAACTACTAGGATAAGGTACAGTGATGAGGTACTCGGGCACATGGGGTGCTGAAGAGAAGTTCTATGACCAGAGGGTAGGAAGGCATGCTAGAAGGTTATAGCTGGGGCGTGAATATGTACACATGGAAAGAAAAAATTTGGTCAATAAATGAGAGGATATTTGGTAGGTGGAGAAGTAATAAATGCATCAAAATTTGAAAATCTATATAAGGATGGGATGTGAGTTCATTTTTACCATTGTGATTAAGAGTATTTGAGAAAGAGCTAAGTGTGAAGAGCCGAGTAATCGATTTGAGGTGTGAAGGGTGTGAAACTAGATGTGACAAGTAGATATGTGTGTAGAAGAAGCTTGTGCATCCCGGTGGTGAAGGGTTTGAGTGAAGAAGGATGAAGAGAGGAGCTAGGGCATGTGATTTCACCTAGGGCATGCTAACTCGAGCTAGGGTTTGAGTCGGGCATTACAAGAGTTGAAGAGGCAAGTGTCTATAGAAGGATTGCAAGGTAAAAATGGCACCCAAGAAAAAACTACAAGTGGGAACAAAGGGGAAGAAGAAGGTAGTTGTAGAGGAGGAAGAGATGGCACCTGAAAGTAATTTTTAGAAATGCAATATCCAGAGGGTGTCATAGTTAGTCAAGAGTGGGATTCACATATAAGAAAAAGAAAAGTGAGAATATAACCAGGACCACAGAGAACAAAAAGGAACTCGATGCCCTGCTCAACACGAAGACAAACAAACACATGGACAGATGACATGCCGGTTTATGATGATGTAGGTGAGAAACTTTTGAAAAGAATTGGAGTCTACCAATTATATGAGCTTCCATATTTTGGGAAGTATGAGCCTTTATACCGATGGCTCATGAGTAGAGTACATGAGGAATTTTTCTACTTTGCAGGACGCAGAGTCAGAATCTCATCCACGTTGATGATCTCCATAGTGATAGTTTGAAGGCCACATGAGAGGATATAAAGACTGACCTAATAGATAAGGCCATGATTCTAGAAACCAGGAAGGAGTTGGGATACTTGAAGGGTCCACGTGGTATGGACATTGATAAACTAAAGAATTGTCTCAGTTGTACAAGCAACAACACATCTTGTTACAAAGTTGAATGACTAGGAGAGGTGGTCACAGGTGAACACCATGTGGCTACATGTTGTGAAGTGGATCAAGAAGGAGTAGTCTACAATATTGTAGGCTACATTGTAGAACAGATAGTCGAGGAAGCACACGGGAGGAAAAATCAGCTTTGGAGCTATTCTATTATCACTGGTATTCATGGAGATTGGAGTACCAGATGGACCAAAGGAGAAGATATGGGAATACCCCATGGAGAATAAGTCACCAGCTGAAAGGTTCAACAAGTACCTATGTAAAGGGTCCATGATAGATGATGTCAAGAAAAGAGTGGAGAAATGGTACGATAGGCTCCGTGTGCCTTTGAAGAAGAGTGGCGCATCCCAAAGGACCTACCTTGTAATAGGGAAACAAGTCTAGTTTGTTGTATATCAACATTTCTGCATCATGTGCTTCCCAATGAAAGATGGATCCTGGAGCCCTTGGTGCAAATTTCCTTACACCTTCATAAAGTGAGGTACTTTCAAACATCAGTCCACAGATTCATAGACACACGTGCCACCTGGCCTTCAATGTAGAGAAGGTAGACTGTGACTACCACACCCTGAGAAAGAAATATGTGTATCCAGGGTGAAAGTGTGTATATCGAGAGGCTCATTTTAGAAGTATTGAGCATAAAGCCCATGAGTCTAGTTATCAAGAGATATTGGGGCAGCACTAGTATACCTTCAGTTGAAGCCCAAGATGGAAAACAATAAGTATGTGGAGAATGAGTTTGCACTCCTAGGGCCATGCCAAAGGGTCAACATACAATGGAGAACATACTGGCACCAAAGCCCACATAAACCATTGACGTAGAAGATGAAGAAGAAGAGCGTGAAGATAGTGGTGGCTTGGAGCATAGAGGTAGAAGAAACCTTTAGAATAGAAGGAATCACAAGCGCCACTACACCACCCACCACAAGGGGGGATGATGAAGAAGATGATATGGGGGTAGAACAGGGAGAGAACATGTTCAAGAAAGTATTTAGATGCACAAGGACTCAAGGTGGAACCCCAAATGGTAAGGAGATCACCTCATCTCTCTCCACACAAGGAGTCCATTGAGCCAAAAAGGAGAAGGAAGTTGAAGTTAGATGAAGAGGTAAAGGATCAGAGGAGAGCAGTGCTAGGATCTCCTACTCCACTTGAGAAAGAAGAAGAGCCAAAAGATGAAGAGATGAAAGATGGAGAAGAAGGAGAGAAGGAAACATCTGAAACCACACATGAGACTACTCCAAGATACTACAGACTCCTAACCTTGAAGCTCAAGTTCCAAAAGGGCCAAGGACAAAGAGGATGAGTGGAGAACATAGTGCACCACTCATGGGATATGCTGAGGACATAGGAAAGATTTTCCATGCCCACTTCTAGAGCATGATAGCACAAAAGGATTTATTTTGGGAGCTAATGGATGAGGATATGGTGACCGTGTGCACACTGAAAGAAACTATCATGGTCAATGCACACCCACATGGATGAGCCTGAATTTGATGTATGTGAGGAATCATGCATGTCGAGATGGATGAAGAAGGCACCTCAAGCTAGACACATAATAGTAAAGCCTATTATTATGTTAGATGAATAGGTGAGTAATGCATTGGTGAAGGTTTCTCATTAAAGTTGCGAAGAAGAAACATGGAAAAGCTGCAACAATAAGAGTGCTGCATGAGAGATTAAAGACAAAGGATAAAGAGATAGTGTGCCTAACCTAGGAAAGAGACTTGGAGTAGAAGAAAATACATTGCATTATCAGCATCACAGAGGAAATTGGTGATACTGTTATGAAGGCTAGGCCATACCTAGAACCAAAGGTACCAAAGATGTTTCCTTCGGTGATACACTATGTAAGTACCTTAGTAGACCTAGTGCTTGAAGATGAACCTCTACGTATGCCAGTGCCAAAGGATCCAACACAAGAGGTAGAAAGAGAAAAGGCTTTAGTGATGTGGAAGATTGCATCATATGATGGACTACTACAAGCGCTTCAAGAAGAATTGAAAAAGTGGATCATGCCTTAAATATATGCACAGCTCTAGAGGTGTTGATCAAGGTAAAGACTCTGGAAGAAGATAATGAAGTCTAGAAGGCTATGAGGGATGATACCTTGGGCCGCATAGAGAGGTTAACTATTGTAAAACAAAAGTGAGGCCCTGGCAGCAAACACAAGAGCCACACAAGGAAAGATTAAATGAGCTTGGGAAACTCATCACACATAGAAAATGGATGTACTAGAGGGAAGAATGGCTGCAATGTCAACATTATGTTGGTCTTGAAATGAAAAAGGGAAATTGTGAAGGATGAACTTGAGTCCATCATTGTGGACATTCCAGAGAAAGTAGAGAAGGCTCTCACTGAGTGGTAGGCCTTAGAGGCCTGAAATAAAAGAGGAGTATCCAGAGTTGATCCTTCAAGATGAGACAGATGAGGCTGCCACATAAAAGCATTCTTTATTCATTCAAATTCTTTCTGATTCTTTCTATTCAACATTTTTTGGAGATACCCATTGGGGTGACAATGAGATTAGTGTGGGGTAATGTTGATCAAAGAACACTTGATCAGAACTCACACAAGAAGTCACATGCATGGAAAAATAGGCCAAGTTCAAGGGTGCGAAGGGACAGGAAGAACCCGCGTGTAGGACAAGTCAACATTCAAGACTTAGCCATTTTTGGGCATGAAGATCTATTTTTAGAAGATAGCGTGTGCAAAACACACCAACGATGCAGAGATGTGCATGCCACGCATTGTCTATTTCTAGAGGATCAGATTTAGAGCACTTTTGCATGGAGACAAGTCTAAGAATAGGATTTTCACCACTCTTAACTATCAGTATTCTATAGATAACACACTTGCATGTGTGGCTATGCATGAAAATGACGTGCATTGCTACTAATAGCATGCGACCTATTTTTAGGATAGATAAGCGGTGAAGGGAAAGTCCCCACCCTATATATATGGTGAAGGAAAGTTGTGTGTAGGATATATATGTAGTGAATTACCTGGTAGGGAGACGATGGATATAGAGAGATAGATAACATAGTGTGTGTGTGTGTGTGTGAGGGATAAGTATACAAAGACATGTGCATGTTTCTGGATTACCATATCAGATCCATGTGCATCGGCATAGATTTCAGTATTGTAAGAAGCTTCTGTGTTATTGTGATAATTAAGAGATGGAAGATATTGACTAAACCTAAGTGTCATTCCTGTGTGTAATTGGGTAGTGCATGTTCTTATTTCTATCATGATTATTGTTTAAACCTATTCTTTCCTAGATCTAGATCTGTCATGCATTGTATAATGATGTATTATCATGTTAACATTCTGCTATATAAAACCCCGAAGAGGGACTGTACCTTTGCACACTTCGGTGAGTTTAGAGGATAAGACGTTCTTAGAAAACTTTGGAATGTTTCCTATAATGAATTTAACCACTTGGGAAAATGCTTCAAGATGGGCATGTAAGTACTCTACTTTATAAATAAAAACCTTGTATTTCTTCATATGATCAATAATATCAAAAGATCATGATGAAGAGGTTTCACCGATAGTCATAATAGGTACTTTGAACTTTCAAGATTTAGGGAATCAACATCTTATGAAATATAATGAGTAGGGGAAGGAGTAATTCATTTTTAACAACATTTTTGGAAATAATAGGTATAAGAGATCCTATCTTTGCAAAAAATGAAATGGTTTTAAGAGACTCCTTAACTTTATCTTTATTCTCTATTTGAGTAATTTATTTATTCAAATTCAATTGATCTCTAATTATAACAATATAGACCCAATATTTGTATCTTCGACTATCTCCACATAATCATCCATCTTAGATTCATATGTGAAAAAAACCAATTTGGAGTCCATGTTTGTCTCTATAGTTTCTTCCTCTTCTTCTATCTTTTCAAATTCGCCCACCATTTCATCATTTGTTTTATGAATTTCACACAATGTATTGATGGAGCTTTTACATGAGGATCCTTAATCAAAAAGTTAGGCTACTTTATTGGAAAATGATTCTTATAACTATATGCTTGTTTTGGGATATCTTGATACATGTTTAGAGGAACATTACGTGAAAATAATTCTTAAGACCTATCAAATCGTTATCAAAATTTCATACTAACTTATCTAAAAAAGTCTAGAAAGAAGTTAAAAATCTATTTTTAGTAGTTTTCTTTTCAACTTTCTAGACATAGTGAGGTCATCTTCTACACCGATGGCCAAATATTTACCATCATGTACAATTGGTAGTTGATCTCTTCATAGCGTGAAAATCACTTTAGATATTTGAGCATCGATAAAGAAACACTTCATATTTTTAGAATTTGGTTGAGAAATTTATGCAACCTAGAATCCACCATGAACAACCTAGGCGTGCTTGGCACATCGGTTAGCTTGAGCTGAGCGCTCACGCGAAGCACAAAAAGGTACTAGGCCCCTCCTTAGAGTTTCTTGTGTAAGATGTTAACGTGATGAAGATATAGTGTATTCAAATCCATAAATAGCATAAACATTCCACATAAGCATAACTAGATCTAGATCTTAAAGAATCATGAATTAAATAATAGCAATGATAGGATTAACCATACAAGAACCAATTATAGTTATGTTTAACACCATTCTCCAGCCAATACACTCCATTATATTAAACACAATAAATAGAAGATTATTACAATAAATAACATCATAAGTTTATGTGCACATAAGATCTGGTAGCATAACTCCAAAATAGCTCATACAAAGTGTCTCTCTCTAACTACACTGACTAATACATACTTATAGGGGTGGGGACTTTCCCTTCACCGCTTACGCACCTCCCAAAATAGGTCACATGTTGAAAATAGTCAAGCGCCTCTACAATGATAGGTAAATGTGCAAGTGCGCTAATAATAGATATCTTATAGTTAACTCCATAAAAGTAGTAATCCTATTAGTATCTTCAACTTGTGCATGGTGCTCATCAAACACTCATCCCAAAATAGTAGTTACATGTCATGCAAGTCTCCATCCCAATGTGTTCTCTACATTTTATCTCTAAAAATAGCCCAAAACAATGAAAATGGCTATGTCCCCAAATCAGCTTGTCCTGGAATGTGTTTCATTCCCTTTCCTTTCATGTCTTTAAATGCACCTTATTCCCGCACGCAAATATTCTGTGTGCCCTCTCCTTAGTGTCATACTATGTATGCTCAACATTACCCCACACTAAACTACATTTCCACCCCAACAATGGGGTTTCCTTCTTATGTTCCCAAACAATAAAGAATAATAGTGGAAATAATGTAAAGAGTTTTGTATAAAGAATGGACTTCTATTTCGCATCACCCTCTGCTTCAACTAGGAGGGACCAAATATGGATATTCTATTTAAATATCAGCCTCTAATGTTTTTTAGTTATCCAACATGCTTCTGTGTCTTCTCTGGAACATTTGTGGAAATAGCTTCCGACTCATCTTCGGTTATCTCTCCATTTTCATTCATTCTACAATACTAGAACAACATTGGCCATATCGACATTCTTCCTTCTGTAAGATCCATCTTTTTCCCTATGAGCTTCCCAATCTTGTCCAACCTATCCTTATGTGGATTTTATGCTACCGCAAGGGTTTCACACTTATTATTTACTAATGCCAATATCTCTGCATGCCCTAAAGTCTCATCCTTCAATGCTTTCAAAACTTCATTATCTTCTATTATAGTCTTGATCATCATCATTAGCTTCCATGGAGCTACACATATGTTAAAAGATTGAATTTTTTTCTTCAGCTCCTCTTGTAAAGTTTGGAGTAGTGCCTCATAAGATGAAATATTTCTAACCACCAAGGCCTTGGCTCTCTCTCTGCTTTCTTGTTCAATATCCTTTGGCACTAACATTCTAATTGGTCCATCCTCAAGCACCAAATCAACTAATGTGTGCATGTAATGCATAGTGAAGGAAACTTTTAGTAATTTTAGACTTCAGATGCGATATTTCTTTCAAGACATAGTCACCAATTTATTCTACCATGCTAATGAAGGCCTCATTATTTTTCTTCTCTAGATCCTTCTCTCGTTTTAGATGCACTATTTCGTAGTTTTTTCCTTATTATCTTTAAGTAGCGCTCTAATAGTGGCAACCTTATTAATGTTCCTTTGCACCACCTCTATAGATACCTTAACCAAGGCATTGCTCACGTGCTCATAATAAATGAGAGTGGGCTTTATAGTCTGTGCCTACTCCGAGGTGCCTTCTTCACTCTTCTTGATACACAAGACTCCTCACATACATCAAAATCTGGCTCATCCATGTGAGTATGCATGGACTAGGAAAACTGTTTCCTTGAGGCGTAGTGGCCATGTCTAGGTCCATCAGCTCCCACCCATATAATTCCTTTAGGTCTACTGTGCTTTAAAAATGGGCATGGACAATTTTTCTTGTGTCCTTACCATAGACCATGTTTAGCACAACTTATTCTTCACTTGTTCTCCTTGTTCTTGGTCACTTAGGAACCTGAGCATAAAGGTTTGGAGTTGGCCCTTTGACGTCTTGAGTAGTGTCATGCATGTGAGGATACTAATGTTATAATTCTTATGCCTCCTTTGCACCTTCCTCTTCATCCTTCATGTCCTCATCTCTCGGGCTCCTCCTTATCTTCTAGTTGCACCGGGATTCCAGCGCACTCTTTTGCAGATTCCTCCACCTACTCATTCAGATTTAGATTTATCCTCTTCTTCTCAATTGCCTCTTTTTGAGGAAGAGTTGTGGTAATCGTATTACATGTTGTGGAGTTCCCGCGCCTTGGGTTATTCTTGTTCACAATACCCTCTTAAAATGACACTCTTCATTGAATGCTTCCACATCCAAGTCCTTATATCTTTCTTATTCCCGAGGTGGACTATTTATGCGCTCTATCTCCACTCTTTTCGTGGGCTACCTCCAACCCCTATGATCTAAACCACCTCTATCTTCATGTTCTTCTTCCTCTTCATCTACCTCTATAGTCGCTAGCAAGCTTAAGAGATGGCATGTTCTCCACTGTATGTTTTCCTTTAGGTGACCCAAGGAGCACATACTCATTCTCCACATACTTGTTATTCTCTAGCTTAGGCTTAAGTGGAAGGTATGCGATCATGGCTCCACTTGTCACCAATATCCAAGCTTATTGGATTCATACTTATGACGCTCCGAGATGAGGCTCTTGATGTAATAATTCTAGCCTGGATACACATATGTATTCCTAAGGGTGTGGTAGTCACAATCTACCTCATCTATGTTAAAGTTCAATCGATGTGCATCATTAAATTGGTGAACCGAGGCCTGGAAGTAGTGTGTTGTGAAAGCATAGGGAAGTTTACACCATGGGCTCCATATGCCATCCCTCATAACAAACCGCATGATGTAGAAATGTTGGCACACTTGGAACTATACTACCTTGCCCACCACCGAAGGTAGCTCATTGGGAATGCGCCACTCCTCCTCAAGTTCCAGTGCAAATTCGGTCATACCACATCTTCACACTCGCCTAAATGACCAAATCATTAATCCTTCACATAAATACTTTTCAAACCTTTCCACGAGGGACATCTATTTTAAGGTGTACACCTAGATCTTGTTCTTTGGCCCATCGAGCACTCCAATTTCTAAAAACAAAATAGAAAGGAGGATAGCACCAAAATTATCTTCTCTTTGTGCACACTTCCTCAACAATGGTGTCCACAATATAGCCTACTAGGTTGTATACTACTCCTTGAGATATTTTCTTTACAATGTGAAGCCACATGGTGTTTACTGCGACCATCTCTCTTGGTCATTCAACTTGGTTAGTAGATGCGCGGCTTCCTGAACCACAAGAAACTTCTTCAATTTATCAATGCCCATTCTATGCAGACCCTTGGTATACCCCAACTCCTTTCTTTTTTCTATGACCATTGTTTTATTAGTCATATCACTAACAAGGTATACCCATGTGCCCTTCAATCCTATTAGTGTCAAAACCAGGGCTGTTGTGATCCTAACCCTTTGTCTGGTGAAATAAAATAAGTCCTCATGGACTCAGTCCTCATACAACTCGATAAACTCTTACTTGCTTGATTATTTCTCCCAACGTTGTCATACACTGGCCCATATCCTCCATAGTGTACTTGTTGGTCTTCTTATTCAACAAAGCATCCAACTCTCCCTTATTGTCGAGGAGAGGTACAAAGGTGGTTATAGTCACTTATATTTCATTTTCAGTTGTGGGAATCCCACTCTTGTCTTACTATTACCTGTCTACAGGTATTACATCTCGAGAAATTACTCTGGGAGTAATTTAAACTTCATCTTCTACCTTCTTCTTTCCTTTCATGCCCGCTGTAGGTGCTTTCTTTGGTACCATCATAAAAATCCCACCTTTTGTCTTCTATAATGAGCAAAATCAAACCCTAGCTCAAATCTACATGCCCTAGCTTAAAACCGTACCCTAGCTCCTTCTCAACATTTCTTCTTTACTCAAACCCCGCACTAATAAGGACGTAAGCCCCTTCCATGTAATAGCACGCTCTCTATGTCTTGATTCACAATGTTCCATACCTTAACAAAATTTTCTCGACTCGATCGCACTTAGCTTGCTCAATTACTTGTGATCGCAAAGGTAAAAATGAACCCATCACGTCTTTATATATATTTTCAAAAATTTAGTACATTTATTGCTCCTTAACCTACCAACAATCCTCTCATTAATTTACCATTTTCACAATATCTATGTGGTACATCTTCACGCCCTATCTATAACCTTCTAGCGCCTTCCTAACTTTGGCTATAGACTTCTCCTCATCACACTTCCATGCACCTGAGTACCTTGCCATTGCGCCTTCCCCTGGTAGTCTCCACGGTTGTTGCTTACCTCACGTTATACTATTCCCTCATTTATCTCCATCTATGGTCATCTTTTTAGAGAAATCTCCTTCTAACAACTCCTTTCCATACTTAACTAGCACTTGTAACAGTTTCATTCTCATGTGTACCCAGTTGTGAGTAACCACCCCACACCAATGGTATGTGTAGTCCTCTGCACATAAAAATACTTTAAATGGTAATTAGCTTCCAACGCGCAAATGCGATTATTACATAAAACACCAAACTAAATTGACAAAGCATATCAACGAAGAAGGAAATACATTAAGGAAATTAAAAAATAAAATCCTATTCTAAATGGCAACACTACCTTATTACAAACACCAAGAAGACTTATTTATAGTAGGGCTTCACTCTACTCCCATGGAAGTAATCAGTAATCGTATTCCATTAAGCATCTCTAACTCGGAAAGCACATGTTTCAAGTATATGAGTGATAAAATAATTTCCCAACCAATGCACTTTAAGCTTACTTGAATAACACAAAAAATTAGAGTCATAAATAAGCACCATTTGTCCCATCTCAATATTTTTATCCATGATGTGCCAGTCATGCCATGCCTTCTACCTGGCTTTTCCTTTTTTCGACTCTAATGTGCTATGACGTGCCTCTCATCCAACTATATCAATTTATCAATTCTTTCATCTAATGCTTGCTCATCATCGGTTAGACCTCCAACGTGCACAATACACAAAGAAGGTTACATGAATTCCATTGAAAGAACTAGTTCGATGCCAAACACCAATTGAAAGGGTGTGGCCTTATTTAACTACTTATATTTTGTTCTATACACCCAAAGCACGAAAGAAAATTTATCATTCCAATCTTTCCTTCCAACATCATAGATTTTTGTCAAGGTCGACTCAAAATATTGTTGAAGGCCTCAGAGTCCCATTTGTTGAAGGATGATAGGTGTAGTCTTATGGTGCACAATCATAAATTCATCCAATATTATCCTAATTCTTTCATTCAAAAATTGTGTACCCCTATCATTTGTCAAGCTTAGCGGGCATCCATACCTTGTAAGAACATTTTCCCATAAGAACCTAGTTGTTTTAGCTACTATACAATCCTTGGTAGGTACTCGCTCATCGCCCACCTTTTAAGATAATTTATGTAAGTGATGATGTAGTGCGATCTAGTTCCGTGCATGGCTAGAAAAATAGGACCCAAATTCTATAGCCCATTTCTCAATGGATCTCGCACTAGGAATAGGTCTTAAGGGCATTTCATCTCTTTTCCCTGTGTTTACCAATGCATTGATAAAGTGATCACATGACTTACAATATGCTTTAAAATATTTATAGAGGGTCTCCCACCATAATCCAACGAGTAGAATCTTACGTGCAGTAGCATCACCCATATAGTGCCCACTTGTAATACCACCATAAGCCTCTTCCATGATATGTGTGCACTGGGGTTCATTTTAAAACCCCCTCTACGAAAAAATTAGTTTAGAATGGGTGGTGAATCTCCAAAATCAACTTTTGAATCGATGGCAAATTTCTGAAAAATGTTTCGTGGTAAAGGTGATTTGGTAGGGTGCAATTTTCTTAGATGAGGTACAATGATAAGAAACATTGGTGAAATACATGCATAATTTAATTTAAAATATAAATAGTAGGTGAATTCACCCATATAAATGACTTATCGGTGGAAATTTTAGGCAAATTGGGTGTAAGTTAACTACTGAAAATCAGCCATTTCCAATTTCCAAAATCCCTAATATTCATGAGTTTACGAAAATTTGCCACTAAATTTTTCCTTGTCGTGCAATCATGCTATAATACACACCGATGCAATACTTCATCTCTACCTAACTTATATAGGTCAACAATGAACAACATTTATGGTGCCGCGTGAATTACAAGTTTTTTCTTCTCTAAGGATTTCATTTGTTATAGTGCCAAACTTGTACGTAAAAAGATAGCAATATCCTCCAACTCCGAAGGCGCACGCTGCAACCTATATAAATATGCATATGACATTGTTTATTTAATTGTCTACACGTCCTCCCCTTGATTTAATTCTTAATAAATGGTCTGGGCTGAAATTAATCTTACCGGTTTTACCGAACTATGAAATCAAATTCTTAGAGTAAGAGCACCCATCGACATATGCGCCCTATAAAACATGCTTGTTTACCAAGTATTTTAATGCCATGTGATCGATGTAAAAAAATGGTTTTGCTAGAAGGTATTATTCGAACTTATGTAGTGCATAGATCATTGACAAGACTTCACACTCGATAGTTATGTAATTCTACTATGCAGAGTCAAATTTCTACTAGAAAAGTAGATAGGATGATCTATAATACCTTATCCAGTTGAGCTAACATACCGCACCAATGGCCATCCTGCAGGCGTCCACATGTACATGAAACGGTTTTTTCCATGAGGAAAACGTAGAATATGCGCTATACTAAGTATCTCCTTTAATATCTCAAATGTGTGATGCTATAGTTCTCCCCAATGTAATGTCCCTTTTCCCTTTAGTAACTCTTCCAAGGGTGCAACAACCTTAGCATATCCTTTGATAAATTTTCTATAATACCCAAAGTGTGACCCAAGAATCTGTTAGGTTATGGAGCCTGTTTTCATGTGAGAAAGTGTTAAAGACTATACACTAAGAGTATTGTACACTTTCCACAGTTGTCTCGCCGGGGTTTGGGGCCGGGGTGGGCCTCGAGTGGGGGTCCGAGGTGGCAGCCCCTGTAGTAGGTGTTCGGGGCACACCCCTAAATTTTTCTTTGGCCTTAAAACATGTCCGATATATCAGGAAACATGCTTTTCTCATATGGGTGGGATTTTTGACCCATAGGTTTATGGGATAGTTTTGGCCCATGGATTTAATACCCACGGTTTTGTAAAAATTCTTAAGCAATTGTTTACTTATATGGTTTTATGCATATGGTAGGTATAATGTAACATTGCAGATGTGTTTTGAATTTGGGTGTGAATTATGTAGAGTTTGTTGAGCATAGCTCCAAACATATCTAGGTATTGTATTGAGAGAGAAGTGGCTTGTAATAAAATATGAGAAAGTGATTCTTAGTGGATGTAGCAAAAATTGGGTGAACCACGTTAAATACTGTCTCTTTGTGTGGTGTTATTTAATTCGTAATTTTATTTGAGATTTGTAATATTTTCTGCATATTAGTTTCTATTGTTGTGATTTTGTGAGGGATTATTCTACATATTTTATCCCTTATTTCCTAACAATTGGTATCAGATCCTGGTTTGGTTTACTAAAATTTTGAATCACAAGGAAAGTTTTATCTTGAGTGGGAGCTATGGCAGATGATGGAAGATCTAGGGTTGATAAATTCAACGGGCAAAATTTCAGTCTTTGGAAGATGCAGATGGAAGATTACCTTTATTAGAAGGATCTTTATATTCCACTTTCTGAGAAGGTGAACAAACCCTCAAGCATGACGGATGTGGAATGGGATTTTCTAAATAGAAAGGCACTTGGGAAAATTTAGCTGTGTCTTGCATCTTTGGTATTATTTAATGTTTTACGGGAAAATACTACAAAAGAATTAATGAATAAATTAGGGAAGTTGTATGAAAAACCCTCTGCCTCTAATAAGATATTTTTAATGATTTTTTTTTTAATATGAAGATGTCTGAGAATGATTTAGTAGCATATAATTTAAATGATTTTAATACGGTTGTAAATATGCTAGCTTCAGTTACAATAGAATTTGATGAAGAAGTTAGGACTTTATTAGTTTTGTGCTCTTTACCTAAGAGTTGGAATAGTCTGGTAATGGTGGTAAGCAAATCAGTTCTAGCTAACTCAAAGTTGAAGTTTGAGGATGTTGTAGGGGTGATTCTAAGCAAGGAAATGTGAAGAAAAATCTTTGGTGAATCTTCTACTTCAAGGAATGCTTTGACAAAGTGGAAACTAGAGGGAGACAAAAGAATAGAGGAAGCCATGGAAAATCAAAGGATCAGGCAAGGTCAAAATCCAAAAGCAAGATAGTATGTTGGCATTGTGGAAAGTCTGGGCATGCAAAGAAGGATTGTTGGGAGCTTCGGGACAAGAAGAAACAATAGGAAGAAAACAAGGAGGTGAATGTGGCAACGGGTAATGTATGTCGGGATGATTTTATTCTTTCTTTGCATAATATTATTAAATCTTAGGTTTTATATTCAGAGGATTCATTCCATGCTACTCCACATAGGCATTATTTTGTTTATTATGTTCAAGGAGATTTTGGGCATGTTTTTCTTGGTGATGATGAGCCTTACAACATACTTGGAAAAGGTTCTATTCAGGTTAAGATGTAGAATGGGAATACTTTTCTATTGAAGGATGTCAGACATGTGCCTACATTAAGATGAAATTTGATATCAGCAAGGCAATTGGGAAGTGATGTTTGTACAAAGTGATATTTAAAACTCGACTCTTGGAAGGTTACCAAGGGTGCTCTTGTGGTGGAAAGAGGTAAGAAGGTTGGAACCTTGAATTTAACCACTTATAGCACTAATGTTTTTAATCTTGTGGCTTGTAAGTAGATACAATATTGTGGCACCGTAGGCTCGGTCATATGAGCCATAAGGGCATGGATATCATAAAGAAGGATTTTCCCGGATATACGAGAATTTTTTTGGAGTTCGTGAGGATGCATATATGGGAAACATAAGTGAGTAATGTTTCTCAAGGTTGGACATACAAAGAAAGAGAATAAGTTAGAGCTGGTGCACTCTAATGTGTTGGGGAGGCTCTGTATCATCTCTTGAGGTATGTTACTTTTATTGATGATGATGCAACAAGGAAAGTTTGGGTTTATTGTATTAGAAACAAATATGATGTTTTTGACACTTTTGTTAAATGGAAAGCCTTGGTAGAGAATGAAGCGGTCTTAAGCTAAAATGTCTCTAAAGTCGATAATGGAGGGGAGTATTACAGCAATGAATTTGATGATTAATATTCTAAGAATGGAATCCACAGGCAAAATACGGTTCGGGAACTCCACAATAGAATGGGGTGTCGAAAAGATGAACAAGAACAATAATGGAATGTGCTAGGAGCATGAGGTAAAATGCACGATGCCTTTTTTTTGGGTAGAAGCGGTGAGCACAAATGTGTACTTGATAAATAGAGGACTGTTATCCAAAATGTGCCCCGCTCATTTTTTGTGGCTAACTCCTCTCATTTTTTCCTCTCTTGTGCCTTAGTCATAATATTTTACTTTTCAGGCACTTAAAACCTTCTGGAAATGACACCATTGGATAGAGCTCTTTCTCAGCTTTCAAGAAAGGTAAAGTTTTCCTCCTAACTCCATGTATTTTTGAAGTTATGGCTCGGTGGCATTTTTTGGAAAAGTTTTCCCCTGAAAGGCCACAGCCAATGAGATGCCGCCACGTGGCGCCTGGAGTGGTGGAGCATGGAGAAATTTTGGAAAATTTTCCAAATGACCAAAAAGGTGCAAAATTTGAATTTTTGCCGCCAACCCGATTTGGCCTGTTTTGCCCTAAAACTTCAAATCGCCATATCTTTCGATCCAGAGCTCGATTTTTCACGTTCTTTATATCAATGGAAAGATGGTGAAATTATCTACAAGATTCTAGGGTAATTTTTGCATTTTGATGGAGTTTGGAGAGAGAAAATAAAAAAATGCCTCTAGCACGTGGTCATGGACAGAAATGACGTTTCAACCACCATTTTTAATGAAGAATGGCTCGCATTCTCTCCCAGCATGGTTAAAAATGTCAGGAAATGGGTCTTTCAGGGTGCCCATGCTATTTTGATGGCATTTTGGTCAATGGTTGAACCCCTTGCACTTTTTCCCGTGTTTCTCTCTCCTGGGGTCGTGGTTTGCACTGTAAAAGCCAGAATGAGTTCATTTTGCAAAAGGAGAGACACTTTTTCAGCTCTGCAACTTCCTTTTTCTTCCTCCTTGGCATAATTTGTGAAATTTTTTTACCTTTCCATGTAATGCAGCACCTTTTCTTGCCTCTGGATCACTGTAATGTATTGTATTGGATCTGAGATGTTGATATATGTTCTGTGATTAAAATCCCTCAATCCTTTCATATATCTATCATTGCTTTCTTGATCTTTCATTACATTTTGAACATTTGTGCATGTTTTGTGCTATGTTTCCTTGTGGATTGTGTATTTCATGCAGCATTAGGTGTCTACAACTCCTTTGGTGCATCACCTATTAACATTAGTTCTTTCTTTTTGCATTTTCTATCCTTGTCCCTTTGGAATTTAGAGTAGATTTAGGAGTTTAAACCTCTGCAATTGTGCAAGTAAAATAGCTGATCAGAGGAGTTGAGGAACCAGCCTCTAATCTAGAGATTCCTCTTCCATTTTTGCAAGTCCCACACTTGGGAAGAGGATTCAATGTTGTGCAATCACACTGGATGCTTAGAATGATCAAACTAGAAATCTGATCAACATCCAGGGGGTGCTGTTGATTTGCAACAACAGTTTTGGCATGCCCGGTGGGACCTTAGAGGTCTTCCACTTTATCTTTGACAGGTTAGTGTGTTCCTGTTAAAGATTCAAGCTTTTGGAGGCACTTTGAAAAGCACATCTGGTGACACCATCTAGTAAAAACTCATTCTCTAAGTTCGAGACACTGTTTTCCATTCATTTCCATCCATTCTTCTTTCCATCATTTTCATTCTTTTCCATTCCATGAAGTTGTGCAATCATGACTTCATTTCCATCATTGAATTCACATTTACAATAGCAGTATATCACACCTCCAACATGTTTTACAAATCCTCCAAATCAGCATTATGATCAAATTCAAAATCAGCATGTCTACCCATATGAGCAAAAAAGTGCAAAGTCGGTTTGGATATGAAGCATGTCAAGCATAAGGGTATCCTAGTTGTGAGGGCAAAAAAGAAAATGTAGATCTGCTGGAACAAATCCAAAAGATAGAGGTAAACATGGTGCAATCCAGGGCTCAAGCACAAATGAAAGCATTTAGAATCGGTTGTAGAGCACCTTGTCCATGGGTGGGACCTTTTCCAAGGCATTACAACCCTCAAGAGAAGCTAGACTTCATGATTACAACACTACCATTGCTTGCAAAGTGGACTGAAGGAATAAAGGTGTATGAGAGGAGTATTCAACAACCTTGTCAACAGGTAAGCACACCATCTCATGCCTTTTCTCTCCTTCTTTCCCAATCTGTTTTATCTCAGCAATGTCAAGTTTTAAACTCTCCATCTGCTGTCCCAAGTGTTGAATCCATTTCTCCATTCCCTATTCTTCCACCCCATCTCAATTCTTCTGTCCTTTTCCCTTCCAAACAGCCATTCCCTCCAAAGAAACAAGAGTTCCTACCTCCTCCACCACCACAAAAAATTGCAAAATCAATTGAGTTACAATCCACTTCTCCTCTTGCATTCCCAAATCCATGTTGGGAGGATAAAAATTAGAATGCCAATCAAGGAAAACAACAGCAAAAAGAAGAGCCAAACAAGGATGAAGAAATTCAAAGTCTGAAGAGTTGGGCTCTTAAATTCGGGATTACAAAAATCCCCTTGATGGTGAAACCAATAGAGGATGTTGAAGTTGGAGAACAAGTGGAAAACAAGGCTGATTTTATAACAACAGTGAAGCGAGAAAAACAGCAGTTTGTTGGTGATGAGTTGGGTGTCCATGTTGGCACTTTGCCCAAAGAAAATGCTGATCTAGTTTGCACTGCAAAATCAGCCATTGAGAAGGAAGGAAAACCATCTCAAAACCCCATCTTTGAGGAGCAAATGGATGAAGTCAAGTCAGTTTTTACAACAATAGAAGAAGGAAGCATTATTGATACATTTTTGCTTTCATTTGAAGGGGCTGAGTTGATTGATGAAGCCATTATGGAGGTGAACAAAATAGGTCCAAATTATGAGCAAAAGGCACAAGAAATTTCATACTTCTCTCCCACTTCATCTCTCCAACAATCTGATTTTTGGGATGAGTTTGGATTGACAAGTTTCATGTTTGAAAATGAAGTTATACAGGGTGAAGAAAATGCAGATTTGGAGGCCACCATACAAGAGGGAGAGACTTTGCTGTAGCAAGACATTCAAGAGTTTGATTTGCCATCAGACTTAGAAGAATGTTTAGATGAAGAGCTAGCTGAAATTACCATGTTTCCTTCTTCACCATTCATTCTCCAACAACAAGAACTTGCTGCCATGGACAAAAGAGTTCAAGGACAACAACCTACAGTTTGCAACATGCCTCTTGAATCAAAGCTGGAAGAATTTGATCTTCCAAAAGCTACAATGGAGGAGCTCCAAAGCCAACAATGTATTGTAGCAGGTAACAACAATGCAAAAGCAACTTCATTGGATGTTGCAATCAATAACGAGGAGTTGCACACTATAGAAGAGTTCCATGTTGCCATGAAGGAAGAGAAAGGGCAAAAAAGTCCTACCATTGCTTCCACATCACCCACCCAAGAAGGTCTACAAGAAGACTCCATTTTTGGAGTTGAAAATCAGAGCTATGGGCATATCAAACGGATCATACCTTGCCCAATAAGGTATTTGACTTCATTGGAGTCAAAGGAGAAGTCACAACCAATCATGCTTGCTTCTAAGCATGAGGGTGAGCTACAAAGTACCAAGGATCAGTTGTCATACCTCTTCAATCCAAATGCAGAGCAACTAAAAGAGGTATTGGATTTGTTTTCAGTTGACACCTTGATGATTTGGGTAGAAGACCAGCTTCTTGTTGATTTTCCACTCATCCAATCAGCCATGTTCAGTGCCAAATCAGTTGCATGGTTGTAACTTTTGAGAAAGGGAAGCTATTTCTCCCAACCAGTTGTAGGGTTTGTTTAGCCCACTTTTGCTTCTAGTTAGAGTAGGATAGGTAGTTTTTCTTTCAGTAAAAGAAGTGCTTGTGCACACTCTACATGTTCCATTTTGGAGCATGTATGACCTTTAGTTTTGTACATAGTTTTTGTGGTGCTGGTTTTGCTCTTGCACAGTCCATTTCAGTGGGTTTCCAAGTGGCTCAGAGAGGAGGTTTTCAAAGTTCAGATCAGTTTGCAGGCTACAACTCATGACTCCATGCCCAATGGATGCTTCAGGCAACTGGTAACTTCATCCAAGAGAGTCAGATGACCCCTCTGAGTCGCCAAAATTGTTATCCAAAATGTGCCCTCGCTCATTTTTGTGGCTAACTCCTCTCATTTTTTCCTCACTCGTGCCTTAGTCATAATATTTTTATTTTTAGGCACTCAAAACCTTTTGGAAATTACACCATTGGATAGAGCTCTTTCTCAAATTTCCAGAAAGGTAAAGTTTTCCTCCTAACTCCATGTATTTTTGAAGTTATGGCTCGACGAAGTTTTTGGAAAAATTTTCCCATGAAAGGCCTGCGGCCAATGAGATGACGCCACATGGCACCTGGAGTGGTGGAGCGCGGGGAAATTTTGGAAAATTTTCCAAATGACCAAAAAGGTGCAAAATTCAAATTTTTGCCCACCAACCCGATTTGGCCCTGTTTTGCCCTAAAACTTCAAATCGCCATATCTTTCGATCCAGAGCTCGGTTTTTCACGTTATTTATATCAATGGAAAGCTGGTGAAATTATCTACAAGATTCTAGGGTCATTTTTGCATTTTGATGGATTTTAGAGAGAGAAAATAAAAAAATGCCTTTGGCACGTGGTCATGGACAGAAATGACGTTTCAACCACCGTTTTTAATGAAGAATGGCTTGCATTCTCTCCCAACATGGTTAAAAATGTTAGGGAATGGAGTGTATCGGTGCCCATGCTGTTTTGATGGCATTTTGGTTAATGGTTGAACCCCTTGAACTTTTTCCCACGTTTCTCTCTCCTAGGTCGTGGTTTGCACTGTAAAAGCCAGAATGAGTTCATTTTGCAAAAGGAGAGACACTTTTTCAGCTCTGCAACTTCCTTTTTCTTCCTCCTTGGCATAATTTGTGAAAAAAATTTACCTTTCCATGTAATGCAGCACCTTTTCTTGCCTCTGGATCACTGTAATGTACTGTATTGGATCTGAGATGTTGATATATGTTCTGTGATTAAAATCCCTCAATCCTTTCATATATCTATCATTGCTTTCTTGATCTTTCATTACATTTTGAGAATTTGTGCATGTTTTGTGCTATGTTTCCTTATGGATTGTGTATTTCATGCAGCATCAGGTGTCTACAACTCCTTTGGTGCATCACCTATTAGCATTAGTTCTTTCTTTTTTGCATTTTCTATCCTTGTCCCTTTGGAATTTAGAGTAGATTTAGGAGTTTAAACCTCTGCAATTGTGCAAGTAAAATAGCTGATCAGAGGAGTTGAGGAACCAGCCTCTAATCTGGAGATTCCTCTTCCATTTTTACAAGTCCCACACTTGGGAAGAGGATTCAATGTTGTGCAATCACACTGGATGCTTAGAATGATCAAACTAGAAATCTGATCAACATCCAGTAAGTGCTTGCTAATTTGCTAAACAACAGGACCCTCAAGTGCCTTGGATGGAGGCATACCCGAGGAGGCTTGGTATGGTAAGAAATTTGATTATTCATTTCTTGGAGTCTTTGGATGTGAGGTGTTTGTTCATATAGATAAGGATGATAGGACCAAGCTAGATGCTAAATCGAAATATGTACTTTCATTGGTTGTGGTGGTGATGAATTTGGATATAAATGTTGGAGTATTAAGGAAAAGAAAATCATTCAATCTAGGGATTTGGTCTTTAATGAGAAAGTCATGTATAAGTAGTAGTTACAGGAAAACAAAGAAGAATCCAAGAAAGAATATGTAGCGGTAGAGGATCTTTCGGATGGAAAAGTGACACATGAATCGGTTTAGGAACTCCTCGGCAGAACCCGAAACTCCTATATTGAGGACTAGGGTAAGAAGAGAATTTGAATGTGTTTCTCCTTCTCTTTATTATTTATTACTCACTGATAGTGGAGAGCTAAAGAGCTTTGATGAAGCAATGTAGATAGATGTGAGGAAGAAGTGGGATCAAGCTCTCATGGAAAACCAAACATGGGATTTGGGAAGCTACGAAGCAAAATATCATTACAAAACAAGTGGGTTTTAGAGTCAAAGAGGAAGAAGGAGGCAAGAAAAGATATAAGGCATAGTTGGTGGTCAAGGGGTTTTCATAGAAAAAAGGTATAGATTTTGATGATATTTTTTTCTCCTAAGTAAAAATGACTTCTATTAGAAGTGTTCTTGGAATAGTACAGTAGAAGAATTGTACTTAGAGTAGCTTGATGTAAAACGCATTTCTCCATGGTGATTTGGAGGAGGAACTATTTATGCAGCAACCAGAGGGCTATGAGGTCAAAGGTAAAGAGGAGATGGTGTGCAAACCGAAGAAGAGCTTGTATGGCTTGAAATAAGATCTACGTCAATGGTATACACAATTTGATAGGTTCATGATGGAGTAAGGTTATATTAGATGTCATTCTAACCATTGCATGTATACAAAGAAAGTTGAGGATGGCAGTTATATTATCCTATGTTTGTATGTGGATGACATGTTTGTTGCAGGTAAAAATTACAGAAATTAAAAGTACTCAAGAAGTAGCTAAGTGAATCCTTTTCTATGAAGGATTTGGGGCAGCCAAACAAATCCATGGTATGAGAATATCTCGGGATAGGAAGGAACAAAAGCTGACTTTATCTCAAGAATAGTACATTAAAAAGGTCTTGGAGAGGTTTAAAATGCATGATGCTAAACTGGTTGGGACACTTTTGGCAGACCATTTCAAGTTATCAAAGGAGTAGTGGTCTAAGATAGAGCAAAAGAGAAACTAGATGTCCAATGTACTTTAATCATCAGTAGTTGGCAGTTTGATGTATGCCATGGTGTGCACTAGGCTTGATATTTCTCATGCAGTGGGAGTAGTGAGTAGATTTATGAGTGATCTAGGTAGAGATCGCTGACAGGTAGTAAAGTGCATCCTTCGGTATTAGAGAGGGACCATGGGGATAGTTTTGTGCTATAGTGGATTAGACACCACTTTTTGTGGTTATGTAGATTCATATATGGCTGGAGATGTAGACAACAGGAGGAGCATGATAGGTTATGTTTACACTGTAGGTGGGACAACAGTGAGCTGGATTTCATGACTATAGAAACTAGTGGCTTTGTCAACCAAAAAGATAGAGTATGTTGCTACCACAAAGGAAAGAAAAGAAATGATTTGGTTACAAAAATTGCTTGAGGAGTTGGGGCATAAGTAGGAGGAAGGAAAGTTGCATAGTGATAGTCAGAGTGTTATACACCTAGGTAAGAACTCTGCTTTCCACTCTAGGACAAAGCATATACAGTTAAGGTACCATTTCATCAGAAAACTTTTGAGGAAGAGACATTAAAGCTGGAGAAGATCCATATGAGTCAAAATCGCATGACTTGATGACCAAGGTGGTCATAAGGGAAAAAGCGAAGCTGTGTTCAACTTTGGTTGGTCTTCATGGAAACTAGTGAAGGATTGAGAAGCTTGCTCAAAGGAAAACTAGTCTCTAAGTGGGAGATTGTTAGGTTGTGGAGCCTATTTTAATGTGAGAAAGTGTTGAAGATTGTACACTAAGAGTACTATAAACTTTCCACAAAGTTGTCTCACTAGGGTTCGGTGCCGGCAGAGCCCCAAATTTTTTTGGCCTTAAAACGTGCCCGATATATCGGGAAATGTGCTTTTCTCATATGGGCGGGATTTTTGACCCATAGGTTTATGGGATGGTTTTGGCCCATGGTTTTAATACCCATGGTTTTGTAAAACTACTTAAGTAGTTGTCTACTTATATGGTTTTATGCATATGGTAGGTATAATGTAACATTGTAGATGTGTTTTGAATTCAGTGTGAATTATGTAGAGTTTGTTAAGCATAGCTCCAAACATATCTAGGTATTGTATTAAGAGAGTGGTGGCTTGTAATAAAATTTGAGCAAGTGATTCTTGGTGGACGTAGCCCAAATTGGGTGAACCACATTAAATACTGTCTCTTTGTGTTGTGTTATTTTATTCTACAATTTTATTTGAGATCTGTAATATTTTCTACATATTAGTTTCTCTTTGTTGTGATTTTTGAGGGTTATTCCACATATTTTATCCCTTATTTCCTAACAAAATCCACACACCTCACTCTTTCGGTAGGCTCTTCTAGGCCTACAATAATTGTAACCTTAGTTGGATTCACTAACAAACCTTCCTTGCAGATGATGTGCCCTAACAAAGTGCCAAAAGGTGTAACAAACATGCACTTCGTTATGTTCAAAGAGATGCTTAATTGTTAACATATTTCAAACATTAAGCGTAAATTGTCACAATGATCCTTAACAACTCCATACACTATCCAATCATCCAACTAAACCTATAAGAAAATGTTAATAAAATCCACGGAATGCTTGAATAACTATGCGAAAAATATAACACGCTCAGTTTGGACCAAAGGGCATCACAAGATATGCAAATTTTCCCATTCAGGTGTGAAAGTTATTTTTCTCGTTGATCCTCCTATGTAATAATGGCTTGATGATACCCATATAATCCATCTCGTAAAAGAATAGATTTCACACCTGCAATGCCTTCTAATATCTCCTCTATGAAAGGTGTAGGAAAAGGATCAATCACACATGCAACATTCGGTTCCCTATAATCAAGAAAAATCCTAATCTGTCCATATTTCTTTATACTAATGGCCATGGGGCTAACCCACTCTAATTCTTCTAGGGCTTTATGATGCCAAATTTCAACATCTTGTCATTTTCTTCCTTAACTTTTACGTGCAGGTTAGGGTTCATCATGTAGGGTGTCTTTCGACCGAGCACGCATCTTCCTTAAGCTTAATCTTCATCTCTCCTAATGACTCATGCAATCCTTTTAATTCATGGTAGCCTAGAAATAAGTCATGAAAATCATAGAGTAACTCAACTATCTTTTCCACTTTAGAATCCGACCAATAATCTCCATTTTCTTTGTCTTTATAGGTTCATGATAGGTGCGCGCATTCTTATCCTCACTATCCAAAACCTCACGTGTACCTACCGAATGATCTATATCTAGGTCTTCTACTTCCTCATCATCCACTATATAGACCATATTTCCTTTTTCTTTCTCTAAGCAAGCGTGCTTAAGTAGTGTAACATATGTTTCTTCTTCTTTATCAAAGCGTGCACCTGAATATGTCTCACCTAATAACTCCTGAATGATCTCTTCCAAATTTTCATTGTCTCCCATATTTAAGTGCTTTATAACCCTTAATGTCTTTTCCACTAGATGTTTAATAAAGAAGTAGTCAAAAGTCTGGACTATTCATGTAGTCAAATCCCGCCAATTTCCAGTTTCTCTATGTAGCTCCGCATATAAATACCAAGTGCATGCGCAACCTTGTAAAGTGGAATAAAGTTTGTGCACCCATAAAAAATGTGGTAAATAATCCATCCCCTCTATCCAAATCCTTTCATACTCACCGAACATGGTGATGAACAAGTTGATTACCATGATATGTGTAGATTTGAGTAGGTGCATTGTGCTTAGAAAACCGAGTTGTTAGAGAAATCCTTACTTCATTTAATTCTACAAGATTATCCCTATGAACCACCCACCACAGTGCATTTTTGTTCCACGTAGGGTATACACTAACATATTTATTCTTTCAAATTGGTCTATCCACTGTTCCTCCATAGCATGCAAGAATACCATAGGGTCTCCCTCTCTCTAGTGTACAAAGTTGTTACCTATCCTCCTAATGCAACAAGGTTTTATTTTCCATGAAAATGCACTCCTTACTTAATTCCCAACCATCTCATAAGTACTATGAGTGCAATTATCACAAGTAATACTTGTGGTATCATTGGAAGATTCCTTCCTTAGATGGCTTATGTACGGGTCCCAAATGATGCGTACATAAATCCTATTTAGATCTTCTTCACTTAAATGTTCAATATAGGGTGTAGATTTACCAATTGCCAAAGGGATAATAAATCTTTCCTCATTGTTCTCAAAACTTATATATCCTTTGTTCGATGAAGATCATCATTATTTCCATAACACCAAGGCGCGCCAAGCGCAGATGGAAAGCTGCTTTGCCTCGCAATCGCTAAAACACGAAAATCCCAGTGAACTTGGCCACTTATATAATAATGGATGCATCTTTTAAAAATTTGATAGGAGTGGCCTTAGTTCGATTAGACATAAAAAATACATTAGAATATGGCTACAATGGAGGTCTCCCCATATGATGGGTCAAAGATAACGTGTCCCAAAATACCATGTAGAACCAAAACATGACCAAACACATATAAAATGACCAAACATGCATTTTTAAGGTATAAATCCAAGGTGCGTACGGGGCATCCAAAATTTACCTAATGCATCTTTTATTGTATTTTTTCATTTATTTACTCTGATTTTAAAATATTTATGGCCACAAAGTGGGACACAATATATTTGACCCGCATCTAAGGTAAGCTCATTTACCTCTGCACCTATGTCAATCAATATATTTCTCAAGCCATCCATCCACTACAACATTCGTGAGTGATTTCCTTGTCATAATCTAAGCTATGAGGGAGAAGATTTGCATGCAAGATCTGACGTCCATTCTCAATATTCAAACATGGAGTGTTTCCTTTAGCTAAATCCCTAGTAATGGAATGATATTTTCCTAGTGCAACATTTTACATACCTCCTTCAACTCATCTATATTTATTTGGACCATCTCTACCGCCTTCATTTATTCAATCTTCTGTGATTTCTCCCTTAAAAATTGTATTTCCCCTTGAAGGTCCATGAGTACCACTATGGTATTATGATAAAATTCCTTATGGTGCGCAAGATATGGATACCTTGTATGTAAAATATCCTCCTTAGTGATGGTAGGCTTCTGCTGTAACACTTCTCTGGTGCGCATAAATTCGGTGTTTGTAGTAATCTTCATAGGTAATACCTTAGGTTCTGGTGCCAACTTTGGCATCCACTGATTTTCCATAGCATGCTATATCCTAACCATCCCTACACCTTTTTCTCCTATTTATGCTACTTATTAAGATGCTCATATAAGTCCAGGCATTCCTCATAGCTATGATTCTTCCCACAAAAAGAACAAGTAATATTCTAAGGACATTCACGCTTGTAGTGGTCAAGAGATCTGTATGTAAATCATGATCCATGAGGAAACTCACCTTTTCCACCACCATAGCCTTGACGCTCAAATCCACCATGGTATCCTCGACCTTTACCGTAGCCTCCTTCATAACATCCCTCATTCTAATCATAATGCACTTGATTGTGATCCCAATCTTGATGCTTACCCTTATGCTTAAAGTTATTTGATACTCTTTTTTGTTGCACACCAATATCTATAGCATCATGGATCTGACCAATAAACCTGCAGTCTTTTGTATCATGAGTCGTGGACTGAATTTTTTTACAATAACAAGATACATTCTTCCTTATCATGCATTGTAATAATGGGTAGTAGCTAGCGTCATGGTTCAGATGACATATCTTATAGTCTAGCAGCAATAATGAGTGCATTTTCCTACGGGGACAACTATCCTTGGTGTGCCCTTCCACTTCATAGTATGTACACCAAATCCCAGTGCATGTTTCATGTGCCAAATTTTTGATAGTTTCTCCAATTGCTTCGCCATAGTTGTAATCTATGCTTCTAAGAATGGGCTGAATCCAATGTCTATACTTCTAACTCTGTCTTAGTGTGTAAAGCTACCTCAAGTGCTTTGAGTGGATCAATGTATGTCTTATGTGACAGGTGCCCTTCTAAAAGGTGTGATCAGTCCTCCAAAAAACCATTATGCATGATGGCTTGAATGAATATCATAAGAAATCTTGGATAAAATTGGATTGAAATAGGCATCATACTCCCGGACACTCTCAGGTGCCCTACTTAATAAAATTTAATGTGCTTATACTCTTCTACTCAAATTTAGGGATATATAACTCTTTAAGGAAAACATCTTTTAATGCTTTGCATAATCTATGCAAGTTTGATCTGGGTCAAACTTCCTATAACAACTGTGTGCATTTCCCTATAGTGTAGTTGAAAATTGACTTACCTTGTGATTAGAAGTTGTGATCCATTTTGCACACCACAATATCTCACACATGTGTACATGTTCGGTAGTATCCTCTATGCCCATATATTATGGAAGATGGAGAAACATCTCCATGCAAATATTCTAGGGTTGGTGTGGATCCTGCCAACCCGATCGAGAACTTCTGTGTTACCTCTACCTCCGAACCACTAGATCCACTAGAACTAGAGCCACATATATCCCCCGATCCTCCACTGTAATTGGAAGTGGACCGAAGATGTACTTCCTCGTGTCCCACTAATAGTAATGAACTAAAATCCTCAAAGCCTTATTGGGTTTTAAAATGTTTTAACAAACCACGAGTCAAGCAATAACAAGTCTGTCCTCTTTGATGGGAGAGGTTCCCTTATTGAAAGCAAGCAACAAAACTTATATACAAATGTACAACTTTCAAAGTATGGATTCTCAATACTTTGAAATGTTTTATACCCAAAGATCATCAAAATGAAAGAATGGAAGAATTAAGGAGATGACGAAGGAAGAACATAAAAATACCTTCAGGAAATATAGATGGCAGATTATTACCTTATTCATATTGAATAAGGGAATTCCAAAATAGAATCATTCACTTTCATAACCAATATAATTCCACAGACGCAAAGTTCCAAAAATCATATAAACAAGAACAAAAAGTTTCCTATTATAAAAGATGGATGATTCCCAAGTTTTAGACATAAATAAGAAAAGTAGAGGAAGAAAGGGGAATTTTTTTGTATTGATTACTTCGAATCTATTACATTTATAGAGTTTTAGGATCCAACCCAAAAAACAACGTGGAGAAGCCAAAAAATAGTTTCCCAAAACGGTTACATTCGGTTACAAAAATGATGAAAACTGATTCAAGAAACCGATGTTTGAGTCTCTCCAATGCCTTGGCCATTTCCATGCATGGCGAAAAACTCGATGCATTCAATCGCAATGTTCATCCTACCTTTGTAAACTTTGAATTCGAGTCGTCCACGTGGGAGAGATTTAAAATGAAGTGGGCCTAAGGACGCCTTTTACATTTTTTGCCCTTTGGAGAAATGGCATTTTGGAACATTTTGGCCCACCCACCCACTTTTGATATGGTCTTGACACGTGGCTTTATGTGAGTGGCGACGGGGTCACGGCTCACTTTTTGTAATTTTACCTCTTTTCAACACGGGCTCAAAAACACAAATTGCTCCACCGCCCGCCTTTCCACTTTGACCTTTGATGCGTGCTCAATATTTGAATTTTTCCCTTGGTATGGGCGGGGCCGTGTGTCACTTTATAACTTTAAGCTCTTTATAGAAAAAAATCTCAAATTCTCAAATCACCCCGATGGCTTTCCTTCGTGATCGACTTTTCAACGACATCAAAACACAAAAAGGGCCCACCTCCCCGCTAATGCTTGAAACATGGCCATGTGTCCCTTTGTAGAGCGACGGTATTTTGAGAGTTTTGAATAATTCCCTTTTGTTTAGCAGGTTGTATATCTAACCCTGGATATGTGGAGGGATGGCGCAAGTTTGGGACCTACCTCTAGATTTTTCCTATTGAAGCTGCGTTGAGCTGACATGTGGAGGCTTCCACAAACTCTTTTTTACTTAGCCGATTAAATGGAAAGATTTTCCAGTTCTTTGAATTTGACCACGTAGCAAGCTCACACACATTTAGAGACCTACTCGATTCTTCCCTTGAAGTTACGTTGAAGAGACACGTGTAGGCTTCCACCGGTTCTTCATACTTAGCCGATTCATGCCACTTCAACTTGACTTTTGTTAAACCCTAGACACGTGAAGAGATCATGCTCATTTGAGTTTCCACTTTGGATTCACCCATGAAAGGGCACCGAGCTGACACGTGGCTCCTTTTGTGGGTCCTAGACTCTCCTTTAACTCGACCAAGTGGCGAGCTAACGATCAATTGAAGACTAGCCCTTTGGTCTCACTTTTAAAGTTGTGCCATAGAGGCACGTGGAGGCTTCCACTGACCCTCTTTGTACTTAGCCGATTTAGGCAGATCTATCCCCTTTTTAGACTTGGGATACGTGGAGAGATGGTGCAAGTTTGGGGAACCCCTTTTGGCTTCGACCCTTGAAGTTGTGCCGATGAGGCACATGGTGCCGCCCATTGAACTTTTAATACTTAGCTGATTTAGGTATGTTCCATATTCATTTTGGACTGGGCCACATGAAACGCCTACACTTATTTGAGGATTATCCCTTGGGCCCTACCCTTGCCATTTGGATGCATGAAGGCTTCCACTATCTCTTGAAACATGGTCATGCCACATCCAATCTGAGATGTCCACATACTACCCATGGATGTTGGGGCAAAAATTGATAGGGAAGATACACCCATCATTCGACTATGGAAGAATAAAAATAAAGGGAAAAAATCCACCTTTATGCCCAAATTTAAAATTGTTCTCCATGGAATGGAAAACTGAGACAATACCAGGCTCGATGCAATCCATTACTCTAAGGTACTGAATGAAATTTTTAAAACTTGACTTCAAAAAGAGGGGAATTTTGAGGGTGATAACAGCTAGCTCTTTCTAGAGATGACTTGACAGAGGAACGAGGAAAGATCAAGGATGATAGAAAAACTCAGGGTAAGAAGACCAGTTCCTTATCCATTAGGAAAATAGAGTCAAAGGAAAAACCAATATAGAAGACAAAACACACGAAAAGGGAAACAAACCAAAAGGAAAAAAATAGAAACAAAACACAAAGGAACGACCCAAAACCAACAACATTGTACACAATATATAGAAGGACCACCTAGTCACCTAGGACTTGAACAACTTCAGATACTACCCACTATAAGGAAGTGGGAGAGGAGAACCATCCCTATAGTCTAAATAGAACAAATTTTTGCAACAAAATACCTGATTTTAAAAGAACTAAGCCAAAGGGAATCAAACTTACCATGGCTTCCTCGAGGTTCATGCCTTTTATCACATAGAAAAACAATGTCTCCCACTTGAAAATATTTGGTTCTAGATTTCTTATCAAACAAACAATTCACCCTTAGTTGATGAGTTGATATCCTATCAAAAACCTACAATCTGTCTTCATCTAGCTTCTATGGAGATACATGATCCTCTTTTCCAAGGAATGGAAAAACTTGAATCTTCACTAGCCTTCATTAAATGCAAGGCTGCTAATTCCACCGTTATTCTTTGGCAACCGAGCTTCAACACCATACACCACTTGAAATGGAGACATCCTAATTGCTCTTTTGGGTGTAATCCTATCTACTCGAGATCATCATAAAGTTTCTTGTGCCAATTCCTCTCGAGAGTCATTGACAAGATTCGAACGATGGTTACTAGATTCTTATTTGTGGATTTTTCTTATCCATTCCCTTGAGGATAGCAATCTAAAAGAGTGAGAAAGGGAAATTCCATAACCATAGAAGAAATCCATCATCTTAGAAGAAGAAAAATTTGAATCATTATCGGTCATAATCTTGTTTGGTACCCCAAACCTTATCAAGATGTTGTCCTTAATGAAATTACACACCACCTCGAAGTAGTGCTCTTGATTGGAATGGCGCTACCCACTTAGTGTAGTCTATAGCAGCTAACACATGAGTATGTCTAGAATCTGGAAGGTAGGTTAATATTTCCAATGAAAGTCAATCCCCACTATTGAAAGGGCTCATACATCACAACTAGTTTTAGTGGCAAAGCCACCAAATTAGGTCTCCCAATAAAATTTCGATAGGGTTCGCACTTTCCTACCCATTTCGATGCATCTCTAAAAAATGTAGGCTAATAGTACCCAAAGACAAAGGTTTTTATGGGCAAGTGACAAATGAAGAGAAATGGCCTCCACAAGCCTGATCATTAAAAGCTGAGAACAACTTCTTATGTTGATATTTGTCTACACACTTCAAGAATATTCCATCTATGCCTCGCTTGAACAAAGCATTCTACCATAACACATATTGTGTGGACCTTAGCTTAATAGCCTCTTATCCTTGGAACTTAAGTGAGATGGACACTCTCCATAAGTAAGAAAATGTGTAATATCAGCATACCATTCATCTATTGAATCGAGGAAGAGGAAAATGGAAACATGAATTGCTTTTTTGGACAACGTTGCATCAGCTCCTTCAAAGCAATAAGTTCACACAAGCCTTTCCCCTAGACTAGATTAGTTAGCTTGATATCAAGGTCATATTCTTGGACATTTTCTACCCAATTACCTCTCTTATTTCAAAATTCGTGATATGTAAGAATGGACTTAATGGTTGGTCAGGGAACAAGCACAACAAAGTGAGAATTAAGAATATAAAAATGAAATTGTTTGACAACTTTGACCACTGCAAAAGCATGTTTCTCCATCATAGTATATTTCAGCTCATGAGATTTTATAACATATCTCATGAATTATTTTGAGTTAGAACAACAACCAAGGTACTCTCGTAGCATAACAATAGGTGCTAAAATCCTTGCTGAAATCAGAACATGCTAAGATGGGAGTTTTAGCAATGGCTTTCTTAATATCTTCAAATGCTTCCTTACCTTTGGAATTCCAACCAAATTTTTGATTTCCTTTCATCATGTGAGCATTTCTCATAGTCGGTTCTATAAAATCAGAATGAATCTTCTAAGGAAAATTATCTTACCAAAGAAAGAGTGAACCCCCTTTTTGCTTATGGGAAGAAGAATCTACTGGATTGCTTGAAATATTTTGCATCTATCCTCATTCCCTCTTTGGATAAAAGGTTGCCCCAATAACTTGCCTTGAGTGACATAAAAGACATACTTCTTCAGATTGAGAGAGACTCCATGTTCTCTCGCACTTCGAAGGACTCGCTTCAAGATCTTGAAAGTGATTTGCCCTTGTTTTGAGAAAATAGTCAAATCATCAAGGTACACAACCACACACTTTCCCTTAGAGATTCTAAAATCCAATTCCATGGCCCTCTAAAAGGTTGCACCAACATTGATAAGACCAAAATACATTCTTTTGTAAGAAAAGGTGCCCCTAGGAGTAGTGAAAGTAGTTTTGTGTTGATCTGGGGTACTAACCTCCACTTGATTGTATCCAGAGAATCCATCTAGCATAGACAAAATCTCGTGAGCCTCTGTGATAGCCTAAAAACTTGATTCATCATGGGGAGGGGGTAGTTTTCCTTCAGAGAATCCTAATTCAAATTCTTGAAATCCACACAGATGCGAATCTCACCATTCTTCTTCCTAATAGGCACAATGTTGGCAAGCCATGTTGAATGATGTATATGGAAGAAGATCCTTGCCTTTAGTAACTTTTGGATCTCCTGAAAAATAGTTCCAGCAACCTTGGGATTGTATTACCTTTATTTCTTCTTGAACGGTTTGATCCCAAGTTTCAGAGGGATAAAGTGTTACATCTCCTTTGGCTGGAAAGCCTTGAGATCATCATACGAATAGGCAAGAACATCAACATACCTTTTTAATAGATTTAATGCCTTCTTCTTCTCCTCCTGAGTGTAGCATTTTCCAATGTTCACCATCTTAGGTTCATCAAGACTCCCAATATTAACCTTTTCACATTCAACGAGACTGCCGAGCTCCTTGGGAAGTTTTAGACTTAATGTACCTATCATGCTTATCAAACAGGTCTTCCAAACTCACCAGCCCTTTAGGGATCTTGTTACCTTTCAATTTGATGCAGCCATCTTGATCTATATCTTCCTTGATATCCCCTTCATTAGAGGATACACACTCTCTAGGCAAGGTCTCACTTCCTTCAAAATATAGCTGGTCAAAATTATCCCTAAGCTCTAAGAAAGAGAGAAAATGTTGATCATCATTGAAAACTTGCTAGTTATTTACATTATCTGGTACACTAGGCCTATGAATCATTTCAATAGTAAATTTCTCCTGAGATAAATATGGGTGAGGAATCAGCAAAGACCCTGAGATAGCTAGAGAATCAGCTCTAGTGTTCCTTTCTCTTGGCATAACTTCAATGGAGAAAGCATCAAGAAACTCAATGGAATCCTAGACAAGATTTCTATAATGTTTCAATCTCCTATTCTTGACATGGAAAATATCCCTGACTTGTTTCAAAATCAGCTCTACATCACCACGAGCAGAAAGATTATTCACTCCCATTTCTTTTTCCATGTTCAATCCAAGTATGAGTGCCTCATATTCAGTTGTATTGTTTATATTTTCAAAACAGAGCTTGAAAGAAAAAGGATGAATTTTCCTTCGGAGAAGTCAAAACCACTCCATCTCCAGAACCAGCTGAAGAGTAGCTTCCATCAAACTCTAGATTCTAAAGGCCATCGGGGTCATGAATAAATCCCTTAGGAAGTTTTGTCTCATCTTGTGACATGATCATGTAGTTACCATGCCCTGCATCCTCATAGAGTATCTGTGCTTTTGGGTAATTAGTATTTTACACAATGTACTTAGTCTGTTTCTCAAGTAGTAGCTTCTTCATTTTTCCATTGACCAGGATCAAAGCATGCAACTAATCCATTTGAATTTCACCTCCTACCTCCTTACAAAAATTTCTACTCAACAACATCCCATATGAGGGAGGAATATCAACCAAAAATGGTGGCTAAGACCCTTTTCTTTGGAAAAGAAGAAAAATCTACTTGTGCATCCTTAATTCTCCCAACCAAAGGCACTTTTTTTACTCTGTATGGAATAGCAAGAACCAAAGGCACATGTTAGAGTCGGACCCAAAGCATGAGATAATTTTGTAGGCATTACATTGTCTCGATACTCTGGAGTCTATAACACAATTACTGAGTTTATGGCCAACTATGAGAAGAGTCACATAGAATGGTTCAATTTTCTCATTAGGGGAAGTGACTGCAGCCACAAGGCTTGATTGAGGTGAGGAAGAGGGAGTAGGAAAAATACCTTTAGAAGTACTAGATAAGGCTTTGGATTTGGAATTGACAAATTTTACCATTTTAGAAAAAGATTTTTGATATGTTTGGTAAAAATTTGCCTCTGAAATTTGAATTTTGGTCTTTTTGAGGTGATCAATAATATCAAAATATCTAGAGGTAGATGGGGCATCATTGCTAGGAATTTGAGAGACTTTTGATCTATCAGTTTTAGGATTTGAAGGACAAGGAGCTTTGGGAACAGAAGCAACAGAAGGGGAATTAGCATTACTCACCTTTTGTGTGGAGGCAGTGGGAATAGGAGCTCCTCTTCTTGCAATCACTGGAATAGTTGTAGGAAACTCCTTGGACTTCTTAGCAGGATGCACCACTTTTTCTTTTCTATTTGTTTGCTCCCGATTCATGACAACATATGACTCACTATTCATATCTGCCACTCTTTCATCATATTCATCTTCATCATCCATACCTTCAGTGGTGAGGAAATGAACTTGAGACCCACCAAGCTCTTCCAGTTCTTCATCAACCTCTTATTTTGGTTCTTCATAGGGTTAATTACACTCCTCATCATTAGGCTATTCAACTTCAAAAGTTGCATTGACTAGAACCTTGATGGGTGGGCCTTTGATAATGAATTTGAGTCCGAGAAATAGGCAGGGACGGTTCTGAGGCTGAAATTTTTTTCTTGGAACATCTTAGTAAGGGGTATGCTTGAACCAATTGTTTCTTGAGAGAAATGAGATCATTTGCAAGCTTCTACACCAACCGATCGAATTGGTTTGAGGGGAAGAGGAAGAGGAATAAGCTTTAGATTTGGAGGATTCTCTTTTCAGTTTACCAGACATGATCAAATCATCCTCAACACTAATATCCAAATACTAATCAACATCCAAAGTTACAAGGTTAGCTCTCCTTAGTGCATAACTCACTTCAGAAACTGGGTGTTGAGGAAGAAACACTTTTGGATTTGATCTACTAGATGAGTGTTCTATGGAATTTTATTAATTATCTTGTTGAATTTAGCCACAAAATCTCACATGGGCTCAAATGGCTCTTTCTTGATATGAGAAATTTGTGCTAACAGAGCATGGACATCTTCAACAGGTTTGAAACAATGCTCAAACTAAGTTGTCATGGTATTACAATTAGTGATAGACCCAATAGGAAGAAGGTAGAACCAATCATTAACATTGTCCTACAATGTCTCCACAAAAACTTGATAGAGAGATCTTCATATTCAACCCTAAGAATCCCACGTGCAACAATGAAGGCTCAATGTGTTTATCTGGATGAACCTTCCCATCACCCCAGAATTTGGGAAAACTTTTCCTATTACCCTGGGTAACTCATGCAATGGCCGAGGAAGAGCAAGAGGCCCAACCTGTTGTCCCCAAGACAAAGGGGCTGCCATCTTTGGAAAAATTAACTAAAGGGGAAAAAACACTGCAAGTATCAAAGCACCTTTGAGATTAGGACTAAGATGCTCTAGAGGAACGCTATCCTTGGAATTTTTGTCTTTATTAGGGGGTGTGCTTGTAAAACGAATTCATGTTCCTTCTTATTGGAAGAGAAGTTTTGTTGCTCCAAAATTTAAAAATGGGAATCCTCAATCCTAAGATATTTCTTCCCATGTGTATACCATAGATTCGCCATACCAACGATTATCTTAAAGTTGTTCTTTTTAGAAAGGAACCCGTTTGAAACAAAATCCCAAGAGAGTCACCAAAAGCTGTTGGGTTTTAAAATGGTACTTTTAAAAAACCACGATCGGGGACAAAATCCCCTCCTCTTTGATGGGATAGGTTCCCTTATTGAAAGAAAGAAACAAAATTTATATACAAATGTACAAATTTCAAAGTGTGGATTCCTGATACTTTGAAATGTTTTATGCCCAAAGATCATCAATATGAAAGAATGGAAGAATTAAGGAGATGAGGAAGGAAGAACATAACAATACCTTCAGAAATATAGATGGCAAAGTATCACCTTATACATATTGAACCAGGGAGTTGTAGAATAGAATCATTCAATTTCATAACCAATATAATTCCACAAATACAAAGTTCTAGAAATCATATAAACAAGAACACAAAGTTTCCTATTATAAAAGATGGATGATTCCCAAGTTTCAGACATGGAAAGAAGAAAAGCAAAGGAAGAAAGGGAAAAATTATGTATTGATTACTTCAAATCTATTACCTTTACATAGTTTGAGGATCTAACCCGAACAACAACGTGGATAACCCATTAAATAGTTTCCCAGAATGGTTACATTCGGTTACAAAAATGATGAAAACTGATTCAAGAAACCAATGTCTGAGTCTCTCCAACACCTCGACTATTTCCATGCCTGACGTCAAAACTAGATGCATTCAATCGCAACCATTCATCCTAGCTTTGTAAACTTTGAATTCGAGCCATTCACGTGGGAGAGATTGAAAATGAAGCAGGAGTGAGGATGCCTTTTGCATTTATTTCCCTTTGGATAAATGGCATTTTGGAACATTTTGGCCTACCTACCCACTTTTATATGGTCTTAACATGTGGCTTTATGTGAGTGGTGATGGGGTCATGGCTCACTTTTTACAATTTTACCTCTTTTCAATGTGGGATCAAAACAACAAATTGGTCCACCAGCCCACCTCCCCACTTTGACCTTCAATGCGGGCTTAATATTTGACTTTTTCCCTTGGCATGGGCGGTCTTTGCAGCAGGTCACTATATAACTTTAAGATCTTTATAGAAACAAATCTCAAATTATCAAATCGACCTAATGGCCTACCTTCGTGCTTTGATTTTTCAATGGCATCAAAACACAAAAAGGGCCTGCCTCCTTGCTAACACTTGAAACATGGCCACATGTCCCTCTATGGGACAGTACAATTTTTTGTATTTTTGACTAAGTACCTTTTGTTTAGTGGGACCATATATCTGACCCTGGATACGTGGAGGGATGGCACAAGTTTGGGACCTACCTTGGATTTCACCTATCAAGTGCGTCGGTGACACGTGGAGGCTTCCACAAACTCTTTTGTATTTAGCTGATTCAAGGACTGGCTCTACCCCTTCTTTAGCTTTGACCACATGGAAAGCTTGTGTAAATTTGGGGACCCACTTCTGATTCTTCCCTTGAAGTTACATCAAGAGACACGTGGAGGCTTCCACTAGTTCTTCATACTTAGCTGATTCGGGCCTGCCACCCACTTGACTTCTGTTAAACCCTAGACACATGGAGAGATGGTGCTCATTTGAGTTTCCACTTTGGATTCACCCCCTGAAAGGGTGCCCAACTGACACATGGATCCTTTCACTAGTCTTGGACTCTCCTTTAACTTTGACCACATGGTGAGCTGGTGCTCATGTGAATAATGGCCTTTTGGTCTCACTTCTAAAGTTACGCCATTGAGGCACGTGGAGGCTTCTACTAAACCTCTTTGTACTTAGCTGATTCGAGTCGATCTATCCCCTTTTCAAACCTAGGACACGTGGAGAGTTGACACAAGTTTGGGGAAACACCTTTGGCTTCGACCCTTAAAGTTACGTCGATGAGGCATATGGCACCATCTGTTAAACCTTCCATACTTAGTCGATTTAGGATTGTTCTATCTTCATTTTAGACCTGGGACACGTGGAAAGCTTGCACTTATTTGAGGACTATCCCTTGGGCCCTGCCCTTGGAGTTGTGTCATTTGGATGCATGGAGGCTTCCGCTATCACTTGAAACATGGTCATGCCGCATCCAATCTAAGATGTCCACATACTACCCATGGATGTTGGGGAAAAAATTGATAGGGAAGATACACCCGTCATTCTAAATGTGGAAGAATAAAAATAAAGGGAAAAAATCCACCTTTATGCCTGAATTTCAAATTTTTCTCCATGGAATGGAAAACTACAGACAATACTAGGCTCAATGTGATCCATTAATCTAAAGTACCGACTCAAAATTTTCAAAACTTCACTTCAAAAAGAGGGGAATTTTAAGGCCGACAATAAGTTTACGTAGTGGTACTACTCCCAGAAGTGAGTCCAAAATTTTGTGCACTTGAATTATGTGTTGATAATGCACTTGAAAAGGTACCTACAAACAACAATAAAGACATCTTACCTGCCATAGATGTACTTTTTGTGTGACTTACCCCTACTTCCCTACTACCCAAATTAGCTTGCTTTGAATATTAGATATACTAGATCTTTGGAAAACCAAGCGCAAGGGCTAGGTTGTTAGGTAGATTCAAATACACGCTTGCGACCGGGTCTTCTTTATGGGAGAGATCTCGTGTGAGGCCGAGGAGGGTTCCCTATCATGCTTTCTCAAATGGGGCAGTTCCAGATGCTCTAGCTCCACGCCTTCTACGTGAGCTCTAAATCCTTCACCACCATCTCTCTCCTAAATGACATCCACTGTAATATCTTATTAATTTTCCATCTCCCTTTCACGTGCCTCATTTGTATTGCAGCCACCATTATTCTCTCCGCCTTTTTGCTACTATGTCCGCCATCTTTCACCAAACCTTCTCCTTCCCCACACATGGTGGGGTTTAGCAAGCCATCAATTTTTCTTCCAAGTTCAAGGTCACCATCAAGATCTTGATCGTGAGTGGAATGCATTTCAAGTAAGTTCCCCTGGGATACCATAAAAATTTAAACTCAGCTACCTCTAGGCAAGAATAAGTGGAAATTGAGTACTCTAGAATATAGTTGTTAAAAAACCACATAGCCAAGTATCCAAAGTGCATGTCAAAATTAGATTAGCATCATACAAAGCCCGAAATTATTCTTACGTCCGAGAAAAGTGTGTGATACCTCCAATTCCATTTAGACACATAAGAAACCAACCACTTGTATAGTTGTTCTAGGAAAATAGAAAAGAATCTCTCATATAATCAGTCATACATATTCTTTTCTACCCACGCGTGTGTGTCAAACTCAAATCTAGTGTTAAACCTCTGCGTGTACTCTTATTCTAGATATTTTATCCACTCCTCAACACTTGCTAGGGTCAACCAACATGTTTTCATCATGAACCATCCTAAAAACAATCTGAAAAATAGGTCTCAAAGCAATGGAACCAATGATGGAGCCTAAAAATCCACCATGAACAACCCGGGCACGTTGGCACATCACTCGGCCGAGTTGAGCACTCACCGAAGTGCCTAAAGGTACCAGGACCCTCCTTAGATTTTCTTGTGCAGGATGTTAATGTGATGAAGATATAATGTATTTAGATCCATAAATAACATAAACATTCCATAGAGCATAACTAGATCTAGATCTTAAAGAATCATGAATTAAATAATAGAAATGATAGGATTAACCATACAAGAACTAGTTACAATTATGTTTAACACCATTATCCAGCCAATACACTCCATTATATTAAACACAATAAATATAGAATCTTCTTACAATAAATAACATCATAAGTTTATGCGTGCATCGATCGACAACATAACTCCAAAGTAGCTCATACCAAGTGTCTCTCTCTAGCTACACTAACTAATACATACTTATAGTGGTGGGGAGTTTCCTTCACTACTTATGCACCTCCCAAAATAGGTCACATGCTGAAAATAGCCATGAACCTTTATAATCATGGGCACACATGCAAGTGAGCTAATAATAGATCTCTTACAGTTAACTGACAATAGTAATCCTATTAGTATCTTCAATTTTTGCATGAGACTCATTAAACTCTCATCCCAAAATAGTAGTTATGTTTCACGTAAGTCTCCATCCTGATGTGTGCTCTACACGCTATCTCCAAAAATAGCATGAAACCATGAAAATGGATAAGTCCCCAAATCAACTTGTCCTGACATGTGTTTCCTTCCCTTTCCTTTTGCGCCTTCAAATGCAACTTGTTCCCACGTGTGAATCTTCTGTGTGTCCTCTCCTTAGTGTCATATGTTTTCTACTCAACAACAACAATTAAGATTTTATATTTAAGTTGATTAAACTTGGGCTACTTTTTAAGTTGAGAAAGATTATCTAAAAGATCTTGAGAATCCTCCATGTTCTTAAATATGGATTTAATTTTTCTCTTTATGGTGTTCCATTTATTGATATTAAATTTTGGAATGTAATAATGGCATTCAACAATGTTATCTTGTAGGATATCAACAAAAATTATAACTAAGACATCTTCATAGGTAACTCCTAATACTTTTCATGCAACACAAAATGTTGCAGCAGGTATTCATCAGATGACTCTAAATTTTGGGAAATTTTTCCAAATTTCCTATAGAAACTCTTGAATAGGTTGGTCTACAACAAGAGGCCTAATGTTTATTCCCAAGGGACTTGCAAGAACCATCTTAGGAAATATATATTTCAAAGGAAGAATATTTCCTAATAGATTTAGAGCTTCACTTAGGTTTACCTAGAGATGCGATCTTGTATTTTGTTTTATTTGTGGAGTTCTTACAAATATTGTACTTATTCCTTTGTCTCTATTGTAGATTGAAAGAAGGGTATTTTTATTCTTGTGTTTTACTTGATTGGATGAATCTTCTTTCCATGAGCTTTATAGTATCTTATGGTTGAGGATTAGTAGGAGTTGAAACATGAATAATACAAATTAATATAATAATACGAGTAATGGGAACAATGGAGGGTGACGGGGCCACTAGAATCTGGATATTTGAACTAATCTTATAACAATATTCCTTGGCCTTCTCTCGCATCATTGATTCTACATCTTGATGTGTAAAATAGGATTCTTGTTCTTCACGATCAATAATTGTAGCAACTATATGGTATTAATTTATGTTAATATGATTCACCCATGTAACATGCCTAAGGATTCGAGTTATATCTTCTTGTGAATCTCAAAAATTTTAAAGGTTTAATTGGATAATAGGAGCTTGATTTCTAGAAATAGTCATAAAAGGTGGGAAATACTTGGAAAGTAAGAACATTCCCTATGGTGGTGGCCAAAAATAAATTGGAAGGAAAATACGCATAGGGTAAAGTATTTGAGAGATCAATGAAAATTAATTTCACCATGTTTTATAGAGAGGCTCCCTTATTTAAAATCAAAATAAACTAAATATTTTTACAATATCCAAAATAACACTATCGTGATTAAGGGTGTTGGTTTCCTTGTAAAAATTGTTAAAGAAAACCCAAAAAAGAGAGAGGTACCTAGATTTGGGAATAAAAATTTTGGATGAAGGACGATAGGTGACAACATTTTCAAGAAAAAAAAAGATCTTACTTTACTCATGCATGTTAGTAACTTAAAGAAGTGAAATATTATATAACAAAAAATTCTCACCCAAAAAATCAATATTAACACAAAGTTCAATGATTTATAAAAGACAAGAATGAACACAAAGTTTTAAATTCTATTATACACTTTTGCAACATATAAAAGTCGAAAGGAATGAAGGATAGAAAGGAAGGAATATCTTTTGTATCAAGTCTTTTTTTACAAAGAGAAATTAACCTCCTTTTAAAAAAATCGGGAGATACCCTTTTGTAGGTAAACATGAGTTATAACTTCCTTAAAATAACTAATTACTATTTAACAAGTGCACTTTTAATTAATTAAGTCACTTAAGTGAATTTTACATTTATAATGACTTGAAACAAAAAAAGAGCAATGTAAAAATATAATAATTATCTTTTCTAGGACTGCAAGAAGGAAGTGAGGAAGATGGAACTTTTAGATTAAGCACACACATCTCGAATTTTGTTACTATAGTAAAGAATATCTTATTTTCTTAGGATCATTGTGTTTTATAGGTTATTCATCCAAATTATGAGAGAATTTTCCATTTTATTATTTTTCCCACCAAATTGAGCCAAAATATTGAAGGATTTTACCACCACATTGTTTAATTTGGAAATCTCATCCACTTAATCTTAATTGAATTCTTTTGATTTGAATAAATCTATGAGGTATGAGAACATAAAACAACCATATGAAATTAAATTAAACATAACAATAAACATTAAATAATATAAAATAAACTACACATTGAACACATATATAACGTGAAAAAACCACTGCACAAAGAGAGTTTCCATTAATTAAGAAACATTTGACATAGTCCAACCACACCGTCCTACTCATCACTTCTCTCCATAATAATTCACCAGGTGAATTATGAATTACAATGATCTAAAATCATTTGACCCCGCTGGGTCATATATAAATTATATGATCAGTGTGTCTTCTCGCGAAGCACCCCAATTAAATAAATTGATTTAATTAAAAACAATTAACCATAAACCAAAAATTTATATTAAATAAATTAAAATATATAATATTCTAAATTATTGAATTATAAAATAAATTTTATATATCTAGAACAATTAATATTAAATGTTCTAACACCCCCTTAATATTAAGTGGGGAACATATGCCAATGTTACTTGTTTATACAACAAGATTTATAAATCCATAAACCATAGTGAAGGTTTAGGCTAGCATATCACATTTGAAGGATTTATACACCTTCATCATGCTCATCTTACCTTTTGGTACAAAAGGATTTGGAATCCATAAATCAATAGTGAATTATTTAGGCTAAGCATGATTTGTGAGACTACATCTCACATTTTCTCATGGAAAATATATACCAGCATATCTATGATCCCTTTATAACACAAGTACCTCCTTTACAACATCTAAAACACACTGGACTATACAATGTAAAATTAGAGTGAAAAGTTTACAAATATCATAAAAATATATTTTTACAATGCTTTATAATGGAGTAGAAGTATAGAGGAGAAGGAGATAACAACTGGTCACCATTAAGAGGTGAAATTGCCATGCAAACTCCCCATCAATGGAAAATATGAAAGGCCAAGAATTTCACAAAACTTTTATAACTTTACAATGCACCATGTCTTTGTAAACATATTTGTAACTTGATCTTCAGTCAGGTAGTACTAGAGATCTATATCATTGTAGAGCACCTTATCTCGGATGAAATGCATATGAATCTCTATATGCTTCATTATTTGATGATGAACTAGATTCGTAGTAAGAGTAATGTAACTTTGGATATCATATATAAGAGGATTAATTCCTTTTTCTTTCAAATATATATCTTCCAATAGATTCTTTATCCACATGGATTCTTTCACTGCTTCCATTACACTTCTATACTCTTCCTTAGTAGAAGATATGGAAACTGTTGGCTGCTTTTTACTACTCCAAGTAATGGCACTTGTACCAAAAACTTGAACACATATCTAGTTGTATATTTTATATCTAACACAACATCAACATGGTTAGAGTCATAATATCCATATAGACATCATAATAAGCATAATATAAATCATTATTGATTTCACTTTTAACCATCTATAAAACTTACATTGATAGGTTAAACACAAGTTGTATAACAATATTCTTAAAAATAACCATGTTATAATATGTTGAACAATTTCAACATATTAATCTTGTAAAAAATATATTATATGCAATCAGTATTGGAAATCTCCAATACAAACACAAAGGTGTCCCCAAGTGTCATTCAATATGCATATAATAATATTTTTAGTAATCACATACTAATTTAAAATTTAGAAATGTTTTATCAACAACATATATATCTTCATTATCTATTCTAAGCCTTTAAAATTTTGATAAAAATGAAAAAAAAACATCGAAAAATGACCAAATCATGCAAGAATAATCATAGCATACATTGAAACAAAATATCCTCTAATAATATTGTTGACAAAATCCATGGATTATGTGGAGTTTTTCTTCAAAAAATGACCGAGGAAGGGTTTTTGGTGATAGCTTACTATATAAGCACCCTTCACACATTTCATGAAAGATAGGTGGAAGATTAGAAGCTAGATTAAGCCGAGACATGTCATACATGCTCCTAAAAATATGATCTAGTCTTTCATGCCACAATTGAACAACACTTATATTTTTGAGAAGACACCAAGAAGCCAAATTAAAACCTTTAAACACATATAATCCATTCTTTTGTATGCCTTCAACTATAGTGATATCAAGTTCATTCTTAATAACCCTTTTATCTTTCAACAATATTACACTATAGTTATTATGAGTTAACTATGAATGAAAGCAAATTATTTTTCAATTCAATACCAAAAAAAACAAAAACATTTGATTTTCATTAGTAGTGATAGATGTAGTTTATAGAGTAACTACATTAGATTTATGATTATTCTCTTCATTCTCGTTTTGATTTTGATTTGGTTTATTCCATTTTTTTTTTAATTTTTATTTTTTGTTTTTTACTTTATAGTCTTCTTTCTTGTGACCAAATTTACCACAGTTATAACATTTTCCATCAAAAATAACTCTCAAATTTCCATGTTTCTTTTCTTTACTAGGTGGTTTAAAGTTTGTTTTTGATTCTTGTTAAGTCTAGAAGGATTTTTAGATTTATGAGCGAGAAGTTCTGAGTGGAATTCTCTTTTGAATCAAAATTAGTCATAACTTACTCTTCCTAGATCAAGAGAGCACTCAGAGTAGAAAAATCAGAATGTCTTACCTAGTTTGGTATTTAGAATTTAGAATTGAAATGAAATTCCTAAAAATTTCATGGATGTTCATTTGAATAATGAAATACAACAATTTATCATGAATTAAGTTATTGTTACATCCATATAATTGAAATTTAATTTATTCATTTTTTCCCAGTAAAGTTAATTTCTTTTCATCTCCCTTCACGGGGGTCATCATCAGTTCTAGAATCAACTTTATAATTTTTTATAATTGTGTACCTTCATGCATTGATTCTAGTTGCATCCAAGCCTCACTCAAACTTTTCTGATTCTCGATGTGAAGAAGGAAGTCATCCCACACGCTTCACAATATAATGAAAATTTATTTCCACACCATCTATGATATGCAACTACATGTCATTGTCATTGTTGTTTGTCTTACGATCGGAGCTTTCTCCATTCTGTTCATGACCCTCCAATGTTTGTGTGCCATGAATTATTCCTTCATTCTTATCTTCTAGATATTGTAATTAGAGGCATTCGACATTTTGATTTATCAATTGTAAAATGATTAGATCCCGTTTTCACGAAAAACAAATTCAATAACTAAAACAATGAGGTTTTTCAAGAAATAGTTTAGTAAAGCCCCTATCGTTTTTGAATTACACAATTTGTATTTTGATGAATTTCCCTTATTTACATTGAAATTAGATATGTAAGAAAAACTTTAGAAAAACAACATATTAGTTTGACTATAAGTCATTTTTGTTGAAATGTAAATGATTTTTTTAGTTTTAGAGAAAAAAACATGACTTACTCAAGCTGTCGTCAAACGAAGTGGTTTATTTCTTATTCGTATTCGAAACAATAAAAAAGTAATTTCTCGAAAAAAAAAAACTCTTCTAATAAAATAATTTTTTTTAAATATTATTTTAAACAATTTTTTTAAAAAAATATGTTTATATATATATATATATATATATATATATATATATATATATATATATAATGGGAAGCTATGCTCCATAGTGAGTCATTCTTTAGCTTGTCTAAGTTGGGTCCGGTGAAGTTTGGTGGTCACTTAATTAACATCCTATTGCTGCCAAGTTGATTGATGAGTTCCAAAATGCATTATATCCCCTACGGAGAAGAGAGGTCCATGTGGAGACTTGGAAAGGGGTCTATACCCTTATAAAAATTTTAGGTGGCCTAACAATAGTTCAATAGAGTTTAGGTTTAGGTATTATATACAAACTAAACTAAATTTTTTAACCATAGTGATATGGCCACTTAGATAATGTTTATAATGTATGGTTCGAATAAAGTTTATAAGATAGGATTTAGTAGATACTATTAATGGCCTAGGGTATGTTATATTTTAAGAGTTATAAACATTAATATAGTTTAAAACTACTGGTTATGGTTTAGCAAATTATAAGAAATATACATTATAAACCTATAGTTATAAACCATGAAACCGAGAAATGAAGGGGGCCTAAACGGGACATAGGTTTTACAAATATTATTGACCAAACATATTATTATTGGCCCCATTTCAAGGCTATGCATTGGGAAAATAGGATAATTTTAATTCGCTATCTTCAAGGAAGGTTTTCTCCTTGAGGAGACCCTCTAATTAGTTTTTAACTTCATTTTACCCCACATTTTACTTTGACTGCACATATTAGAAAACTATACAAATTAACTCAAATATTTTGAAAATGATTTTACCCTTACCTTTATTTGTAGAGGTACCAAGAGATGTTTTTCACCACCAAATAAATTTCACGCCAAGGGTAGAAATAATATTTGAAGGGTTTATGTGTATTTCAAATGAGAGGGGGATTTAATAGTTTACAGGTTATAACCAACCACCAATGGTTGCAAACCTTATGAAACAATTGAATTAAATTTTATTTAATTAACCTAGAACCATGCTTTGGTACCATGTGAGGTTCGAGAAAATAAACCAACCTTATGAAATTAAATTAAACATAGCAATAAACATTAAAGCATATAAAATAAATTACACAGTGAACATGGATATAATGTGGAAAAACCCCCAAGGGGTAAAAATCACGATCAAAGATAATTTCCATTAATTGCAAAATGTTTTACACATCGTCCAACCACACCCTCCAACTCCTCACTTCTCTCCATAATAATTCACCACGTGAATTATGAATTACAATGATCTGAAATCATTTGACCCTGCAGTCATATATAAATTATATGATCGGGTGTGTCTTCTCGCAAAGCACCCCAATTAAATAAATTGATTTAATTAGAAAAAAATTAACCATAAAACTAAAATTTATATTAAATAAATTAAAATATATAATATTCTAATTTATTTAATTATAAACTAAATTATATATATCTAGAACACTTAATATTAAATGTTATAACAAAATCTTCTTTTATCATACTATTGACCCACTCTTTGATTTTATCCACTATATTACTTTGAGGGGAATTATATTGAAATATGTCACAATGAAGGGCTTTAAGATCAACAAAAAAATTCATCCTTTAAAAGCTCACCCTTTTGAATGAAATTTTGTAGATTGATTGAAGTTTATTCTAGAATCTTGAGCCTCCATTCTACACTATGGGACCATGTTTGAAAAATATTATCATTTAAATCAATAAAATTATTTTCAATTAAGAGGAATAGACATATTCTGAATCACATTAGCCCACACTTTGGCCTTTTTTCAATTTTATGAATTAAAGAGTCATTTACTTCTAGGAAGTCATTACATTCTAATATACTTTGCATCCTTCATTAATGAATTTCAATCCACTTAGCAACAATTTATTTACCCACGCTTCAATGAATTTACATTGTAAAGCTTGATTATGGGACTTTGAAATGAATTTGATATCAACATCATTCATAGAGGTGGAAGATGTGAGTGATACAAGAGGAGTGGGATCTTTTGAGATAAATCATTTGATATAAGTTGAGAGGGTTTGAACCTATTCTTCCAACTGTTCTTGTGTCTATTTCCCTTTCTCTACCCTCTTAATAAATTCAGAAATTTTCTCTCTCAATTTATGGACATAACCTTTGGGATTGATTATTTAAGTGATATTCTTGTAAGTTCATAATATGTTGTAGTAATCTCATGTTCAGTTTTATAAATTTTTGGATTTGAAATTTATAAACAAACTATTTTATGAAGGTATTAGTACCAAGGTGAGAAGTTTTATATTTCTTAGGAGTAGGATTACAAAGGAGATAAGATACAACATTGTAATCAGGAACAATTATTTTAGATTGATCTTTTCTCCTTTTCTAAACCATTGGTTGAACCCATGAGAAATAATTAACAATGATATCTTCTACAGATGAACTTGTTTTAGGTACACTGAGAGTGAGGGGTGGAGGAGAGGTAAATAAATTAGGAATAATATCCACAAGGGAATATTTCTCAGTAGATACCTATGGGGAAATTTACATGTCTTCTTATAGTCAGTTTCTTTCTTAAACTACCACCTTCAATTATGTTTTTATAGGAATATCAACATATTGTTCTTCTTATAACTCAATTCTCCCTCCCCTTTCTTTTCAACATCTTAAACCACTTCAATCTTAGGATCGTATCTTGGAGTCCACACATAGACTTTCATATTTGGTTATTTTTGGGTTGAGGAAAAGGTGCATCTTGTGAAATAATTGCTATTAGAAGCATTGCATTTTATCAACGTTTTCTTGAACCCCTTATTGGTTTTTAGTAGAATAAGTGTAAGCAAGATCATTCATTTTATCCCTTTCCTTTTGGGATGAATTGATGATAGGGAGAAGAACAAGTTTGATGAAATTTATAAATTTGGGTTTATACACATTTGATACACTATCTATCATACCTTTGAGTACTTGATATAACTAAAAAATATGAATTTTTGGAGATTCATCCTCCTGAATAATTTTTCTTGAATTCAAATTCATCATCAAAATAGTCCTAGTAATCTTCAATAGGTGGAACATAAAAATATGAGGATAGAAATTGAAGATTATTGTTGATGAAAATTTTAGTATCAAATGATGTTATTTTATGGAAAGGATGCATATTGAATGGATACATTATTCTCTCAACATTCTAAAAAGCAATACCTAATCTACAAATGTACTTTCCTAGAGACAAGGAGAATTTGATGCCTAAAAATTTCTTATCTTTGCAAGTCATATGAAGGATTTCCAAATATCTACATAGTTCAATCAATATGAACTTATCACTATAGTAAATTGGAAGTTTTTATGGAATTATTTCAAATCCAAAAACTCTAATATAGGAGAAGTTTTAAAATCGAATGGAGAATATGCGAATCTTGGCTACTAATTAAATTTCTTCCTTAGATATTTTGTTAGTGGTGCATTATTCCAATAACTTGACTATGAACATTATAAATGCATCACTTACCCTTCTGAAATGAATCTCATTTTTGTCAAGATTCAATTAGGTGTATCAATTCATAAACGCATCAAGAGAGGATTTTTCTTCCTTTATTTGAATGACCAACCCAAATTATATACCCTATGATGGTATATGTTAGATAGGAATTCATATAACATGACATAATGTTGTGCACTTGAGTGAGCTTCTTGGTTAATTTTCCACATATTATTTCCCATAATTCAATTGTTTTCCTTGCATATCAAGTTGATAAAAATACTCATCCAATCATGAAAGTATATTATGGATGGAAGACCCATTACTCTAGCCAATAAAGTAATGATATCAGATAAATATTCAATGAAATAATTACTATACATGGTCTTAGCCAACATAGAGGGTTTTTTAAGCTTTTAGAAAAGACTTAAAAATCATGGTTTAGTATTTATTTGGTGTTAAACCAAACTCTTATTGTGATATTTTATTAGATATTATGTTGGCATCTACAAAAATATTGATTCGATGGCTAGGTTGATATGATGGGCATCCAATTGAGTGATCACCTAGCCTTATGGATATTTCAACTCCTTATTTTAAGGATAAAACATGAAGCATAAGAAAATACTATGTCAAAGCACATTGAGAAAAAGTATGAAATCCACATGTGCGTGCTAAAACTAGTATTGAATATATGGTTACCCAAAATAATTATTGTTTCACGATTCATTCTACTTTAGTATTTCAAAAATTAATGCTATGTAATGAATTGATTTATGCATTCATTACAACCAAAAATTAAAGATGGAGGGGAATGGGGATGAGCGGGAGTGTTGTTTTCAAATTTTAGCAGAGGTTCTAGGAGGCAGGTTTGGACAGATCGAAGGGTACAAATATTGGGTTGAGGCGGGCTGCGGTAAGTGTGAATGTTACCCCTCCCTCCCTCCTATGAATCTAACTTGGAAATAGGATGAACCATATCTCTTTGTGCTCAGGGACATAATTAAACATGCTAGTAGCAGATTTGGGCTTTCTCTCTTTGGGTGGTTTGTTGGCATAATGCCAAATGTGGATCTTATCAGAGCCTGGACCTGAAGAAAATGAGCTCCTAAAGGGGGTATGTCGGTGGTGACCATTACAAATCAATCCTTATTTTTCTACTTCGATAGGGAGGAATAATATTTCAATTCCATTAATGGTGGACCATGGCTATATGGGAATACCATGTTACATCTAGAAAAATGGAGACCGGTTAGACATAAAATTTTTGTCCCCACTAGTTACCATGTTTGGGTGAAGCTCCTAAATTTGCCCTCGAGTTTTGGGAAGTTGAAGTGTTGAAAGGGATTTCTAGAGCTATTGGGGATCTACTGATCATCGATTCTATGACTCTCGCTAGGACAAGGATGGTCTCTGTGAGAATGTACGTGAATATTCAACTAGGAAAAAAACTTCCCGCCCTCATCCGTCTCTACTTTGGACATGCGATGGTAGAATGAGACATTCCGTATGAACTCTCCCACGTTTTTGGTAAATGTAGATATATTGGTCACAACGATGTGTATTTCTCTAGGTCAACTTCATAATGGAGATTGAAAGCTCCTATTAATGCTAGGGTTAGCGAGGCTTGTGTGAAATCTGGTTCTCCAAATGGTGATGAGTTTGGCCCGGTGAGATGTGACATCCTAAGGTTGGGTTAGAGGTGAGTGGGCCCACATTTTCTTCAACTTTCCCTAGATTGGGACTTTTGTCTAACACTATGCGTTACATCGAGAAGAATTTCCACATGGCTTATCCGGGGATCTCCTGGAGATGACATCGGCTTTCAAGGAGGGTTGTTACTTTTCTCGGATGTGGAAATGGAGTCTAGATCAAACAACATATGTGTTTCCCTACCCCCTTTAGGTGTAATTTGAAATCTAGAGATTTGGGCCTTGAAAATGATGCACCTTGGCGGTGGTTAGGGCAGTGCAAATTCTTTTCACACTTCCCGATTCATTCTTAGGGTCAGATAACAAACAAGATGGAGCCCCTTTTTGGGTCCTCAGAGTTGGAATAAAATAGGGAGGAGGACGTGGTATCTAAAAGATCGAGAAGATGAGGATGGGTCTAGCTATGACTCGAGGACTCTACGGAGCTTCCTCCATCGTTGTCTCTGTCTTGATAAAGATAATGTTGGATAGAGAGGTTTCATTTGAAGAGGAGCAATGGGTGTATTACAAAGGTATAATAGAGCCCTGAAGACTAAGAACAAATATGATAATACCATATATGTTGTTTCAAAACCGGCTATGCCGGATACCTTGTTGGGTAAGTGGGAGGTGGTTCTAGAGTTTAAAAAGGAAGTTAATTTGAAGACCCAAAAGTCTAAGGCCCAAATAAATCTGGATTCCCTCAAGGTTCTGTCTTTTAGGGAGGGAGAGAAGTATAAAGATTACATCAAGGAGAAATTGGGGTGCATTAGTGATCAATATGAGGGGTGGCATACAATCCTACCTAGAAGGGTTAAGCGACACTGTTTGCGTTCTATTTCTAGTTTGGAGGAAGGCTTGTTTCTTCCTCGATTATCTTTTTAGGGCCTATTCCTTTATGGAGTTAAGTTTGTTTAACTCTCCATGTGGTCTCGTTTCTCCTTTCTGTCTATTGTTGGGTGTTCTTAAAATATATCTTTCGTTGTAAGGCCCCTGGGAGCCATAATCCCATTTTGTGCTATATCTAATAAAAAAATCTAGTATTAATTCACAATCATGTTTTGTATATTGATGTCCCCAATTTTACTGATGATGGTTTATAGAGAATGCAGATGAGGTCATTTATGACATATTAGAACTTCATTTTGATGGATATATTTAACAAGTAAAATTTTAACATAGGGATGGGCAAACAGAGTGAATTTTGGAAACACAATAGAAATTGAATTCTCAAAAGGGAATAACTATTTAAACTAGCTAAAGAAGGAATGAAAATTCTCACCGAGTGGATGGAATATAGTTTTGATGATAATTGAAAATTTGAATTTTGACAAAGGATCGTGGAGGGGGAAATCATGCTTAAGGTGATGTGTGATAATGAAACGGAAGAAAAACATCTTAGTGGGAATGGTTCAAAATTGGGTCAATATAGTTGTAAATGAGTTTAAACGCTAATGTAACTACCTAAATAAAAATTCCACATTAGCTTATAGGTACCAAAGAAGAACCATAAAATTGTTCCATGGGTTATGTTTAGATTTTATTTAACAAGTGGGATTTTTTTCAAACTCATTCAATGAAGCAGAGGTTTGGGGGAACAATGGAATTGTTCCATTGATTCCATATAAATATGATAATGCCAAAGACATTCCCAACTCAATGAAATTAAAACAATATAGGGAAGAAGGGAAAATGAAGAAGATGGGAATTATTCATGTGGTTTCACATGGGGCCAACCAAACCCGATAATTCCTAATTTGAAAGTTTAAATTGGTGAATCCGCCCAAATGAGGAACTTGAAGAACACGAGAACTATTCCTCTTGCTCTATGAAAAATGAATTTTCCAATAGACCCCAAAATTTTAAAAATGACTAAGTCCCAAAATATGGAATTTGTAAGAGGCATAATGTGATACTCATAACCAAAATTTGGTATCAAATTCAAAATTTTGCAATTATTGAATCCATGTTAATAGATGCTACATATATTTAAAGTAAGAAAACATTCAAATCACAACCATACTATAAATCTAAATAAATAGTTATAGATTTCTCAACCACAATAAACAACAATAAATGATTATGAAAACTAAACTACATGATCTATAAACTTTTCAATCATTAACAACATGAAAAATTAAATTCTCAAAGACAGAAAATATAATATTACTCTAAGAAAAAATTATAAGTTTCCTCCTCCTTGGGTGAGCGTGTACTTTGTTCTTCCCTTAGATTTGCTTCTTAAAAATTTATCAAACATAAAATAACACCGATATATAATTAGAATTGTATTAATTTGTTCAATACTTCTACAAAAGAGAAAAATATGATGATCCCCTTATTTGAGTTATACTGAAATATTTATAAGAAGTACTAAAATTCTTATTATTTCAATGCTTCTATGATTGTAGACCTATATTCCACATTCATCAGAAATTTTACCACATCAAAAGTTCTAATAAAACTCAACTATGATTCCACCTTTCCAAATGAGAAGTGTGGAGATTATAGGCTATTTCACTACACATACAAATAACTAAAAATTAAAAACTAAAACTCATCACATTAAATATAGTAGAATTATTCCTTCCGGTCTTACTTCTATTTTATGAATAAATGGAACTCACTTCCATATGTACATTTATGCAAACAAAGGATTGTTCTCTTAGTATATATTGAATCTTGACCATGAAAACATCTTTCAATATTCTTTTAACATTTACATGGAATTCTAAAACTATTATTGTGGAGTCGAGGACTTCAGTTTCCTAGTTCAAGTATCATATGTTTTTTGTTCAAATCTTTTAAGTGTTAGTCTAAATCTATTGTACACAAGTACAAAGATACTATAATATACTTTGAAGCTTCTTATTATGTCAAAATTGTTAACTAGGATAATCCATGGTTCCTTTATCATTCGTCAATTATGGTAATTAAGACCTAATTTCAATAAAAACATCTACCTCATAAGAATTATTAGATATTAGAAAAAATCAGAGAACAATGTATAATGAATTATTATATATATATTTTGTTTTAAATTTTAAAAATTCAGAAAATATGTAAACAAAATTAATTAGTTTCAAAAATTTCTCAAAACAGAAAAGGATTGTTACTTTTAGTTAAAAATATAATACAATCATAGTTTCATCATTTCCCCATTCTTAATACCTTGCAGGATACCTTGTAATATGTCTTTCCTTATTTAGGTTTATGGCCTCCACATTCTTATTGCAATTAAAATCCTAAGTTAAATTATCCCATGTTTTTATTCACATTTAACATATCCTTTATTTGTATAACTTAGGTTCTCCATATTTTAAATCTTCCAAAGAGGATTCTCATCATATGATTTTTATAAAATATCAAGTTAAAGAGAAATAATGTCTTTTAGTGCATTCCTATCCATTCATGCCTAAGTTCTTTAATTATTAGGACCAAGGTTTGAGTTGTTTTGTAGGATCATTTTATATTTTTGGTGAAGATGACTTATCTATTTTCAATTTCATCTAATAAGGATTTCCATATTATTCTACATGCCCTATAAATTTTACTAAAAATCCTATAAGTAAATATTTCACAAGATGTAATATATTCTTCTAGTCTAGTCGATAATGCACTTCCATATAAGGATTATGAAATTATTTACTAGAACTACTAATGAATTTTTTTAATGCGGGGAAGTCATATCTCATCATGAACCTCACAAATTATTGTATATAGTTTAATTACTTTAACATACCCACCATTTTTTTATTTCTTAGTTAAGGTATAGGACTTGAGATTAACATCTCCTATGAATAATTTTATCTAGAATTTTTTTATCATGACCTAAGATAAATCTATGTAAAAAAAAAAAAGGTTGATTTTAAGACTCCCTCCTGTTTTCACCCTCAAAATTCCCCTCATTTTTCAAGTCAAGTTTCAAAAATTTTGAGTTGGTGCCTGTTATCCCAATTTTTCCCCGACAAAATTGATCAAACATGACCCCACACAGAAGAAAATCGGAAGGGGCGGTTCAGTCATGCGAGCCCACATTCCAAATCCAACAATAAAGGGACAGAGCCAGCCATTTAATTGAATAAGTATAAGAGGGTCGACGGAAGCCTCCATGTTCCTCATCGGCAGCAACTTTAGAAGTGAGACCCAAGGGACAAACCCCAAATGAGCGCCAACCCTCCACATGGTCAGAGCCTCAAAAAGTTAAATCGGCCGTTGAAAAGTCTAAGGCCAGTGGACGACACCACGTGTCTCATTGACACACCTTCAAGGGTCAAAGCCAAAGGTGGTTCCCAAACAAGTGCCAACTCTCCACGTGTCTAGGGTCCCATAGAAGTCAAAAGGGGTAGAACTGGCTGTTGAATTGGCTAAGTAAAGGATAACCCATGCAGAAGGCACCACATGCCTCATCGGTGAAAATTCAAAAGGTACACCCAAAGAGAGACCCCAAAATTGTGCCATCCCTCCACGTGTCCAAGGTCTAGAAAAGGACAGAGTCAATCGTTTAATCGACTAAGTATAAGACGGTCGGGAGAAAGCCCCACGTGTCCCTTCGTCACTTTGTCAGGATGAATCCAAAAGTAGGTCCCAAATGTGTGCCAGCTCTCCACGTGTCCAATTAGCGTACCTCTAAAGGTTAGGTCCAAACAGAGTCTCCAAATGAGTGGGAATCCTCCACGTGTCTTGGGTCAGACATAAAGCCTTTGCCAAACAAAGGGACTTAGTCAAAACACAAAAATACAGAACAGGCCCGCAAAGGGACACATGGCCATGTTTCAGGTCAAAGTGGGAAGGCGAGGTCATCGGAGGAACTTTGGAATTTTAGCCTTTGTTTCCTTAAGGGCATAAAGTATAAAAGTGAATCGCAACCCCGCTGACGCCTAGGTGAAGCCACATGTTGATGCTCCATCATTGAAAAGTCAAAGCGCAAAGGTAGACCATCGAGCAATTTGGGAATTTCAGCTTTGTTTCCATAAAGGGCTTAAATTTATAAAGTGACCCACATCCCCACTCATGCCAAGGGATAAATTCAAATGTTGAGCCCACATTGAAAGTCAAAGTGGAGAGGCAAGTTGTTGGAGAACTTTGATGTTTTGAGATTTTCTTGGAAAAGAGTTAAAATTGTAAAAGTGAGCTGTGACTCTATCACCACTCAAGTAAAGGCATGTGTCAAGCCTATATCAAAAGCATATGGGTCGACCAAAATGTCTAAAATGCAAAAGGTGCCCCAGGACCCACTTCAAAAAATATCTTCCACGTAGAAATGACCAAGTAGGTTAACACTGTGATATGATGCATCTAGTTTTTCCGCCAATCATGGAAATGACCGAGGCATTAGAGAATTTCAGATGTCGGTTTCTTGAATCGATTTCATCTTATTTTATAACTAGATGTAACCATTTTTGGAATTTGTTTAGTGGGTTCTCTAAGCCATTGTTAAGCGTTGGATCCGGTACTCTGTAGATGTAATAGATTCAAAAGTAATCAATATAGAATTTTTTTCCCTTTCTTCCTCTGCTATTCCTTCTTTCCTTGTTCAAATTTGTGAATCATTAATCTTTTATGATAAGAAACTTTGTGTTCTTGTTTATATGATTTCTAGAACTTTGTGTCTGTGGAATTATATCTGTTATGAAAGTGAATGATTCTATTCTACATCTCCTTGGCTCAATATGTATAAGGTTATACTCTACTATCTATATTTCCTAAAAGTATTGTTATGTTCTTCCTCTCTCATCTCCTTAGTTCTTCTATTCTTTTGTATTGATAATTTTTCAGCATAAAACACTTCAAAATATCAAGAATCCACACTTTGAAAGTTGTACATTTGTATATAAGTTTTTTTCTTTCTTTCAATAAGGGAACCTCTCCCATTAAATAGGAGGGACTTGTTTTCCCCTGACTATGGTTGTTAAGTACAATTTTAAAACCCCACAGTTTTTTATGACTCTACAGGGGAATTCTTTCCAAACTTATATTTTTCTAAAAGAACAACTTTAATATCATTCTTGATATAGCGACTCTAAGATATACTCATGGTAAAAAGGCTTTTGGAATAGAATATTCCCATTTTCAACTTTTGGAGCAACAAAAATTCTCTCTTCTTCTAGCAAAAAGGAACAGAGGAACTCGTTCTACAAGCACACCTCCTTTTAAAGACAAAAATTTCAAGAATAACATTCCTCAAGAACAACTCAGTCCTAATCTTCATGCTTTGATACTTCTTTGGTGTCTCGGTTCCCCTTGATTAATTTTTCCAAAGATGGCAGCCCCTTTGCCTTAGGGACAATAGGTTGGGCCTCTTGCACTTCCTCAGCCATTGCATGAGTTACCTAGGTGTAACAGGAAAAGTTTTCCCAAATTTTGGGGTGATGGGAAGGTTCATCTAGATGAACACATTACAGCCTTCATTATTTCATGTGGGATTCTTGGGGTTGAACATGAAGATGTCTTTGTCAAGATTTTTGTGGAGACATTGTAGGACAATGATGCTGATTAGTTTTATCATCTTCTTGTTGGGTTGATCACTAATTGGAACACAATGACAAATCAATTTGAGTAGCATTTCAAACATGTTGAAGATGTGCATGCTCTATTATCTCAAATCTCTCATATCAAGAAGGAACCATTCGATCCCATGAGGTAGTTTGTGGCTAAATTCAACAAGCTAATTTGTAAAATTCCACATAACACTCATCTAGTGGATCAAATCCAAAAGTGATTCTTCCTCAATGCCGAGCATTCGAAGTGAGTTATGCACTAAGGAGAGCTAGCCTTGTAACCCTCGAAGGTTGATCAATGGTTAGCTATCGAGTGTTGAGGATGGTTTAATCATGTCGGTAAAATGAAAAGAGGATCCTCTAAATCTAAAGTATATTCTTCTTCCTCTTCTCCTGGAGCCAATTATGATTAGTTAGTACGTGAAGCTTGTAAATGACCTCATTCATTATCAAGAAATAATTGGCTCAACATAATCCTTACCAAGATATTCCAAGGAATAATTTTCAGCCCAGAACCATTTGTCTTCTTCTCAAACTAGATTGGCTATGAAGGCCCACCCATCAACGTTCAGTCAATGAAACTATTGAAGTTCAAGAACCCGATGATGATGAGTTTAATGAAATATATGAAGAACCAAAAGAAGAGGTTGATGAATAACTGGAGGAGCTTGGTGGATCTCAAGTTCATTTCCTCACCACTGAAGGTATGGATGATGAAGATGAATATGATGAAAGAGTGATAGATATGAATAGTGAGTCATATGCTGTTATGACTTGGGAGAAAATTACAAAAAAAAAAAAAAGTGATGCAACTTGCTAGGAAATACAAGGAGTTTCCTAAAACTATTCTAGTGGTCGTAAGAAGAGGAGCTTCTATTCCCACCGCCTCCATGAAAAATGTGAGTAATGCTAATCCTTCTTCTACTTCTATTTCCAAAACTTCTTTTCCTTCAATTCCTAAAGTTGATAAAGGAAATTTTTCTCCTGCTCCTAGTAATGATGTGTTAGTGTGTGTTATTTTCCACATCATTAGGTGATTCATCCGACTTAGGTGAGATCATAGGTCCATGTAATTTAGGGGTCATTATGAGATTATCTTACGCATTAGTATGTCAACGCATCGGTGCATTAGTGCATCATATGCATCATTGGGAGTTACACTTCTATTCTGGGAATGTAACTCCCCCTCTCTACTCAAGTTGTCATGATTGCAGCACTGGGGGTTACTCAACACCTCCTATATGTACACCCCATTTGATCTATGAGATAGAGGAGATTTTTATGGCTTAACCAGGTTCTGCCCATGTTTCAAATCTTTGCATGCACATTCGGTTGATGCTCACTCCTCCCGAGATCTCTTCACGCTGCCGTTCACACGTCCGTTGATGTGCACATCGTCCCTCATGATCCTCACTTGTGGGTTTTAAACCCTCTTTCATGGTATCAAAGTAGATCTTGTGGATCCATGCACTCCTTGGCGTTTCTCATGCATTTTTGGCTTCTGGCGTGATATTCAGATTCTCGTGTGTGTGTCGTAATGGATATTCCGTTCGTGCGCTTCTTGTATTGATTCAGGCATTTATACCTCAATTTGGGTTGTTCTTGGTTTATGGTTTTAGGTTTTGAGGTTCACTTGTTTTCCAGCCCTTGCATGCATGTTTTGGGGTCTATTGTAATCTCAAGTTGTAGCGACCCAATTTGCTCGATGGAGGCTCATCAGTTTTCTTGGCGGTGAGATTGTTAGATTAGTGAAGAGGGCAAGTGAATTGCTTATTAAATTTGACACATGCAGCGACATCAACGATCCAATACTGCTGATATTATTATTTTCATAGCTATTTTGGTCGATGTCGTGGAATCCATTAACACAGTTTGTTGATTAGTTAAGGCAAAGACCGATCGTGTGTGCACGCCTCCCACTCGCACTCGCTTGCTATTAAAAATCGAATCTTGTAATGGCATTCATCGAGCCATTGAGATGATGAATTGTGTTTTCAAAGAGTTTGAACAGGTCTTGCCATGTCGTCTGTCGTAAATGCCTTCCTAAATTTGGATTGAGGAAGGTGCATCCCCGGTTCTATCTTTCCTATACATGCTAAAGCAACATCCTCGCTCATCCATTCTCTCGCTCAACTCTCACCAAGTGCTGCACTTCCCTTGGCCATTTCACTCAAGACTTCACTGCACTCTGGACAACACCCACTTTGTGATCTTCTTTGCTCGGCCTTGGTGGTTACAAACCGTAGTGACTAACAACTCTATACCCACTCATCCTTTGACCTGTTCATGGTGAGTCCTCTGCTCCGGCTATTTGAGAACTCTCAACCATTCCAACATTGGTGCCTAGCTCTCCACGTGGGCCTTCCACCGTAGCACCCAACCAGCTTGGTGCCACATGGCTTGACTACTCAACACGTGGGCACATTCCCTTTTAGTATTGTTTGGAGGTTAAAACAACCCCTTTAATGTTTTAGGGTGAAAAACATTCATTTTACATGGCATTGTAATAATTTTGGGATTCTTTTTTGCTTGTATATTGTCCTTCCTTCGAGTGTCAAAGATGGAGGGAAAGGTCTGGGGTTGGCAGAAGGCTAATCCCCCCTCACAAGAAAAAAAAACCCTTCCTGAAATTTGATGCCATTTCCAATGAGTACCCACACAACACCCTTTGCACCCATTTCAAGCACTTTTTTAATGCATTTGCAGTGTTTAGTGGCATTTTCCATCAGTTGTGGGAATCATTTTAATTCCATAAATTTTGACTCGCATCTCATTTTTGAGCGCTTCTTTAGTCAAAGTTACATGATTTATCACACATTACGTGATGAAATTATCACTTTTGTAAACACACTACTTTATAAAGTGCCACATTCTAGGGGGTTGACCCTACTCTTGAGATTTCACATGCAGCCGCATTATCGGTCGAGTCTGACATCTTGATTTTTGTGCATCTTTCATTTTACATCATGGAGAGTGCTCTTTCCAGACTTGAGCATCGTAGGATCAACTTACAGCCTCCACCACTTCTCATCTGGGGAGGTAACTATTCAGCAAGCGTGCTTCCATAGAACGGCCGCCACAAGGGTATTTTACCCTTCTTTCTTGGGCAGTTCCTACACCCACCGATCATCATCATCTCGAGGATTTCCTTAACACTTGTGATCATGTCTTTGGTCACATGATGATGTATGTCTCTCGTTCCTCTAGTTTCATGTGGCAGATTTAGATCCTCCTCACCGTGTCTCGAGCATTCTTCAGTCCCTCTATGGATACCCTTCACATACTCGTAATTGTTGCTATTGCTGATTCAATTGTCTCCTCCATTTCTTCTTGTAATGGTAGTTCCACTAACATAGACTCATTTGGTTCTACTTCTAATGAAAAGGATTGTGCACCTAGTTTTGATGCAGAGAGTACTATAGAGGACTCTTCTCCTCTTTCTCTCACTATTCTAGAGAGTGTTGCCACATCCCACATCTCATCAGATATCGAGCAGTCTCATACTCAGTCTCACACTATCATTACACCAGCCTCCTTTCCACTTCCAATGTACAAGGCCCATTCCACTCCTCTACCTTCATTGGATGAATCATACCTATCTGACATTGCTCTTATGTTTGTTTGAGCCCCCTCATTGGGATGAGTATCGCCGACCTTTGTAATCTTTTTCGAGACTCCACTTGTGATGCACTATAGGTCCCTCATACATCTACGATATTTCAAAGGAGTTCATCCTCTCTCGTTGTTGGGAGTGCCCCTTCTAAGAATCATGTCACTTCCACATTTCTAGAGACCTTCATTGATCCACCCTTAGCTATGGATCCCTTTTTTTCTATTGTGGAGGATATTTTGTACCCTTCACATCACTTTGACATCCTTTTGCGAGTGTTCCTCTTTTTACTCCGATAGTTCTACACTTGTGACATTACCTTGGATTGCTTTTCACTCACTTGCTAGACCTATGTCACACTTCCGTGCACCTGACTTGGAATGAGTTCTTCGTGTTGCTGCCTTTGGTTTCCTTTGTGGAGTGGGTAGACTTTCAGCACATCATTTATGTCCTTCCTAAGGGCAGGCACACTGTTCGATGCAGTGACTCTTCTTGCCTAGAGGCAGAGGATCTCGTCATCGAAATTCTTTTGGGAGACCTTCTAGAGCTGCAAAGTTCATATCCATCCATGGCATGTTCTGCATTCCTCTCATCTCCCTCTTCTTCTCTCTTCTTCTTCTTTCTGAGAGATTCCCTCTTTGTACATGGGTACCTTTTTAGGCTCTGCCTATGTCCGAGACCCATATTTGGAATCTTTTTAGATTAGAGAGTGTGTTTTGTTATCTGAAGATGCGGTGGATGTTTTTCCCCTTTGGGTTTTCCTTCATTGCTTGGGATCTTTTTCTTGTACATGGGTACCTCATCGAGGCTTTGTTAGGGACCAATTTCTCATTTCGACTTTCCACCTAATCCTAAGTTACGATGAAGGGGGCATGTTAGTGTGTGTTATTTTCCACATCATTAGGTGATTCATCTCACTTGGGTGAGATCGTAGGTCCATGTCATTTAGGGGTCATTATGAGATTCTCTTATGCGTCAGTGCATCAGTGCATCATATGTGTCATTGGGAGTTACAATTCTATTCTGGGAATGTAACTCCCCCTCTCTACTCGAGTTGTCATGATTGCAACATTGGGGTTACTGGGCACCTCCTATATGTACACCCCATTTGATCTATGAGATAGAGGATTTTTATGGCTTAACAAGTGTTCTCGCCCATGTTTCAAATCTTTGCATGCACATTTGGTGATACTCGCTCCTCCCGAGATCTCTTCACACCGCCGTTCACATGTTCATTGATGTGCATGTCTTCCCTCATGATCCTTTCTTGCTGGTTTTAAACCCTCTTTCATGATGCCCCATCCACCTCTTGGTATTTTGATATCATTAATCACCCCAAAAAGACCAAAATCTAAATTTCAGAGAGGAAGAGTTTTACCAAACCCATCCAAAATCCTTTGCTAAAATGGTAAAATTTGTCAATTCCAAATCAAAAGCCTCATCCAATACTTCTAAATGTATTTTTCCCTCCCTCTTCCTCACCTCAACCAATCCTTGTGGTTGCAATCACTTCCCGTAAATAGAAAATTGAACCATTTTATGTGACTCTTCTCATAGTTGGCCATAAACTCAATAATTGTGTTATAGAATCAGGATCATCAAACAATGTAACACTTGTAAAAGTAGCTCATGCTTTGGGCTTGACTCTATCATGTGCATTTGGTTCCTGCTATTCCATGGAGAGTATAAAAGTGCCTTTGGTTGGAAGAATTAAAGATGCATAAGTAGCTTTTCCACTTTTCCGGAGAAAAGGGTCTTAGCCACTATTTTTTTGTTGATATTCCTCCCTCATATGGGATGTTGCTAAGTAGAAATTTCTGTAAGGAGGTAGGAGGTGAAATTTAGATGGATTGGTCACATGCTTTGATCCCAGTCAATGGAAAAATGAAGAAGCTACTACCTGAGAAACAAACTGAATACATTGTGCAAAATACTGATGATCCAAAAGAACAGATACTCTATGAAGATATAGGGCATGGTAACTATATGATCATGTCACAAGATGAGGCAAAACTTCCTAAGGGAGTGATTCATGATCCCAATGGCATTTGGACTCTAGATTTTGATGGAAGCTACTCTTTAGCTGGTTCTGGGGCTGGTGTGGTGCTAACCTCTCTAGAAGGGAAGATTCATCCTTTTTCATTCAAGATTTGTTTTGAAAATACAAACAATACAACTGAATATGAGGCACTCATACTTGGATTGAACATGGAAAAAGAAATGGGAGTGAAGAATCTTTGTGCTTGTGGTGATGCAGAGTTGATTGTGAAACAAGTCAGAGATCTTTTTCAAGTGAAGAACAAGAGATTGAAGCATTATAGAAATATTGTCTAGGATTCCATTGAGTTTCTTGATGCTTTCTCCATTAAAGTTGTGCCAAGAGAAAGGAACACTAGAGCTGATTCTCTAGCTATCTCAGGATCTCTGTTGATTCCTCACCCAGATTTATCTCAGGAGAAATTTACCATTGAAATGATTCATAGGCCCAGTGTACTAGATAATGCAAGTAATTGGTAGGTTTTCAATGATGATCAACACCTTTTCTCATTCTTGGAGCTTAATGACAACTTCAACAAATTATATTTTGAAGGAAGTGATACTTTTCCTAGAGAGTGTGTATCCTCTAATGAAGAAGATATCAAGGAAGAGATGGATCAGGATGGATGCATCAAATTGAAAGGTAATAAGATCCCTAAAGGGCTGGTGAGTTTAGAATATTTTTTCGATAAGCATGATAAGTACATTAAGTCTAAAGCTTCCCAAAGAGCTTGGCAATTTATTGAATGTGGAAAGATTGATATTGGAAATAAAGAGGAACCCAAGATGGTGAGTATTGGAAAATGTTGCACTCAAGAAGAGAAGAAGAAAGCAATAAACCTATTAAAAAGTATGTTGATGTTATTTCCTATTCATATGATGATCTCAAGGATTTTCAACCAAAGGAGATGTAACACTTTATCCCTTTGAAACCTGGGATCAAACCTTTCAAGAAAAAACAAAGGCAATACAATCCCAAGGTTGCTGGCACTATTTTTCAAGAGATATAGAAGTTACTAAAGGAAAATATTATTTTCCCTATACATCATTCAACATGGATTTCCAACATTGTGCATGTCAGGAAGAAGAATGGTGAGATTCACATCTATGTGGATTTCAGGAATTTGAATCAGGCCTCTCTGAAAGACAACTATCCTCTCCCCATGATGGATCAAGTTTTTGCAAGCTGTCACAAGCTCTAAGATGTTGTCTATGCTTGATGGATTCTCTAGATACAATCAAGTGGAATTCAAAGTATCCTAGATCAACACAAAACTACTTTTACTACTCCTCGGGGCACCTTTGCCTACAAGAGAATTCCTTTTGGTATTATCAATTCTTGTAACACCTTTCAGAGGGTTATGGACATGGATTTTGGAAGTCTAAAGGGAAAGTGTATTGTTTTGTACCTTGATGATTTTACTTTTTCTCCAAAACAAGGGGCAGATCACTTTCAACATCTTGAAGCAGTCCTCTCTAGAAATGCAGAGAACATGGAGTTTATCTCAATCCTAAGAAGTATGTATTTTGTTTTACTAAAGGCAAGTTGCTGGGGCATATTGTCTCCAAAGAAGGAATCAAGATAGATCTAGAAAGAGTTCAAGAAATCTAGAAAATTCCTCTTCCCACAAGAAAAAGGGTGTTCACTCTTTCGTTGGTAAGGTAAACTTCCGAGGAGATTCATTCCTGATTTTGCGAATCGACTATGAGCATTTCTCACATGATAAAAGGAAAGAAAAATCTTCAGAAGGTAAAGAATCATTTCAAGGTATCAAGAAATCCTTGCTAAGACTCCCATCTTAGCATGTCCCGATTTCAGCAAGGATTTTATCATCTATTGCTATGCTATGGAGTGGAGAGTACTTTAGTTGTTGTGCTAACTCGAGAAATTTTGAGGATCATGAACTTGCAATTTCCTTCATGAGATATGTTCTAAGCTCATGAATTGAAATATACTATGATGGAGAAACATACTCTTGTAGTATTCAAAGCTATCAAGGAGTTTTGTTTTTATATTCTTAATTGTTGTTCTGTTGTTCTTGTACCTGACATCAAGTCTATTCTTACACAACAAGAGTTTGGAACTAAGAGAGGTAATTGGGTAGCTAAAGTCCAAGAATATGACCTTGATATCAAGCTAACTAAGCTAGTATGGGCTAAAGGATTATGTGAGCTTATTGCTGAAGGAACTGATGTAGAATTGTCCAAAGAAGTTGTTGATGTTCATGTTGTCCTTTTCCTTAGTTCAACAAATGAATGGTATGTTGGCATTGTAAATTTTATTACTTATGGAGAGTTTCCATCCAAATTGAGTGCAAAGGAAAATAGGGCTATTAAGCTAATGTATGTGCGGTATGTATTATGGGAGAATGCTTTATTCAAGCGAGGCATAGATGGTAGATTCCTTAAATGTGTGGAAAAAGAGAAAAAAAGAAGTTGTTTTCAGCTTTTCATGATCAAAGCTTGTCGAGGGAATTTATCTTTTGTTGTCACTACCCATAAAATCCTTTGTGCTAGGCACTATTGGCCTACATTATTCAGAGATGCATCAAAATGGGTAGGTAAGTGTGAAGCATGTCAGAATTTTGTTGGGAGACCTAAGTTGGTTGCTTTACCATTAAAACCAGTAGTGATTGATGAGCCTTTTCAATAGTGGGGATTAGATTTCATTGGAACTCTTGATCCACCTTCCTAATGTTAGGAATACTCACATGCTAAATACTACATGTTACTTCACAAAGTGGGTAGAGGCTATTCCAAAGTCAAAAGCACTACTTCGAGGTGGTGTGTAATTTCATCAAAGAGAACATTTTGTTAAGGTTTGGGGTACCAAAGCAAGATTGTGACTGATAATGCTTGAATTTTTATTCTTCGAGATGATGGATTTCTTCTATGGTTATGGAATTTCCCTTTCTCACTCTTGAGACTACTATCCTCAAGGGAATGGATAAGCAGGATCAACAAATAAGATTCTAGTAACTATCACTCGAAGCTTGTCAATAACTCTTAAAGGAATTGGCACAAAAAGATCTATGATGCTCTCTCGGAATATAGAATTACACCCAAAAGAGTAATTGGGATGTCTGCATTTCAAGTGGTGTATGGTGTTGAATATCAGCTACCAGTAACAGTGGAATTACATGCCTTGCACTTAATGAAGGATATTGAAGATTCAAGCTTTACCAGTTCCTTAGACAAGAGGATCATGTATCTTCAGAAGCTGGATGAAGACAGGATGCAAGTTTTTGATAGAATCTTAGCTCATCAACTGAAGGTGAAAGCTTTTTTTGACAAGAAAGCTAGACCCAAAGATTTTCAAGTGGGATACATTGTTCTGTTGTGGGACAAAAGACATGAACCTCAAGGAAGCCATGGTAAGTTTGATTCTCTTTGGCTTGGTCCTTTCAAAATCAGACACTTTGCTAGAGAAAATTCTTTCTACTTGGATTATATGGATGGATCTTCTCTCCCACTTCCTTATAGTGGGCAATATTTGAAGTTGTTCAAGTCCTAGGTGATTAGGCATTCCTTCTATATATTGTGTACAATGTTTTGGTTTTTGGCCATTCTTTTGTGTTTTGTTTTTGGTCTTTCCTTGTTTTGGCTTGTTTTCTTTCCTATTCCTTGTTGTGTGTGTGATTTGTTTCCTTTTGTGTTTGTTGTCTTTTGTATTGGTTTTACCTTTGACTCTATTTGCCCAATGGATAAGGAACTGGTCTATTTTCCTAGAGTTTTTCTATGGTTCTTGATCTTACCTCATTCCTCTATCCTAGCCAAGTCATCCCCATAAAGAGCCAGCTGTTGTCACCCTTAAAATCCCCTCATTTTTCAAGTCAAGTTTCAAAATTTTTGAGTTGGTGCATGTTATCCCAATTTTGCCCCTGAAAAAATTCCCCTCATCAACACAACTTCAGAAGTGAGACCCAAGGGACAAACCCCAAATGAGTGCCAACCCTCCACATGGTTAGAGCCTCAAAAAGTTAAATCAGCTATTGAAAAGTCTAAGGCCAGTGGATGGTGCCATGTGTCTCATTGGCGCACCTTCAAGGGTTGAAGCCAAAGGCGGTTCCCAAACAAGCACCATATCTCCATGTGTTTAGGGTCCCATAGAAGTCAAAAGGTGTATAACTGACCATTGAATTGGATAAGGAAAGGAGAACTTGTAGAAGGTGCCATGTGCCTTATCGGTGCAAATTCAAAATGCGTTCCCCAAAGAGAGACCCCAAACTTGCTTGCGCCAACCCTCCACGTGTCCAAGGTCTAAAAAAGGGATAGAGCTGACCGTTTAATCAACTAAGTATAAGAGGGTCGACGGAAAGGGCCACGTGTCCCTTCAACACTCTTATAGGGGCAAATCAAAAGTAGGTCCCAAACGTGCACCAACTCTCCACGTGTCCAATCGGTACACCTCCGAAGGTCAGTCGCAGACTCTCCAAATGAGTGGGAAGCCTCCACATGTCCCGGGTTAGACATAAATCCTTCACCAAACAGAGGGACTTAGTCAAAACAAAAAAATACAAAACAAGCCTACAAAGGGACACGTGGCCATGTTTCAGGTCAAAGCGGGAAGGCGGGTTGTCAGAGGAACTTTTGAATTTTAGCCTTTGTTTCCAAAAGGGCGTAAAGTATAAAAGTGAAGCGTAACCCCACCGACGCCCACGTGAAGCCATGTGTTGATGCTCGCCATTGAAAAGTCAAAGCATGAAGGTAGGTTTCGTCGAAGCACTTTGGTAATTTTGCTTTGTTTCCATAAATGGCTTAAAGCTATAAAGTAACCCATGACCCCACTCATGCCAAGGGATAAAGTCAAATGTTAAGCGCACATCGAAAATCAAAGTGGAGAGGCAGGTCTGTGGAGAACTTTGAGTTTTTGATCTTTTCTTCGAAAAGAGTTAAAATTTTAAAAGTGAGCCATGAATTCGTCTCCACTCAAGTAAAGCCACGTGTCAAGGCCTATATCAGAAGTGGATGGGCGGACCAAAATGTCTAAAATGCACAATCTCTATAAAAATCATAAAATGCAAAAGGTGCCCCCAGGCCCGCTTCAAAAAATCTCTTCCACATGGACGACTCAAATTCAAAGTTGTAAAAGTAGGTTAACGGCTATGATATGATGCATTTGGTTTTTCCACTAGGCATGGAAATGGATGAGGCATTAGAGAAGTTTAGACATTGGTTTCTTGAATCAGTTTCATTTTTTTTGTAACTGAATGTAACCATTTTTGGAAGCTATTTAGCAGGTTCTCTATGCATTTATTAAGCGTTAGATCCTGGTACTCTGTAGATGTAATAGATTCAAAAGTAATCAATACAAAAGTTTTTTCCCTTTCTTCCTTTGCTTTTCCTTCTTTCCTTGTTTGAATTTTTGAATCATTAATCTTTTATGATAAGAAACTTTGTGTTCTTGTTTATATGATTTCTAGAACTTTGTGTCTGTGGAATTATATCTATTATGAAAGTGAATGATTCTATTCTGAATCTCCTTGCCTCAATAGGAATAAGGTTATAATCTTCTATCTATATTTCCTGAAAGTATTTTTATGTTCTTCCTCTCTCATCTCCTTAGTTCTTCTATTATTTCATATTGATTATCTTTTGGGCATAAAACACTTCAAAATATTAGGAATCCACACTTTGAAAGTTGTACATTTGTATATAAGTTTTGCTTCTTGCTTTCCATAAGGGAACCTCTTGCATTAAAGAGGAGGAACTTGTTTTCCCTTGACTATGGTTGTTAAAGTACAATTTTATAACCCAACACTCTCAAAAAAACTTAGAATATTTTGGAAAATCTTTGAAATTGAATTTTGTAAAAATAAGCGAATATACAAAAAGACCTTTCGTGGCAAAGGATATTTGATATGATACATATTACCCTGGTTTTTCAAGGTTGTTGGATGTGATTTAGAATGACATATAACAAGGAAATATTAGATGGTTGTTGGGTGGATGCATATCAACTTAACATTAGACATCAATCAATTGGATGATCGTATCATGCATGGTTGTGTATCCCTAGAACATTTGAACATATCTTCCATAACCATATCCTCTAATCTTGGACAACCGTCTCACACATAGTTAGTCGAAAAATTTCATTATCTTGGCCATCTATACAAAATTAGATGTTGGAAATATCCTAACCGTCCCTTTATTTAATTGTGATTGTCATCTCATTGAATGGTCATCTTTAGACATATGTGACCTTGAATCTCTCCAGCTATCATTTTCAACAATGTGTCCTAACCAGAACCCTCGACCTATATATCACTATGAGGTTCATTTATTTACTTTTTAAAAAAATCTATGAATATATAGTAGTCCGACAATTCCGATTTTCTGCAAAACCATCCAAGAACTCATAACAACAAACTTTCCCAAACTTGCAGCTAACCCACCCTCCTCCCCCTCCCTCTCATGCATATTTTCAACAAAGATTTTTAAAATGGATAGTTTCACAACCACTCCTATAACTACCTCCAAATTAAAGTAAAAAAATCTCATGTTCCCTCAAATCACCGCACTAATGAAACAAAAAGAAACACCTAAATACTAGATGTATAAAATAGAATTCACGGGGCTTATCAACATGCCTCAATTTGTATAATATTGAGACTAGGCATGAGTATAATATCAACAGCCTTCGGGGCCATCGAGGAGTTCATCGAAGGTCATGCAAGAAGTGTTTCACATCTTAGCGATGTATGCACACTTTGGGGCAATGATTAGAAGCTCGATCGGATATTCATATGACCACCCTTATTTGGGCATGTATCATGCTTGGAAAAGAGTAAAGATGAGTATTGATCAAGCGGCCAAGAAGTAGTCCCGACTACTTTGCTGGTCTTTATTGTTTTATTACATCGCTTTTGGCTGTAGGCTTGCTGTTTTTTGCCGTTGTTTTCTTTGTTAAACATTTGTTCCTGGGCTTCGTTGTTCTTTGCTATAACTTTTGTGCTTTACTGCACTTCTCTCGCTCCTCTCTCTTATTCCGGCTTTTAGGCCTTCTTTTTACACAAGGGTATAGTCCCTTTCAAAAACTATTTACCAATATTAAAAAAAAAACATGCCTCAATTTGAAATAGACATTTTGTATCCTTAATTAAACCATCAATTATTACAACCATAGAGATAGAAGGTTTAACTTTGTTAACTAATCTTACATTTTCATTCGGTGTGGAGCCCGTAGACATCCATCGATTAATTGGTTTACCATATCCACACTAGATGGTTATGACTACCAAGGCTATCTTAACCGATGTAGACAAAAATATGTGGAATCTCATTACAATACATACAGGTTGATGATAAGTTAAATTTTATTTTTCAATTATTTTCTTTCTTAATATCAATTGATTATCCCTTAATCTAATTTTTCTTTTATGTTTTTGCAATTTATGAGTTAATCGATCGAAAAGAGGCCTTGTTATACGAGGTGTTACACATAATTAATTTCTTACAATGATATCACTCTTTTAATCCAATATTGTGTCGCATGGTAGCTTTTCTGACATTCTACATTGGGTAGTTCAATATTTATCACGGACAATGGCATGGTAACCATTCAATTGGTGCACATATTTTTCCAATCGAATTAAAGAAGATGTCAACAATGCCCATTCCAATATCAATGCATCTGATAAATTGAATCTGTATTTTATTGTACCAATTATCTTCTTGATTTCTATCAAGGATCTTTCCAACAATTAAAGAATGGAAAAAATATTTTTGCAACAAATGAAAAAATGCTATCGATAGGTCTTTTAGTTGAAGAACAATAGGAAAGGATTAATTATTATTGAATGCAATAATAACATCAATTTATATTCTACAGAGAAGAAATGTAGCTACAATATCTCACAATGAGGCTATTTCTCGGGTAAATCCTCTAAAGGCTTCGTTGATTGTTTTTACTGATTCAATGAAATCAACCCAAATTTGATTTATTCAATAGACAAGAGCTAGAGGTTAAATCACTTTTGCTTTTGTACCACCACCACCACCTTTCTCTCCATAATTTTCTATAGATATTCATAACTAAACTACTAGAAAGAATCACTAACACTAAGATGGGTAATTATTTTAACACCCATGATATGATACAAAGTACTCCTCCACCTAATCAACCACAAGCACATAAAAATATCCTTGAAATTAGAGATTCCCTCCTTAACCAAGTCAAATCCCACTCATAGATGATCAAAAGGAAAATTTTACCTTTAAAAATCTAGTATTAGATACTATATGGCCCACAATTTTGTAATTGGTTATGTGAGATGTGGAATTAGTGCATATTTGGGAGTATAGGGTAAATTTTTTGATCAAAGAAATAATATCCTGTTACCATAATCATGGTCAAAGGCACTCATTATTTACTTCCATAGAGAACCAACCAGAAAGGCTTGACATTTTACTAAATAATGCCCAGTCTACTAAAATTTTGAATATGATCTACTATAAATATTTTGAATATGATGATGGATATATATATATATATATATATATATTGATAAACAAGTTGGAAAATATTAATGTTAAAGCTCAGACGTATTACAACAAATGGGATAGAGATAAAAATAATGTTTTAATTGCAAATGCATAAAAAGAAAAAGTTATGGTAGGTCATTTTTTACACACAAAAATTGTGAAATTATGAGTATTGCAATAAATTATTTATAACTTATCTAATACATTTATATTTTGCAAGCAAAATATGAAAATTTAAAGAAAGAAGTAGTTGTATTTGATGCACATTTGAAGAATGCTTGCAAAATATTGAATGCATTTATACAATTGAAAGAAAGACTTTTATTATTAAATAAACAAAATAATACATTGAGAAAGATAATCAAGGAGCATGGGATGGATCTAGAAATATTATTGAAAGAAAAGATAGATGTTGATCCATCAATATTGTCATCAGGAGATGTTGTGAGGGAGGAACAAAATATTCTTCCAATATCAATACTATAGCGCAAGATTTGAAGAAATTAGGAGTTTTAGCGCAAAGCACTATATAAACCGAGCAGCACCGAATCCATTTCAATACAATATCAATCTTTCCCTACAACAAAAAATTGAAAAAAGTTAGTTTCACCATGTGACATGTGTGTTGTCACAATTCTGACACTAGCGTAGGAATTAAACGATAGTGGCTAGCCAATTTTTCCTTTTTTATTCTATGTGGTATATGTAAGGAAAAATATGACACAGAGTCATATGCAAAAAAGAGGACTCCCTCATAATGTGTTCTTATATGATAGAAATTGCTCAGAAAATTTGAAAATAAAATCATGACAACCCAAAAATTTGTAATTATTTTGGTCAAAAATGCTTTATGAAAACATGTATGTATTCTAATCCACCACTTGTTAGTGTGTATACAAATTTTAATTGTGAATTGGAAACTCTATTTTCATTTGTGACACATTTTTTGAAAGTTTTGAACAATTTAATATGCACTCTTGTTTTGATTTCTACTTTCTTGTGAATATTTTTTTATGTTACTATTTGGAGATGTTTTGCATGGTTTTAGATGTTTGGTGTGTGTTTGTTTGAGTACAAAAATAATTATGTTTCATGCAGAGATAAAATATTAATCACACAGAGATGGATCTAAATAAATCACTATCCTTCTTAAAATAATAAAATAAAATATAAAAAATGAATTTGTTACAAGTAAAAAAACATATATAGTCTAGTAAGACTAGTTGATACTTATTCAATATGAAATATATAAATAATCAAATAATTTTGTCAATAGTGTCTAGAATGTAGACAAGAAATTAGGACTCTAGAAATTGAAACAACATTGGAGCAACCCGTTCTTCATAAGTGTCCTCAAATTCTACTTGAATTGGAAGTGTGTTTGGTGGATATGTTCGGACCCCCAACATCAAACTCAATATTACCTAATCATCTTCTTTCTACAAGTGAATTCCATAATCCAAGTTCTCTTTCATAAGGAAAATTTTCCATGGAATAACTCGAAACATACAATCTCAAAAAAATTTCTAAATTTTTATCCAATCTTTTACGAACATTTCAATCCAATATTTTATACAATGAATACTCTTTCATCTTCAATAGATCCTATAATCATAGCTTGGAATAGTTCATATAGTCAAAAATACTCATTGAAATTACCTCACAAAATACTTGCTTGAATAAATATTCTTCCAAATCCTTTTAATGGAACCATTTTTTTGGCTCATCTAGAAAACAAAATTGTTCTATCATAGTAAGATAAAAATGTTATTATGGAGAACTCAATAACTTATTTTGAAAAATGAATTCAACTAGAACACCTTTTGTCTCTTCACACTTATAGAAATGTTCCATTAGACTATTCATGTATTTTAAAAATAAATTATTGATGGAATTTTCAGTAACACCACCAGTTGTATTCCAAAACAATGGATTCACAACTCCCATTGCTTCAAGTAATTTATATTTTTAAAATCATTCACAGATCTCCGTAGATAAATATTGAGAAATATTTTTCAATTTATTTTGTGTGTCACATAATACTGTTTCATATAAATTATGTGTCACTTGTACTTCTTCCAACTATGATCCAACCAAATTTTCTCTTCTTTGAAAAGTGTGAAGTGGTATCTCTTTCCCATAAATTGTTATACACAGATGATCATGTATATTAAATTTTAAGTAGCAGATTGGATTCTTAAGGTGGGTTAATGTGTTTCAGCATTCAAAAATAGGTCCTTAAACTTCCATTTGAAAAATATAAATTATCTAGACTCATGCATACATGTTTTCTCATTCATATGAAGTCAGTAATGTAGATGGAATGCTCTTAGGCATGCTTCATAAAAACATTGATCTCATTCAACATTGACAAAATACCACATAATGTAAGTAAAGTTTCAATATATTTCAAATGGTTTAGAAATTTTTTAGCTTTATCTACTTCCCTGTGTTATTTATACTTAAAACCTACCAATGAAGGATATTCTTCAAATATTCTACAAGAAAACTCATACATGGAAATCCATATGGTATCTACATCTTTAAGAAGATTTTTCCCATTTGTCAATCTAATTGCAAATTTCTAAAATTCTAAAAATATTTTTGGACTACTTGAATAATATACATGCAAGTCACAGATGAGATCCTCCACTCTAGCAACACTTTTGAATGTGCTCACAATTTTATATGCCAGATTCATTCTATGATCCATGAAATGAATTGTAATCATATACGGTGAAACTGTTGTTTGTACTTTGATGTATTGACCATTTATGCCCCCTTGCATTATTGCTACACCATTATTTCTAACACAAACTAACTTCTTGGAAATAGAAAAATCATCCATACCTACTATATCCTTTAAAATTGACACCACCAATTTGTAAAGGATTTCGGAATTGTAATTTTCCACCATTTTATGAATAGTCGAATAGGGTTCTTACTTCATTTATAAAAGTATAGACACAAATGAAAACTGATGAATTGTTTTCCACCATTGTGACCTCATCAATTGAAAGTGAAATAAAATTCACACTTTTAATATCTTCTTTCAAATCCTCCTTTTGCACCATAGCAAGAAATTTTTCCATTTCCCAACCACGTTATCGACCAATGTGATTATGAAATGTTCTATAATCTAATAACGTGATACAAAATTTAATTATTTAAGAAATATGAAATAGGTCTTCCCTTTTTCAATATATGGAATACTATAGAAAATTGAATACTTTTGGTAAGCATTTCAGTCTGCATATCTTTTCCTAATTTTGTTGTAATTGTGCCACCTTTTTCATTTAGATTTTTGAATTTTTTTTAATTCTTTGTCATACTATTCTATGTACTTTACATGCAAGCAATATTTTTATTTTTCCATTTATGAATCATTACTACATGCCCATCCTTCGATTTTGTGAAATATATATTTTCCAATAGTGTTTTTCAATATTTTCTAATTTGAGTTGCATTGTATGATCTTTCCCTTATTTCCAACTACATATTTTACATCAACATTGATTTGGAATATCGTTTCATTTTTTGGCTCCATAGGTTCAATAAAAGGATATTTGGCTGCCCATTTGAACTTAAAAGTCCTTCCTATTGTTTAGTTAATCTTCTTTCTTCTTGCGTATATTTTGTTACTTTCTTAAACTTGGGTCTCTATGTCTTCTATAAGTCTATTCTCATCAGAATATCTTGATTTTCATGGCTCATTTCTTTATAAATAAATATTGGAGTAAAATATTCAATTGAGATTGATGTTGAATGAGAATTTTATGTGTCTTTCTTATTTTGATATAGTTTTCAGAATTGAAGTGTATTTTTAGTTCAATGTCATCAAGGGAATGAATGTTTTCATCAATAGGATCATCTCGAAAAACATTAGTTTTTGAATGTGTTTGAGAAATGTCTGCATAAATAAGTGTTACAGAAATATAGTATTAATTATTTATATGATTAATACAACTAAATAAACAAGAGTACAAAGAGTAAATAATCAATTTAATAAATAGGAGTACAATTTATTAAACATGAGTACAAGGAAAAACAATACGGAAAATATATGATAATTTTTTGTAAATTAGTAGATAGTACATACCTATATTTTCTATAGATCCTGACACCAATTTCAATTTTTGTGACTAGCCAAAATAGCCAAATAATGTCATCTTACTCTTTTTTGAACCTGGTAGTATCCGCTTACCCTATTTTCTAGAATCTATGGACATGTCATAAATATCGATTGTTCATATATGGCTACAAGTTTGAATGCTACATTCCTTCATGATAGATGATTGGGTGATAAATGGGTGTATGGCATGGTTAAACAATAAAGGAAGTGGTTGGAAGGTAAAGGAAGAGGAGTAGGACACAAAGGTGCAGGATGGATGAGGGGTTAAGTGAAAGTAGATGGATGGAAGAATCATGGAAGTATGAAGATAGAGGAGTTGGAGGGCCATGGGGTAGGAAAAAAATATGTTAGACAAATGATTATAGAAAAATGAAATTTGGGTGGCAAAAGTGTGAGACAAAGGATTGGATGGTCTTCTATGTTCCAAAAAAGGAGATGTGATTTTTTTGTTGATAGCTTGCATGGTCGATGTATATGTATTATACCTTGGCAATATGTATTAGAACCTTGGAAAATATGAGCATAGTTTGATTCAAAACGCATGAAAAATACATAAATAAGTTCATTTTTAGTGTAAGTAGTATGATAATTGACTAGTACAAATGATCTTTCGCCAAAATTCTAGGTGAACATGGTGGCAACCGACTACTAAAAATTTTCCATTTCTAATTTCCAAAACCCCTGATATTTATGAGTTTATAAAAAATCACCACTAAAATTTTCCTGTAAAAAGGAATAAAAAATAATATACTTCAATTCAATATTATTGGTAGTCCGATTCCATTAATCGCTTATCATCGAAATTTCATGTGGTTTAATATGATATAATCTAAATAGTTTTCATTTGAGAAAACTCTCTCTAAGAAATAAGGCATATAAGTGATAGGTATTTCTAAAATAAAATAATTCTTCCTTTATTTGATAGGATGCAATTAGTATTCTTTATAAAGTTACGTTCTCTTCTTTCATATTCTTAACCTATGTTTTTAGATCATCATTATGAGCTTGAACATTTCTCAATTCATAGTATGTTTCCATCCATGTAAGAACTCCTTTGGAAAACCCACTTTGCATATCAAGAAATACAATGTCGGTTTGTGCCTCTTTATCATCCATCTCATCACATGTCTTCTAACCTTGTAATTATTTCTTCTCCTTTTCCTTTGTCATTTATTGGGTGAAAGTATAAACAACATTTAATAAATTTTGTGTTATTTTTTCAACAGTAATTTCCTTTCCTTTGAGATCATATTTTAAGGATATAAGTTTAATATCATTTCCTCAAGTTTCATTTTTAACCTTTACTAACTCTTTTTCTAGCTATATGACTTTATTTTTCATAATCAAAAGATTTTATATTTTATGATCGATATTTTATTTTAATACTTAAATTATAGTCTTTTTTATTTTAATAAATGATTCAAATTATCAATTTCTTGCTTCTACAATTGTAACGAAAATTCAGCATGGGATAAGACCATTAATTTAAGTGTTTGTATATATTTTTCATTTGATGGACTGGAGGCCTACCCTTCTTACTATATTGGTGGGATAAAATTTTCTTCCACTTATTATAGGGGGACCTTACCCTTATCAATAATTTTCTTTTTTTTGATATCCCTTAACTTTTTGATATCCCTTAACTTCTTCCATCATGCCTAGTATAAGCTTTTTTGATGATTGTCACATGCTATATGTTATTCAACGATTTTGGTTTCTTTCTATGGGATATTTATTTAAGAGGGTGAATCCTCCTTTAATGGACCTTTCAAGTCAGGATATAGGGTTTTCTAGAACTTACTCCTAAAATCCATATTGGACTATTGTATTTTTCTCCACATTATTTCTAACTTATCTTTCCCTAATCATTTTTGACTTTTTTAAAATATCTCCATTATTTCTAACTTATCTTTCCCTAACATGTTCTTTGATGGATGCTTAGGATTTTTAAAGTCTCATCATTTTTGATTTTTTTAAAATATCTTTTTGATGATGTAAGTGGTGTTTGGAAATAAAATGGTATAAATTTGAATTCATTGATTTTTTTCCACTATGATATATTCCTTTCCCAAAAAATAAGTCATGAGTCGAGGGTGAGCCGAACTATTTTGGTTTCTTCTCATAGGATATTTATTTATTTCGCGCGAACAGAGGGTGAATCCTCCTTTAATGGATATATTTATATAGTCGGATATAGGGTTTTTCTGAAAGAAGCCCCTTACTCCTAAAATCCATATTGGACTATTGTATTTTCTCAAAATACATTTTATTATTTCTAACTTATCTTTCCTAACATGTTCTATTTGATGGATGCTTAGGATTTTAACTAGTCTCATCACAATTTTTGACTTTTTTTAAAATATCTTCCATGCATTAAAAACATATGATCTCAGCACCTTTTCTCTATTAAAAGTGGTGTTTGGAAATAAAATGAATTATACCATAATATTTTAACAGGACTTCATTGTCATTGATTTTTTCCATATCTTATAACAAGTGTAAAACATTTGAATTTTTTTTTTTAAAATTTGCATGTATTCTACACTCTAAACACAACATTTCATTAGTTTGTAGATTAATTATATACTCAAGTTTCTTTGTTCCATGTATTGGGACATTTTATTGTGCTTTTAATGATTTAAAAAAATTTTCATAGTGGGGCCAAATATGGTGTGGTATTATCCTTCAAAAGTATTTATCAATTTATTATCTCCTTCACTAGAATCCTCCAAGGATTAGATAATTATTTCTAGAAATATATTTAGTTGTCATAATACTATTCGTGCAAAATTTCAATGTCAGTTCAGATTGAGCTAGAAATTAGCAAGTAAATCATTGTATGGAACCCTAGAGTTTTGAAACTATTATCCCTTATCAATAATGCCAAAATTTTACTAATAATGGAGGTAATTACATTAATGATTATTCTTTGTACTTCTGGAGTGTTCATCCTCTAGAATTTGTGCAAATTATTCAACCGTTTACTTTTGAATCCATTCAAACTTTTCTAAAACCTAGAACCATCCTTCATCTCTAAAAATATTATAATATTGCTTCATCTTGTTGGAGGTCATGTATAGAGTTTATTTTTGAGTATTTATTTAAATCCATAAATTTGGACTATTTTGGAAATAGACAATATGGATTGTTTAGTAGAGAAAGATAATGGGAAGGTTTACAATGAAATGTAAATGAAGTATGGAGCATGTTTGAGGTGACAAGTTATATTATGACGATTTTCCATGCTTTTATATTTAATATTTCAAACCCCCTCATAAACTTAACACTTATTTCCAATTATGAGAAAGATATGGATTTTCACATCTTATATTTGCATGAGGAATATAACTTCTTTCGATTTCGAGCATTTAGCTATGAAAACTACTTAAACTGTGTTTGAAAAATACGTTTAAACAATAAAAAATAATAAAATATTAAATTACATGCATGGATGTTTATATTATAGATGTATTTCCTTTTCCTTCTTGGGGAGAAAGAAGAATATTTGCGGGCCGTTCATTTTATTCTATTTTACTAAAAAGTATTTTTATTATATATATTGAATTTTGTAGAAAAGTGGTTGTCATTTCTCGGGTTTTCAACTCCTTTCACTTTAGTCATTCTATGATCACCATTCATAAGTTATTTGGTTTGAAGGAGGAAATCCCCTTCATACAACAAAATTTTAGATGTGACAAAAATTATTTGCAAATTGTTCCTTTGTGGCTAGTTTTTGTATAATGGAGCATATGACCATTAAACAACAATGTTATTTAATCTCCATCAATGGGTATAATAAGAACATATCCATTTTCATAAAATTATTCAATCTAATATGGCCCTAACTAAGAGGTCTACACCCTTCCTTTCAAATATTTGTACTTGAATTCAAACAATAATGCCCAATCCCCAAATTATAACTTCCTTTATAAGATACGAGGGTCATGCCATTTTTTTATGTTTTTGAGTTGTTTGTGTGGTGTAATTATTCCATTCTTATCTCATATATATCACTCATCTATAATATTATATCTTATTATGCTTCTAGATATAGTAGGAAAAATTGGTCTTTTTCCATATACTAGATCATATGGTGATAACACGATGGTTTATTTCTATATTATATTATATTCCCATAACACTTCTATAAAGTTTAGTACCCAATCCTTCTTATTCACTTAATTGTTTTTTATTGGGATATTCTCTAATTATATATTTGTGACTTCAACTTACCCATTTGATTAGGGATGATTAGGTGAATACTTATTGTTTCTAATCTGATATATATTCATAAATTCCTTGATAGTATTTGACATAAATTATTTCCTTGATCTATAACTATGGACCTAGGAGCTCTAAATCTAAAAAAATATGCCATAAAGAAAATCACATACCTTCTAATTTCTAGCCAATTTCAAGATTTGAAATGAAGATAATTTACTAACATAATATGTGCATATTGGGATATACTCTTTTGATTATGATTTTGGATCAATGATTCCAATGAAATTCGATCCCCATTCATCAAAAGGTTTCAAAACTACATGAGGATGTAGTGGTATTTCATTGGAAAGATTAGAATTTCCCACTCTTAAACATTGGTCACATTTCCATACACAATTTTAAATTATTTATTCAAGGAGGGAAAATAACATCCAACACTAAGGAATTTTTGAATAGTCTATAGAGATAAGTAGTTTCCTTTTGATGGTTCATTATGAAAATCCCATATGATGTCACAAGTTTTGTACTATTTGATACACCGTGTAAAAAAAAATTGGGACTATATTTAAACAATATCTCATTAACCCATTTGAAGATTGAAATTCCCTTTATAAGACATATTCTCCACTTATAATTTAAGGTAGATGAGAAGTTCCTTTATGAAACCATCATTATACTAAATATAGACATATTATACTCTACGAACTTAAAGAATATAGTTGTTATTGGAATCGAATATTGTTGATATTGAAAAACAAAAATTTTACTTTTAGAATCCAATATAGGGAATATTGTAACTCATTTAGAAAAAAATTGGAATCTAATTTAGTGAATATTGGTACCCATTGAGAACGATTTTGGAATCCACTTTTGTGAATAGCGGAATTAATCTTATGAAATATTGGAATTGAATACAAGGAAGTTCACCATATGGAAAAATCATTGCAATTTTTTTCTCCATATGAGAATAATCATTCACACCACACTTTATTTAAATCAAGTATATAATTATTTGATAGTTTAACAATTTAAAATTTGAGAATGATTTTTTAATTATAAATCAGATCTTAAAATATAATCTAAAATGTAAAATGTGCGATAGTTTGAAATCCTTTCTTGTAAAAATTCTCATTTCACATTACGAAACCTATTTATGTACATCTAGTTAATGTTATCTCTTAAAAGTGTCAATTTTTGAAGAGATGGTGGCATAGGTAAAAAATTCCCATACATATACAAAGAACATAAAAAATTACTCTCGAATGTAATGAAATTAATAAAATCACCTTTCTAGTAAAATAATTAAGTAATTATTCAATTTATAAAATTATCAGCGCTCGTTAAGAGTGAGTATTAAATGGTAAGCGAATAATTAATTTCCATTAAAATGAAAGAAAATGAAACTCTTGGTGATTTAAACATATTTGTGATAATGGAATCTAATATGATCAATATTACAATCCTATTATGGAAATATATGAACCCGTTTATAAGGTTTCTCAAATTTCATTTATGAAAACATTGGGATGCGGTTTTTGGATATTCGAATAAAATACAATAATAATTTAAATGTATAACCATATAGGTAAAATAGGAAATGAGTGCATGAAATTTTGTTTAGTAAATCCTTAAACCCATCAAATTAAAATAGTAAATATGTCTTTGGTTGTTGTAAATATAACCTCTTGTCCATATCATGGTATTCTATATAGATGTTGACCTTGCTTTATGAATTAGTTAGTGTATAATAATTCTTATAGTCATTGGTTGTTTCAATCTAGAATTCATTGTGCTTACAAGTGGAATATATTTCAAAATATTTTATTGTAGAATACCGTCATGTATACATGTAATGACATTGTCTTCAACAAGATTGTTATGAATGTGCAAATGTAATGCTTACCATCATTTATTAGTAGAATACTTTATTTCAAGACTTTGCATGTGTAATTTATATTTAAAAAAATTCTAAGCATAATTTTTGAGAATTTAATTTTTTTCACACCACATTGATCTTAGAAAAATCTATCTATATCCAACATTAAAATTGAAATCAAATAACAAGTCAAATCATGGTAAGAAAATAAGGGTATTTAGGACCTTTTGTGTTTACACAATCCAAATTATTAAACATTACAAAAATAATGATTCCAACATGATGTTTCATGAATCATGATAATCCCTTCTAAAACCATGGTGGTATCCTATTATGATCCTTTCATAAATAAAGTTGTTAAAAATTCTAAACATTCCATTTAACATGATGAAGTAACCAACCAAACATACTCAATTAGAAAATACATAGATAATGGGAGAAATATATATGCCGAACCCCAATTTTCCTTCGTGTCTAATATGAAACCATTTTAGATGCTCTGTTGTAGGAAATCCAATTCTACAATGGTAACGATAATGTCAAAAGGTGAAATAAGCATTTGGTACTCCCTAAACATGTAGATGAGATGCACAAACAAAAGGAAAATGAAACTTAAATTTGAGATTTTTTTCAAAGAAAAATTAATGGGTTGATTTTACGGGCATTAGTCATCATAGTCTGCCTAAGTTGCATCCAACCTTCTCATCTTCCTTGATTGGAAAAAGGAAACACCTATATTGGTGGAAAAGGTTTTTATGGTAAATTTAAGAAGTGAATTACCTATACTTTGAAAATGACCTATCAATATTATCCATACATAAGAAATATGGGTGAAAGTAATATTGATGCATTGAGTATGACATAAATGAATGTCCAATATTTCCTTTTTAAAAATCTAAAACTAAATGCAAAAATAATTTTATTAGCAAACACATAATTTCTTGTGAAGGTGATTCCAATTGACTAAACCATATTCTCAATGTGACATAGAATCTCACTCTTTACAAACTTAGTGGGCACTAGGCACTAGGAACTACTCCATCCATGTGTTTAGTACAATAAATATTTTTCATTAAATATATTTTGATCTAATCATATGTATGTATATGAAAACCCCGTGAGTATTGTAGACACTCAAAATTAGCACACTCATTTCTTCGCTATACATTACATAAATCCATACACTCACCACATCATATTATTCTTATGAAAATCATACATTTATCATACCATTTAAACTATGCCACAATATTTATCAAAATACATAAATGTCCTAAGTCATATAAAATTTACACCCCTCATCTTTATACATCAATATCAACATCATCACCATACTTACCTCGCATAAGTCCTTATTTATAATTAAATATATCAACATAACCTAGGTTATACACTTATAAACCTATACTCTCCATCAATTAATTAAACACTAATACCCACAACCATAATCCTTTGTCCTATACTCCACATCCTTCTTTAATAAATTAAGACATGATTACATAACCCTTCCCACATAATCCTAACTCAAATCTACATAACACCCCATAACCTAGGTTATACACTTATAACCCTCCGATTAATTAATCAAAAACATCAATATCCCCGTAATCCTAAGTTTTATACATGTTACCACACTTACCATGCGTAAAATCCTCTTACAAATGTTAAATCTCCCCAATCACAATGGAACCTTCCTAGAATCCACCTTAAATGATAACTTAGGAAAAATCCTAAGCAAATCCTATCTATTCTATACTTTCCTTAACAAATATCACATGTCTACAAAAACCAACAAATTCTAGCCTCAAATCATAACCAAAACCCTAATTTGGAAAACTTTTCCATCTATTTTCCTTCCAAAGCTCTAACAAATCAAAATTGCCGGCAATTTGGGTAATCATCGGTGATTATTTAAATTAGTTTTCTACCTTCATGGAGGATTCAAAAATTCTAATCTTAGGTTTTAGGGCTTCAATCTAACATGCGTGAGCCTTCGGACATCAAAACTCCTACTCTTGTCTTTAGAGGTCATTCAAACATCCAGGAGTCAATTTTGCAGACCTTGGGTATCCACCATCTTCTTCTTCCCTAAGCATTCAAAAAATCTAGCAATAAATTTTGTTCCTCTAACATCTACAACATTCCTCTTTAAGTATTAAAATCTATCGTCAACCATATCTATCATCGGAATCGTAAGTCCCTTATTTTTATATCATCACCTTAAACATTCATCGGTTCTTAGATTTTAGCAATTCTATCTCAACCTTTTATCAACCTGTACATTTTCACAAGTAATTGCTTTGACAATTTCTAGAATCATTGGAGATTCCTTGAATTCTTTGGCAATTTCCTAGATTTCTTGTAATCACCGACAATTCTCCTAATCGTTTGGTGATTCTAAGCTTGCTGAAATAATTGTTGGAGATTTCCCCAATCATTGGTGATTCCTATAAAAAGGTATTTTAACCCCTAAGCTTGTATTTTAGCAATCTAAATTAAATAATTTATTACTTCTTTAGTAATTTCAAGTGTCTTTTTAGTCCCATCAAGCTCCTTTGAGCCACCTATAACATTTTATCATTTATCTAAAGTAAACTTATCATTTCGTTTGCCTTTGTGAGTGCATATCTACATCCTTGCTCCTTTGAGCCATTTTGTGATCCCTAGACTCCCTTTAGATCATGTATCACCATCAGACCAACATATAGCCTTAGACCACATCAGTACCTTTGTCTTTTCATTATTGGTTATATCGCATGTTATCATTTTATCATTTTTATCATCATTATTTGATTAATTTCTTAAAAGTGGATTGACATCCTTCATGAGAAAGTCGATTGACTTTTGGGATTGTATTTTTCTAGGTAATCTGCTATATATTTTATTGATCATACTCTATTTAGTGTTTACGATTTACAGGTTTCTCAGGAGAGGATCTTGCATCAATTTTCCACGGAGCACACCATCAAGCATTACTCATCCACATCCACGGGTATCACAAAACCCTGTCATTCGATGTTGGTTAAATTTTAATTTCTTTCTTAGTAGATTAAGTTGAAGAGGTAGGATTTATTACAAATATTTTGGCACACTTCTCGGTGGGACCCTTGTCCCTCATTTCATTGTTAATTTCATCAAAAGTTGCATTTGTTTTTATATTTTGGTTTTCTATATTGTAATCGTTAGCGATTTAACCAATTGTTGACAATATGTCCTGGATACTTTCAATTACATTGTAGTGTTCCTTTTGGCTTCTATTTTCTATTGTATTTTGTGCTTTTGTTAGCTTAGACTTGTAGACTTTTTGTTTCTGTAGATTTACTGTTAAAGAGAAAAAAAGAAGAGAGTCTTTCATTTGTTCAAAATATCACATTCTTGTCATATCGGTTTTCTGTTTAGTAATCTCCGGTGATTTGGGAGATTTGCCAATTATTCTTACAATCACCAACAATTCCTCTTAATCCTTTTGATTACTTAATAGTTAGTTTAGTAATCTCTATTTTTGCTTTTGCTTTTTTTTTTTCTTTGAGATGGTTTTGCATGTTGTTGTCATTGTAGTTATTTCTATTTGTTAGATCGCTTGCTCGATTACGAGATTGCTTAACAAATTACTAAAAATAATAATAAAAAGGAAGCGTTTATCATGGTGAGTCCTAAAACCTTCTTTTTCATTCAAAAGTATCACATTATTTGATTTTTTTCCTCATCAAAACAACATTTATTTTTGGGTCTTAAAATAAACAATTACATTCTTCTTGCTCACATAGTTTTAATTAGGAAATAAATTGATTGCATTCAATTTGTTTTCCCCACACAACTAAACCACTTAAAATATTAAAAACGCATTCAAGAAAATCCCACCCTAGTGATAAATATTGCGATTTCATCACCCAATAGGAAACCGCTCAGTGTTATGACTAAGTATAAACACATGTTTGTCATTATATTGGCACAACACCGACTCCCTTATCGCAATGGGACCGTAAACTAAGGGGGTAGGCTCAGAAAACCAAGCATGTATCAAAGCATCAATATATAGTTGTGCCTCATGTACCTTCAGGTATATTGAGGAATCCGTCCATAAAATAACTGAAACCATCCATGGTTTTCCATTTCCTAGGACCCTACCAGCCATTTTGCACATTTCACTCTTTTTTAAAATTAAATCAAGAAAATCTAAAAATCCATTCTACTGTTTTTGTCTTTTTCTTATAATCCACCTACTTAGTTGTTTTTCATCATTAGGTGAGTGTGCATTTGTTTACTATTATATTTACAAGATATCAAGATCAAAATCAAACCTCATAAAACATTTTTACACCATTGCCTACACCATTATCTATACCATTATCAATAACGTTCTCTACGTCATTACAACATTATAACTCATTGTATCAACCTATCGGATATCATTTAACCTCATTTAGCTTTGATATGTTTCTAGATACATCTATACCATCCTGTCCCTTATGGAACTACCACTCTTCAACCAATACAACAATCTTATAACAATCCCATCCAAAAATCTTATGATTATTATTTATAACCAGCCTATTTCCAAACTATTTCTTCTCATCCCATGCCAAATGTATCCCATCAAGTACTTATTTTCCACATCACCTCCTTCATCACAACCTCATTATAATTTCAATATCCCCCATCCTTCATCTAATCAATCCATATCTACTTCAATCTCATTTTCAATACCGTAGCCATCCCAAACACATACACATATCCCTAATTAGGCTCAATCAACCCCTTTCATACAATAACAAAAACAACAACATACTAGACATTTTTCCACATCTTCTCACATACCTTTATTCACAACCCACTCTACAAACAATACCCTATGAAAATACCCCTTATAAACCTCCACATCAAGTAAATTCACAACAAATCCATCCTACTTCACATATTCATTAGTCAAATGAATCACATACTCTTGTTAATTCCTCCACGTCTAATCCCACACACAATACTTTACTAGCCCTATCTAATAGATTAGATAATTTAAAATCTACTACCAAGGGATCCAAACACATCCTCACTTATGATCAGGTTTGTAATGAACCCATTCATCCATCTATATTGTATAATCATATCCTCCACATTGGGAATTACCTAAGTTTACTATGTTCCATGGTACAAAGGACCCTCAATAGCACATACTATCTTTAGACACTCATGTTATCTCATTATCCACGACCAAGATCTTATATTGAGAACTTTTCCTATGTCATTGACAGGACTTACCTTGATTGGTACCACTCCCTCCCTCGAATTTTTTTCTCTCTTTCACTCAACTAGCCATGTTATTTCTCAATCAATTCACTATAAATGTCACTCATAAAATCACCATTTCTGACCTTACTACCATCAAACAATCCAAAAATGAATCCCTTTTCGACTTTATTACTAGGTGGAAAAGTGTTATACATCAATTGTCCTTCCCATTGCCGCAATCAGAACTAATCGAGTTGTTTTCTCGATCTTGTTCTCATCACATATCATCCACTCTTCAGATCCACACATTTTAGACCTTTGATGAAGCCTTCACCATGGCTAAGAAATTAGAAAACCAAGCCCTCAAAGAAGGCCATCTTGATCCTCAACCCACACATGTTTCATCTGATTCCCTAGGTCTTCTTATGATTTAGATGAAACTACACACATTCTATTTGATTCCCATAGGTCTTCCTATGATTTAGATGAAGCTACCACACATGATGTATTTACTTGTCTTCTTGACCCAACACCTTCGATAGATTCATTCCATATAAATATTGTTCATCCTCAAGTCATATCATCAACAATATTACATGTGATCTTCCCCCGAGGGATCCATTCATCATTGATGCTTCCCCTTGAAAATTCAGAACCCCTGGTTCCTCTTTTTGATGATCCTCACACGTCGATATCACCTATGTCCATTGTTTTCCAATCATCCATTACCTCCTTGCAACCCTTAGACTCTACCTTGGAGACCGTTACTAAGGAGGCATTCATAATAAAATATCTCTACATCAACCCACTTTTTAAACTAATCAAAGAATTGGATAGGCTACATGAGCATAACTCACCCCAATCACGTCTCAAAATGACATCTCCCTTATCGAATGAGACCCAATCCTATCCTCAACTATTCACTTACCATATAATTTTGAACCTTTTCATGAATCAAACACTACATAATCAAACACCATCACATCCATCACCTCGCTCTCATCATCTGACATAAAACCCTCTCCTCTATCTAAGGAAAACATTACAGAATCAAAACCTATCACATCCACCATCTCATCCTCATCATCTGTCATAAAACCCCTCTTTTACCTAAAATCAACAATACAAAATCAAAATACACATCATCTAAGGCCTCAACTTTACCATCCATTTTGGGACCCTACCCTTTATCACAATCCAAATCTATTCAATCTATGGTTTCACCCTTACCATACATTTTGGGACCCCATCCTTTATCTCAATATCATGGCACACAATCAAACCATATCTCATCCATTAATTATCCCTCCTTGTCTATTTTGGGACCTCATCCATCATCCAATTATATTAATCCTACATTATAATCTCCCTCTTATGGACCTCATAATGTCCCTATGATGTTCTAATACCATACAACATTCACAAATCCACCTACAGCTAAACATAAGACACGTCCTACCAAACGTTCTCGTAAATCAAAATCAAAATCAAAATCAATTAATCCAAATCTCCCAAGAGGGACTTACATTAACATCCTTAAGAGGCTCATGCAAGCTTCTATTATCACATTTCCACCCATCAAAACACCTAGTCCACATATTTGGAAACCTTCTTGGCACAATCAAGATCAAACTTGTTCTTATCATAGAATCCCAGGTCATAACATAGAGAGTTGTAAAGCACTAAAAGCCATAATACAACAACTCTTCCTCATCAATGATCTTCTCCCAGAAGAGGACCATCCTAACCCATTGTCAACATTACCAACATCTCCACCCCCTCGTCGATGTCCTCAAAGACATCTGTAAGTCAAGGGGAAAGTCTCATTCTACCTTTAGCAAGCCTTTTGTTAGATATCTCATAGAAAAATTCCATTGAAGGTCTATAATCTTGTCAACACCTTCCATTGAAGGTCCCTCAATCTCATCAAGTACCTTCCATTAAAGGTATCTCAATCTTATCAATGTTGTCACCTTCCCTTGAAGGTCCTTCAACCTCATCAATTTCCACACTTCCCTAAATGTATGTTAGGTTTGTCATCATCTACACCTAATTCACTGATAATGTCCTCACCGACATCATTAGTACCAGGGGATCATACTTAGCCAAATATTGAAAAAAAAAAAACCTTTTCATGTATTTTCTCATCACCTTCCATTGAAGGTCCTTCATCTCAAATAAATGTGTTTTACCCACCTATATGAATCCAAAATCAACATACACAAAGAAAAGGTAAAACCAAAGCTTCATCATTTACCCCTCTTTACCAATCCACATTTTTAATGAATCCTTTGTTAAAAGATCCACATCCCCCTTTATTTACCATATACTCAATCAATCAAGATCAAAACTTCCATCATCCTAACCTGAAATATATTGTTCCTTTCAACACATGTCATTTCTATCCACTGCATTATGTTAGGAGGGATCCTATCTACTGAGACTTTGAAAACCTTACTTCACACATCTCCTCCTTAACACGTCCTCATCAACCTACCTAATCAAATCCAATAAAAATGTCACTACATTAGAACAAAGTAAACATGGAAATTTTTCCCTTGTTGGATTGGTCCATATAGTATGGGTCAACCTTTGAATGCTTTGTACTTGTGTGGTCCTACTATTAATACATCGACCATCATGATAGTAGTTACTTGTAAGATCTTATCACGCCATCAAACCATCCATTTTTATGTGGTAATGATTTTAAAGTATGTGGTTATCCGTCATTATCATAAATATACCTTAAAGATGAGACCACGTCTCTATTCATCTCATCTTTCACTATGGAAAAGTTCCTCTTCTGCATGAACCCCTTAAATCATTACATCCACCTACCCTGTACCAACTAAAAACATGACATGGGGCACATGTGTGTAGGTCATGTAGTCATCTTTTCCCATCCTTGAAATGAGTCTATTAGGGTCTCGCACTCAACTCAAAATGTATGTAAAGTCATAGGATGTTTCCTATCAAAAAAAAAAACATGATAGATTGATCCCTCAAAGGAAAACTATTCATGGTATAAAATCATTATCAAAAAAGTAAAAAGTACACTCGATCCCTCGAAGGAAGGATATGTACCCATCAAATTCATAGAATGATCCCTCGAAGGACGGCTATTGTAAACATTAAAAGTCAAAATGTCAAAATTTTAGACCATACCCTCGAAGGATGGATACCTATATAAATAAGGATTCCCACATTGATTAGCCTTCAAAATTCAAAATATCAAAAGCATCTAGGAAAGCCTCTCGCATTGATCAACTTTCCCATTTCAGAAAACTTCCCACATTGATCAATTTGCATTGAAATATATGTATAGATGGGGCATTTCTCTATGAAATTGTTGAAAACAAGAACCCTCTTTGCCTGCTCAACCTACATATTCCAACCCTTCTAATGTCCTAGGAAGGTACACATTTCAATTACATCTATATCGAAGATACTACGTGTATGACTACTCATTGTTATTCATCTGTTACCATTTTTTGTAAAGGCCAAAAGTACGAGAGACTTCATTCTATTGTTTCCCATCTCATATGTATCAAATCCAAGTACAAAGTAATCAATCCATGTTTTATTCTTGACCATGGTTTTTATAAACACTAAGGTCACTTTAATATCAAATAACACATCATATCAAAAACATAACCTTAACAACCATCAACCCTACCACATACACATCTATCAATGTATCTATCATCACATCAACATCATGTCTACATAAACACAATCCTCAACACATCTCATCGTTACATCGTTGTGTCTAAAACATCACATGTATTCAATCAAATTAACATTTGTCAACCTGGTTGCTTCCTTGAGCACATTACTTCCCTAATTCTTTGTTAGACCCTATTCTATTCCTCGTAAGCCCAACTTTGCAACATTTAATTATGGTCCTTTGACCTCATAAAATCATCATTTTATCCCTCATCTTGGTAATCCATAGTTCTATTATATACAAATCCTTTGGTTCCCGTATCACTTGACTTCATGGCCTTGTAAACCCACATTTGTCGAAGCATCCATCATTGGTCCTTTGACCCTATCAAAACATCATTTTCATCATTGTGTAATGCATATGTTCATAGGATAAGAGCCCTTTGGATCTCTTATCACTTGATTTTTATGATGGCATATATCTTGTTTCTATACCTCATATTGGGGCATTATTCCATCATCCCTCATTAATCCTCATCCTTGTATATTTTCATATTTCTCTTCCAAACTAGTGATCAATTCCCTTTTAGGTCATCAATCCCTAGTTTGGGGGAAACACCTCATCACATAATTCTACATCCTTCACTTCCATCACATCTCGTTTTTGTCTCATGGATTGTCTAAAACCACTCAACAAAAAGGGGCAAAATGTAGACACTCAAAATTCACACACTCATTTCTTCATTATACCATTACATAAATCCATACACTCACCACATCATATTATTCTTATGAAAATGATACATTTATCATACCATTTAAATTACACCACATTATTTATCAAAATACATCAATATCCTAAGTCATATAAAATTTACACCCCTCATATTTATTCAATAATTAAATATATCAACATCAACATCATCACCATACTTACCTCGCATAAGTCCTTTATAATTAAATATATCAACATAACCTAGGTTATAAACTTATAAACCTATACCCTCTATCAATTAATTAAACACTAATACACACCCCATAATCCTAAGTCCTATACTCCACATCCTTATTTAATCAAATAAGACATGATTACATAACCCTTCCCCATATAATCCTAAGTCACATCTACATAACACCCCATAACCTAGGTTATACACTTATAACCATCTAATTAACTAATTAAAAACTTCAATATCCCCACAATCCTAAGTTTTATACATATTAACACACTTACCATGAGTAAATTCTTCTTACAAATTTTAAATCTCCCAAATCACCACAAAAATTTCCTAGAATCCACCCTAAATGCTAACTTAGGAAAAATCCAAAATGAATGTTATCTATTCTATACTTTCCTAAAAGATATCACATGTCTATGAAAAAACCAACAAATTCAACCCCAAAATCATAACCAAAACCTTATTTTGGAAAAATATTCCATCTATTTTCCTTCCAAAGCTTGAACAAACCGAAATCGGTGGCGATTTGGGTAATTGCCAATGATTATTTAAACTAGTTTTCTACCTTTTGTGGAGGATTAAAAACTTTGATTCTTAGGTTTCACGTCTTCAATATAGCATGTGTGAGCAATATAGACATCAAGAACTCATACTCTAGCCTCTTGAGGTCATTCAAACATCTAGGATTCAATTTTGTATACCGTCAATATTCACCATCTTCTTATTCCGGAGCATTTAAAACATCCAACAATCATGTCTAATCCTCGATATCTATAACATTCCTCTTTAGGTATTAACATCTATCCTCTTCCTTGTTTATCATTTGGAATCGGGTAAGTGCCTTATTTATATATCATTACCTTAATCATTCATCAATTGTCTCGGTCTTTTATCAACCTATATATTTTCATAGTAATTGTTGATGATTGTTAGAATCCTTGGAGATTCCCTGAATTGCTCATGATTTCCCTAGGATTTCTAATGTAATCGCTAGAGATTTCCCCAATCGTCGTGCAATTCTGTCAAAAATTTATTTTAACTCCCAAGCTTTATTTTTAGCCATTTAAATTACATAATTTATTACCATAAGGCATCTCAAGTGTCTTTTAGTCCCATCAAGCTCCTTTTGAGCCACATGCAACATTTTATCATTTATCTAAAGATAACTTATCATTCTTCTTGACTTTATGAGTGCGTATCTACATCCTTTCTCCTTTGAGCCATTTTGTGATCCTTAAACTCCCTTTGGATCAGGTATCCCCATGCAGCAACATATAGCCTTGGACCACATTTGTCCCTTTTCCTTTGCATTGTTTGTTATATTGTTCTGTTATCATTTTATCATCTTTATTTGATTAATTTCTTAAAAGAGGATTGACATCCTTACGAGGAAGTCCATTGAATTTGGAGGACTGGTATTTGCCAGAAATCCAACACATATTTTACGATCATACCATGTTTAGTGTATGTGATTTGTAGGTTTATCAGAGGAGAGGATCTTGTACCAATTTTTTCCACACAGAGCGCACCATCAAGCATTATTCATCCACATCCATGGGTATCACTAAACCCTGTCATTCTGAGGTTGGTTAAATTTTACTTTCTTTCATAGTAGATTAAGTTGAAGAGGTAGGATTTATACTTGAACAAGTATATATTAAAAATACACCAATATATGAAATCCATGAAACACAGTCACAATTCTCCTATAAAATATCATCTATATAAACTCTATTAAATATAGATGAAAATTTGAAGGCAGAGTCCAATGTTAATAATGGGGCATTTTATAAAACAAAATTTATTAAATATGTTAAAAGTATATATGTTTAAATGAATCAAATCATATTAAAGAATATGATATTTCCTAAATTTAATCAATGATAGTTTGAAAATGTAACAACCACTTTCTAAACACCATAACTATGGGAATTATTTTCCCAATTTAAACATATGCCTTCAATGATTTAAATGTACAAACTAACATTTAAATCCAACATCAAATAATTGTAATTCTTTAGATAACAAATCAAATAAGCATGTGCATATTTATGGGTCAATTAGATCCTTCTTGATCCCCCATAATTACTCTTTCAAGTCAATATACTTTTAGTGCCCTTCTTGGCTTTATTTTACAAGTGTATGTTTAAAGTGTCTACCTAGGGTTCAGTCAATCGAATCCCCTCTAACATCTCACACTTTAGTTAGAACTAGGTGAACCTAAAAGTGTACTAACATACACTACTTCGGCCAAAGTTTATGATTCATGAATCGTATGATTTGTTTCTAGATCTGTATAATGTCTCTGAAACATGTCCCATCACCCGTGCCACTTGGTTATGTTATCAGAATTTAATTTTTGTTTAAGTTAATCAAATATAAGTCACACACATGATACAAAACTTTTGCATCTAGTAAGATGAGCACGAATGTGTCCACTTAGGTTGTGTATGGGGAGAGAAAGAGTTCACATAACGAATTACGTTGTCACGAGATCACTTTATTCCCCATAGCCAACGTAAGTTGGTACAGAAGAACAAGACCTAACTTAATAGACAACCTATGCATCATAGCATAACTCAGTTCATGTTGATTATGACATGTGTAATAAATGGAGCTCAGAGGGACAACTTAGGATAATTGTTGTATGGCAATATTTAATGAATGATCCATGTCATTCAAAGAACACCACACTACAACAACCATCCGAAGTTTTCCTACCGAGTACCATGCATTAGGTTTTTCATACTATTCACCTCATTGAATTAGTTTTATGACAGATTTATATTTTATAACGCAATGATATTCATCACATTAATCATTCAATCCTAAGGTCCATAACTTAGTTTTGATTAATTAATCATAATGAATTTTCATAAGTTTTTTTATGTACAATCATTAAGCATTTAGGTTAATTAGGGAAGCAAGTTGCATTAATTACGTAGTCCCTAACTTATTTAAATTATGACATTTTCATTATATTTTCTTAAGTACACAAACTATAAAACTCATCATTGATGTATACAATCATCAATATCCATAAGGTTTACATACTTAGGAATAACTATTAAACTTCCACAAATACATTGGTTCATATCCATAATGATTATATAATATCAAATCATTAAACATATATCATCATTTAATAGATTTTTCATACATTCAATAAAATAACAATAAAAATTATTTAATTTAAAAGATTGTTTCTCTTATCAATATTATAGCTTTAGATTATTTCATAATATTAAAGCTAACTCATTAAGATATTATCCTCACTTAATCAATATTCAGTTTCACAATAGTACCTATCATGAAAATTGATTGAGTAATTCAATCACATTCACATTCCAATAGGTACACAATCTGAATAATTAATATAAACAGCCATGATAAAATTTACAATAATATTCAAAACCAAATATAAACTTTTATTTCCTTTTCCAAAATTGATACAAAATCTCAGAGGCTATAATGTTTCAAACAACTTATTTAGCGAAGCACACGCTCGCTTTACATCAGTCAAATAAGAATACATCTTTTAATCATGCAATATAAATTTATCAAAGCCATAACAATTCATCCGCTAAATAAGATCTAAACTTCGCCATCTGTAAAAATGTTAGGCAACCGTCAGTTCAAAAGAACTGGCATGAAAAATTCTACCATCTTATCTTTACCATTTAAAATCATATAAACATTTAAACGAAACATAATCCACATAATCTAAAAATCATAAAGGATACAACATAACTTTTCTCCTTTTTATTTCTTTCATAATCCATAAAGAAACAATTGATTTTCCAACACAAATCAATAACAGGATAATTCAGATTGCTAAGGAATAACAATTATCATTCAAATTACAAAACATCCACTATCTTTTATACCCATAAGGGTTATATAAAATATCAAACACATATTTTGTATTAAAACCATACATATATGTTTATCTTTTTCGTACACTAATAATTATGAATCGATACATACCATACAATCCCACTCATTTCATAATTTAGGTATTACATAACTAATTAAAGAAATTAGACTATAATAATATTCTATTCCATATTATTAATATTATATTTCATTAAGATAATAATTAAATTATACAACTTAATAATTTAATGTTATTATCATAATCGTTTAACGAAATTATATTAAACTATGATAAAGAATACATTGTTCTTCAAAATAATATAATAATATAAACATTTGTTTAATAATAATAACTTATTAAACAATGTACTTACATCCCCACATATACCTTAACTTCTACGAAGTACCTTAAATTTTACGAAATACAATAACATATTTGAACCAAGGTAAATTGAAACCCAAAATCCATCACCAATATGGTGAAAGGTAAAACATAGGTAATACACAGTTGCATCGACCCAAAGTGGTCTAAGGAAAGAAAACAATGACCATGAATATAACAGAGATCACATCTCTTCACCATTCAGTGATACATTCTAAACAAGTTTGAATCAACCATGTAATGGTCTGAAGACAATAACCTCTCCATATACAAAGTGGAGATAATCCAAATGCAAACTGCCTTGACCACTAAGTGGTATGAAATTTTTTAAATAAAACATTTAAGGATGGATGAAACGTCCCAGGTTTTATATCGCTTAGTCAAAAACACTCCAGTCCACATTGGACATTAAGAATGGCATAAACCCAATAGCATGGCGACAAGTCACATGAATGAATATGTATAAGGGATATATTCATAAGCCCAAAGATCAAATGAAACCAAATACCACATTACAAAGTGTCATTAAAATAGAATGATAAGCTACATGTAGATGAGCAAAGTCTTGAGAATAAGTTCCACATGGTTGTTCTATACGACCTTGGAATTCATTCAAAAACCACCAAGAATCTGATTTAAAGTAAAGTGATTACACATTCAGCCAACCCCGCAAACAAAGTGACCAACGTGAAAATAGTGGCCATTAAGACTATGCTACTAAGGCTATCAAGCTTTGCTAGAAGAAAATACTTATAGTCCTTTAAAAACCTTCACTAGGCTCTACAAAACCCAACCCCAAATGGTTGTACGCTTAGCCTTTAAAAACTATACTCTAGTTATTCTATAATAACACTTAAACCCACAAGTATGTATGAGTACTGGGTAACACTACGAGTTAAGGAAACATGAAAATATGGTGGCCCATATAGACCCATGTTCTAAATGTGTGTGTGTGTGTGTGTGTGTGTGTGTGTGTGTGTGTGTGTGTGTGTGTGTGTTTAAACCTATTTATATTCGAATGCAAATATGTTATTTAAAAATTTCAATATATATATATATACATACATACATACATACATACATACATACATACATACATACATACATACATACATACATACATACATACATACATACATATATATATATATATATATATATATATAATATACAACCACATGAAATTTTTAAATAACATATTTGCATTCGAATATAAATAGGTATAGACAGAACTATCAAAACCCAAGTGATATCAACCATACCCATGAAGGAGAAATGATAATACAAAAGAAAAAAAAAACTTTCTTCATTTTCATCAAAACATTTTAATGATAAAAATGAAAATGATGATGAGAAAGAGGTGATTCGATTCCTATAATTCATTGCAGAAGGCCAAACTTTCTTCTTTCCAAAAAATCCTCCAAAGCTTTCGCACAAAAGAAGAACAATCATGAATGAATGATAAAAGATCCCAATTAAACCCATGAACATCCACTATATAATCTCCTTAACATAACAAATTTATGGTTTCACATGTAGAGTCGAACATGATGCCCAAAATTAGCCAAAATAAACTTGTATGCAAAGCTCGCATGGAGGAGAAAAATACCAAAAATGAAAAATGCAAAACCAAATAACCTCTTAGCTTGGCGGTGGCTTCCTGGAGCTTCCTACTTCTCCTAAGGCTGAAGCCTCATAAATTTTATTAAATGAAAATAATACAATTCCTTCCAACATTCCCTGCTAAATCTTCAATCGCCATATTTGGTGTGTCCCCAAACTTCCCTATCATTTAAGCCCCATGTTTGGGTGGTTAAACACATCCAAAAGTCGAGAGTCATCCACATCTCCCAACCCTAACTCCCACTTCCAGCATAGCTCATGAAGTGTCCTACATGTTTTCACCAACTTAGCATAGGTGGCAGATCACTTAACAACTCATTTGGAGCTTGGGTGGGGCTCAGTCGAGCTGGCCAACCCCAACCCTTTTAAACTTCAACACTTTGCATTTCCATTTAACATATGGCTCGACCTTTGTGGTCGTGGTTAGGTTTAAACATAATCCCATCAACATTACATTAATTCATATATATATACACATCCATCAAATATTATATATATATATATATATATATTTTATATATATATATATATATATATATATATATATATATATGTATGTATGTATGTATATGTATGTATGTATATGTGTATGTACTTCCGTACATACCCATATACATATGTATACTTTCCTCTGTCATTAGGACAGATTCAATAACCATTACGAACTAGTCAACACTTATATAAATTCCTTATAAAGGATTTCAAAATAATATTTTAAATATAATACCAACAACTATTCCTTTTTTGCCAACAAGGTTTTGCCTATTTAATCTACCATACAAGGGTCGTAAGGATAAACAATTGCACATAGTTGCAGATTGAATATCAATACACATAATTAAAAGATTAACAAGAATAAATATTACACATTAATCAAGCCATCACTATGATCTCATAAATAATGAAATTATCTTGATAACACAACAACCATATGGTTTACACAGTCACTCAAATCAAATCAAGCATGATAATCACACACACACATTCACCTACAAATGGAAAATAAACAATAACCAAGGGTAGTTTCTAATGGGGTATGACAATTTCTTTTTTGTTATATTCAATTAATCTCATGAAATAGAAATTAATTAAATTATGCAATATTTCCTAAAATAATATATACCCAAAGTAGTTTAGCTTATAAGCTATTCAAATATTGTTCAATAATTGAATCATGAGAACTAGTCACTTAAGTGGTTGTGTAATGTTTTTGTCACTACAATAAATTTATCTTCTGGTTTTTTTATGTGTTATAGTTCCTACTATAATGGCTATCATTTTCTCATATTATTTTTAAATATTTGATTTTAATACTATCATGTATATTGTAATTTTGATTTTCTCTTGAGAAAACTAGATTCCACTCAACTACACATTTGCTTTATATGTTAGTGCTTCCGACGAAAATGCAATATCAAATATATTTTTATTTAACATTAGAAAAAGAGAAAAGATGTATATAAAACAAATGCTATCCTCATTGAACATTAATATTTTTCCATTGTGGGTTCAGTTTCTTCTATAAAGAAATCAAGTACAAGCAAATAGTTTTTCCTAATAAATTTAAAAGGTTATATAGAAATGGTTCAAAATAGTAGATTGAAGTGAAAAAATATGACAATAAATTTAGAAAATGATTACCCACATCATGTTATGCTCTTCGACCAACATTGTTGCTTTTTTGTTGTTTTGTTTCCTGACATTATTTCAAGTAAACATTAATGAACATTAATAAGAAACAATTTTACAATAGTATTCAAATTTTAGCATTAATTTTTCATAAATGTTATTTCCGATAATGAAGAACTTAAAATTATATATGTAGTGTTCATATAAAGGGGTTTAGATGATTGATCACTCTAGTAAGAGCTAGCGGTCGCTAGGCTCAATATAAAGGAAATTATTTCCAACATATTTTTAAATACGTGTTAAATAGGAAACCAATACTTAAGTAAACTAAAATTAGTTTATTTATTCATTGTAATTATTAGGTCTCATATGAACATTTTTGTAAACTATATTATTCAATTACTTTAAGAGTATCCATTTTCAATTATACCATTGTAATTTTATGTGTATGTTCTCCATTGAATTATTTCTCCATGAATTAATGTTCTCCATTGAATTATTTTCCATAGTTTTAAGTATAACTTCATTATTTTTAACATATTGAAACATAATCACCATTTCTCCAGGAATAATACAATGATATTGGTTAAAATTTTTAAAAATATGTTCAAAATTTTATAGTTAGTGGATGAAACAATTTAGCACATGCGCACATATTCGCATACTAGCACTTCATAAAGAAATATTGCACACACACACCACACACACACACACACACACACACACACACACACACACATTCACCATTTAAGTTTCCTCCCAGAAGTACAATGATATTGGTTAAAATTAATTTAAAAATATGTTCAAAATTTTATGAAAGAGTTAGTGGATGAAACAATATATATCATGCACCATATTCGCATACTAGCACTTCATAAAGAAATATTGTTCCTAAATTTTGACAATAAAAATAGTTGAACTATGATGTGTAAAGTTTAACCAAGCACATAGTTCTATGTTTCCCCATAAATAATTAGCTCTAATATAACCAAACGTAGAAAATTTATCAAACATGTCACCAGAAGTCGGTTGTTCTACCAAATTGGAAATGATGAGGTTTTTTTTTCAAATCTCAATTTCACTAGCATTTACCATTTCTATAGGTAATTAGTGCATCCAATCATGGAAAATATATTATATCTTAACCTCTATTATTTTACAACCATGTTCACCGTAGTTTATGTACATAATTGTCAAATGAAATCCTCCATTTTCGTTACACACTATGTAAAAACCATCACCGATAGATTATTGTGAAAATTTTATCTTATCTATAAAATTTCTAACCATCTATTTAAACATTTTCTTATACCCGATGGAAAAATAAAAAAATTACATATTTTATAGTACTTCTTCCTAGTGCAATGAGTAATTATTCCGAGTGTCATTTGGTGGAATTGCTGATCTCAAATTATATAAGTTAGAAATCATCAACTTTGCATTAAAAGGATATGTATTGGAAATACCACGTAATGTTGACTTCATTTGGAATGAATATGCACATAGAAAGTTAAATTCATGTGTATCAAATTAATATTTTATGCCTATATATTTGTTTAGAATTTGTTGAATATCTATGAGTGCATAAGGTTCTTCATCTATTTTTCTCTTCGATAATCCATTTCCTCTTTTTTTTTTTTTTTTTTCCTTTCCTTTCCTCTTCCAAAGTAATGTGTAAAACTAATGGTAGTGTGAATCTCTTATTCCATAGTTCTCAATAATGTTGGTCTCTAAAAAAACCATATAGGAATTTTTGACTTAATTATTTTCTTTTAGATATTTTAACACTTTTGTGTGCATCCTTACTACCTCCTTAATCCACCCATACTATGATGAAAATTTCTCTACAATATATAGAAATGGTATGGATGTTTTCATCCAATCGGATTACTTAACTTTCATTCATTCCTCTCACAACTTAGAAAATATCCGTAGTGAATCTTCCTAAACAATTAAGCTAAAAATCTACTTGGTTATTCTTACAAGGTGTTGACCATACACATATTCCATACCTCATCCAAAATAAATAGAAAGTTTCATTATCATAAAATCTTAGTGACACGTCTACTAATAAAAATAAGTAAACATTGCTTTTGAAAGTCAATAGAAATGGAGTATGAAATTAGCATATTAGTTCAAGATTTTCATGTTTTTGAATGGAATTTAAATAAAACATTAGCTTTAACACATCATTCTTAGGAATTTATACTATATGCCTTTGAGTCCTCCCCTTTTAAATCTAAACCAACCAATATTTTTGTACAAGTTCGATGAATTTGGTTTTGATCCATGTCTTGTTTTCTCGAATTATTTTGCTTTCTAATACTAATAATAGACTCATTATATGCTTTTTTTGGATAAGAAATGATTGTTTCTCCAATTTAATCTATCATGTAAAAACAATTATAAGCCCCATGCCAAATTATTTTTCTAAGCATTTATAATGTGTTTTTTTGTCAATGATGTAGAAATTTATAACATATTTCTCTACATTGTCCTTTCTTTCTAGATCAACCACCAATTTTTGTAGATTTAAGAAGAGGAAAGAGAACCACATCTCTTTGTGTTGGAACAACATTTATTTGAAAGTGGTAATAATAATAAAGCATTCCTACCATACATTTATAGGACCACTGATAGGGTTTCTAGGATATTAAGGAAAAAGGGGATAAAAACTTGTTTCATTCTGTGAAAACTATAAGAAACAAGCTTAAAAACCCAAAAGACCCTGTGAACCCTAACTTAAGAAAATGTGTTTACACCATACCTTGTATGTAGGAAAACATATATAAGAGAAACAAGGCATTCACTAAAAACAAGACTACATGAATCCTATAAAGACTTAGAGCACTATCAAAGTTAATAAATTGGCTTTTGTGGAACATGAAGACACTTTGTCGACACTAAAATTTTCCTTTGTAATTTCTATTTCATTAATGTATGTATTAGGAATAGGATGTTGTTAAGTATAATTAGTAGTAGCGTCCGATAGAAGATAATGGCATTGTACAAACCACCAATAATGTACAACACCACCAATAATGTATAGTACGGCAATAATCAAAGTACAATAGGAATGTTGTAAAAAGTAAATATTTGTCGTAAGTGGTTCAAGAATAATGTTGAAATGTCAAAGTTAGGATAAGTAGAGAAGTAGGGTCTACATGATTAGGAATTAGAAATATTATATTAGTAATAAGGACAAGGAGTGATGTCATAAATATTTTATGTATTTTATTTGTAAAAAGTCTAAAAAGGTGGAACCCATGTGAAATGATAAGGTTTATCTTATCTTAAAAGATAAGCTTACATGTAAAGATAAGAGTTAAGGTATGGAATATGATTCTTCGGAGTAGATTTCTTATCCTATCTTAGAGATAAGGTGGATAAACCTGAAATTTCTATAAATAGAGAGGCCACCCCCTCATTTAGCATAGAAGGAAGTAGTGAGAAATATTGTATGAGTAAGTGTGTAAAGGAAGCCATCATTTAGAAGGTGTGTTAAAGAAGCCATTAAAAGGTGTAATTGTGAAGTTTCTCCCATAGTTATTGTTGGAAGGCAAGTGGAGTTAGTAACACTTGAAGTACCTCATGGGTGAGATTGTAACAATTTCATGTTGATATTATAATTTACACTTATATTTCAGATTTGTCATCATTTCTTTGTATCATAGTCTATGGTATTCTTGTGTTATGTTTTTTGTTGTGTTTCTAGATTACATCCACCAAAACTAAAAGTTGTGCATTAGTAAATAATCATAGCACGAGGATTTCCCGGTGGAGAATTATCATAGTGCCGGATTGGTGATGACATTTTGGTTCCATTGCGGGACCATTCCTCATTGGTGGATTTTTTGGAGAGATATTCCCACTTAGTCGAAATCATTCGAGGGTAACCTTATTTTCACCGTTAGTGTATAGTAGTTACCATGGTAAAGTCACTTTTACCGTGAATAGTATTTACCACAGTAACTTTACTTTTTACTATGAATAGTATTTACCACAGTAACTTCACTTTTTATCGTGAATAGTGTTTACCACAGTAAAGTCAGTTTTTACCGCAGTAAGTCAAGTTTTACCATAGTTTACCATGGTCATTCCTATTTTACTATAGAAAGGTGTAAAGTCACTTTCTATTATAGTGATTCCAATTATTTGTGCACATAAGTCTTGTTGATTGTACTTGTGGGTTGGTATTTCACTGTGGTTACTTTTGAAAATGGGGAAGATTCCTATTTTTTCAGCCCAATCTAATGAAGATGCTTCCTCTTTCATTCAAGAGTTTAAACGATCTTGTATTTGTAATGGCCTCATAAGAAGGGAACAATGGACTGAATTTTTTCCTACCTTTTTGGATGGTTCAGCCCTTAGGTGGTTTGAAACATTAGGTGATAATGTGAAAAATCATGGGATTTATTAACTAAAAGTTTTCTTGAAGAATTTTTGAACAAATGTAAATATGCAGATCTCATGATGATATCACAAAGCTATCCCAAGGAGAGAAGGAGAAGATAAGGGATTATCATGCTCGTGTTCTAGAGCTAAGGAGGAAGCTCGATGCCTAGATCCGGAAGGAAGGATTAGCGGATGGGTTGATGAATGGCATGGATAATCTCCTCTGTAAGCACTTCATTCTTGGGATGAAGCAGAGATCAGACAACGAGTGAAGTATGACCACCCAGTGACCCTCGAACAAGTAAAGGAGATTGTAAGAAGGCAAGAAGAAAGCATGGAAGAAGAGCCCAAAGAAATTGTTGCTAAGGTAGAGCCTACACCAACACCTTTGGTCCAGAATCCACAACCACTCTCGATGAGCACAAATCTTTCTCCTAGTACATCTACTAAGTATGAAGATCTGCTTAGAAGATGGACCAATTAACTATTAATCTTCTTCAAGGAAAAGAATTTAGTTCTTAGGGAGGAGATAGAGGTCCAAAAAGAAATATTTCTGAAGTTGTATGTTATGGTTGTCATAAAAAGGGTCATTATAAGTATAATTGTCTAGATAGAGCTTCTACATCTGGTACAAGAGATAATGATAAAGGAAAAGCACCTGTGAATTCTTTTGATGTAGTAGATAGGAGCATAAATAATGAAGCAAATGTGTTTGTAACAAAAAGAAAAAATAAAAAGATAACCAAGATGGAAATGATCCTAAGAAGATGAAAGGAGAAACTAGTAAGAAACATAGGAGAAGAAAGTTAGGTGTGCAGGATTTTCTAATTTCACAGGACAAGGACCATACTCCATCTTAGAAGATCTATCCAAAAGGCCTGCAAATATTACATATGGTCAACTTTTGGCTATGTCTTCTGAGAAGAGGCGGGAGCTGCGAAGTGGACTCAATGCTCGACGAAGGAAGGAGGTTGAGGTCCCTGTTTTGGAGGCAGAGGAAAATCCCTATGCTCCACAAGCTAAGGTATTATGTAATGGTATTTCAATTCATGATGTCTTAGTTGATGGAGGTTTTGCAGCTTAATGTAATGACCGAGTCTCGTAATGAATATGTTGGGTTTAAAATTGATCGCCCTCAACACTTATGTTAAGGTCATTAAATAAGGGAAAACTAAACCAGAAGGTGTTGTTTCAAATGTGGAAATATCTATTATGGGTGTTATATGTGTGGTATACTTTCAAGTGATGAAAAATGGTATTGTTGCATACCCAATGTTGTTGGGAAGACCATGGCTAAGGAGAGTTCATGCAAGAAACTACTGGAATGAAGGCTTCATGACACTTGGACGTGGCAGAGAGAGGGTGAAGATAAACATGAGTCCTCGACATCATAAGGTAGAACCTATGGATTCAAGTGATGAAACCGATGATTGACATCCTCTCGATTACTCTAGTACCAAAGTGAAGTGGACACAGAAGATAAAGAAAGTGAGGTTGATGTTTTAGTCATGGATATCCTTCCACCACACCGACTCATGAACCCATAAAATTATCTGAAGAATAAATTGATGATCGTCTCCAACAAATAAAGATTGGTGATGTTGTGATGGAGAGTGAGAAGGAATCCTACCTCCAGCTCTTTCAAAGGTACATACACCTATTCACTTTTGATTACAAGGAAATCCATCAAGTAAGTTGGGTAGAACATTCTATTGAGCTGGTAGATGGTGCTAAGCCCATAAAGAAAATGCCATATAGAATGAATCCTAATTTTTCAAGACTAGTAAAAGAAGAAATAGATAATTTTCTTGATGTAGGATTCATATTTGTTGTGGAGAATTAGAATGGGTTTCTCCCATTGTGATCTCAATAAAAAAGAATGGGAAAGCTACGCATTTGTGTTGATTATAGGAAGCTCAACAAGGCAACAAAGAAGGATCATTACCCTCTTCCATTCTTAGATCAGATCTTGGATGAAGTAGCTGGCCAGGAGTGCTATAGTTTTGTTGATGGATATAGCGGATACAACCAAGTTTGTATAATAGAGAAAGATCAGCTAAAGACCACATTCACCACTCCTTGGGGAACGTTTGCTTATAGAGTTATGCCTTTTGGGTTGTGTAATGCTCCGGCAACGTTCCAACATTTGATGAATAGGGTGTTTGAACCCTACATTGGAAACTTCATCAGAGTATTTCTGGATGATTTTTGCATCTATGGGAGCAAGATGGACCACCTGCACTAGATGGAGACAACATTTCAAAGGTTAGATGAAGCACAAGCCTCACTAAACCCTACAAAGTGTGTCTTTGGATGTTCTAAAGGTGTTTTGTTAGGGCATGTTGTATCTAGAGATGGTATTGGTACTGATCCTGATAAAGTTTCAAAAATCAAAGAGTTACCATTTCCTATGAATAGAAGTAAGTTGAGATCATTTTTAGGCCATGTGGGTTACTATAGAAGGTTCATCAAGAATTTCTCAAATATTGCACAACCACTAACCTAGTTCTTGAAGAAGGATGTTACTTATGAACCAGGAAATAAGGCGCATGAAGCTTTTGAAAAATTGAAGGAATCTTTGGTGTCTTCACCTATTTTAAAGAATCTAGATTGGAGCAAGCCATTCATTGTGTATACTGATGCCTCAGATGCAGCACTAGGAAGTACTCTAAGCCAAATGGATGAAAATGGGAATGATCATCCAGTTTATTTTGGGAGAAGACAAATGAGCAGTGTTGAGGTAAATTATACCAGAATCGAAAAAGAGGCTCTAGCTATCATTTTTGTCAGTAAAGAAGTTTATAAATTACTTGCTAGGGCAGAAATTTATAGTTGTAATAGATCATCATGCTCTAAAATATATTGTAAATAAGCCTAACCCATTAGGGATGATAGAAAGATGGATAATTTTGCTACAAGAATTTGAATTTGATATTATAGATAGGCCAGAAAGAAGCATGTCAATGCAGATGATCTCTCTTGAGCCTATGATGGTTTAGGTTCATCTTGTGATGATGATGATTTCCAAATGCAACATTGTTATCCCTCGACACAATCCCTAGTGAATACATAGATATTTGGAATTATCTCGAATGAATTCAAGTTTCGATGGTGTCAATGCAAAGACTAAGAGGAAGATTACTCAAGTCAGTCGTCCATATTCTATTCTACATGGAGTATTATTTCGAATAGGACCTGATGGACAATACAAGAGGGTAGTTGGATGTGATCAAGGGAAGGAGCTAATAGAAGAATTCCACAATGGTACATGTGGAGGACACTTCTGGAAAACTTACAACAAGAAGGATCTTGGATGCAAAGTTATCACCGCCCACTCTTTTTAGAGATTGTTATAATTATTGTATGACATGTGATATTTTTCAAACACATGGTAACCGTAAGACTTCATCGGCTCCATTATGCCCTATTCTTCCACTTGGTCCCTTTGAAAAGTGGGGAATAGATATTATAGGTCCACTTCCAACTACCCCATGCCAAAATAAGTATATTGTAGTTGCCACATATTATTTAACCAAGTGGGTTGAAGCTAGGCCATTGAAAATAGCTTCCATGGATGAAGTGGCAAATTTCATAAATGAACGCATTGTCACTAGATTTTATTGTCCATTAGAAATTGTAACAGATCAAGGAAGCCACTTCATTAATGAGGTGGTAGAAGCCCTAGTCAACAAGTTTTCTATTAAGCACAGGAAGGTAACAACATACAAGCCAAGCACAAATGGACAGGTGGAACGAACAAATTTTGTGTTGTGTCAAATTCTAGTAAAAGATGCAGCCTTGTAAGTACATAAGTGGGATAAAAGGATTCATGCAGCATTGTGGGCATATAGGGAAACATCAAAGTCAGTAATAGGATACTCCCCATTTTAGTTGGTTTATGGCATTGATCTAGTTCTTCCTATTGAGTTTGATATTCCAACTGTGGAGAGTTATGAAAATGAAAGGATGGATGAAAGTGATTCAGTAAAAGAAAGGTTGGTACATCTTCATTTGCTAGAGGAAATGAGAGAAATAGTGAAGGATACAAGCTATAAGAAGAAAATGAAGCAGAAGGAATACTTTGATCAAAAGATCTATTGGTCTCCATTTCATGTGAATGACTTGGTTCTAGTATATGATTCCAGATACAAAAAAAGAAGGCAGAGAAAATTTCTTCCCAAATGGATGGGGCCCTACAAAAATAAGTTGTGCATGAAAATGGTACATATCGACTGGAGGAATTGGATGGCACTCCCATTACAAAATGGGTCAACCACGACAAGTTAAATATTTTCCAAGCACCATAATAGTCTACTCCGAGGACAAAGTAGAAGCTAGGAAGGGGGAAGATGTCGACACTAAAATTTTCCTCCGTAATTTCTATTTCATTAATGTATGTATTAGGAATAGGATGTTGTTAAGTATAATTAGTAGTAACATCCGATAGAAGATAAATGATGGCACTACCAATACGATGCCACCAATAATGTATAGTATGGTAATAGTCAAAGTACAATAGGAATGTTGTGGTAAAAAGTAAATATTTGTCGTAAGTGGTTCGGTAATGTTAAAATGTCAAAGTTAGGGTAAGTAGAGAAGTAGGGTCTACATGATTAGGAATTAGAAATATTATATTAGTAATAAGGACAAGAGTGATGTCATAAATATTTTATGCATTTTATTTGTAAAAGGTCTAAAAAGGTGGAACCCATGTGAAATGATAAGGTTTATCTTATCTTAAAAGATAAGCTTACATGTAAAGATAAGAGTTAAGGTATGGAATATGATTCTTCAGAGTAGATTTCTTATCCTATCTTAGAGATAAGGTGGATAAGCCTGAAATTTCTATAAATAGAGATGCCACCCCCCTCATTTAGCATAGAAGGAAGTAGTGAGAAATATTGTATGAGTAAGTGTGTGAAGGAAGCCATCATTTAGAAGGTGTGTTAAAGAAGCCATTAAGAGGTGTAATTGTGAAGTTTGTCACATAGTTATTGTTGGAAGGAAAGTGAATTTAATAACACTTGAAGTACCTCATGGGTGAGAGTGTAAAAATTTCATGTTGATATTATAATTTACACTTATATTTCATATTTTCATCATTCCTTCGTATTATAGTCTATGGTATTCTTGTGTTATGTTTGTTGTTGTGTTTTCTAGATTACATCCACCAAACTAAAATTTGTGCATTAGTAAATAATCATAGCATGAGGAGTTCACAGTGGAGAATTATCATAATGCCGGATTGATGATGACAACACCACAAAACATGCCATTTGTATCAACGATGCAAAGTTAATAGCAATGGAATCACACTATGCAAACATGAAATTGTAAGTTGTTGAAATCGAAAAGCACCCAAACAACTTAAATCATGATGATGGTTGGAAACTTAGTCAATCGTGGAAACCACTTTTGCATAAACTGATGACCCAAACTCTTCCCACCCTGGTTCCCTCTTTCATTTTGGTTGTTTGACTTTATTTGTTTTTTGATTATTTGGCCTTCGATCTCATTGTTTCACCCATATTTTCCTCACTCCTGTTGAATTTCCTTTCCTTTTTTTGTTTTCTTTTTACCTTTATTATTATTAATCTATTTATTTTTTAATTACTTTTTGTTTTTATAAAAAAAATCCTTTTTAAAATTTCTTGTGGAATGACATGTCTTTTGGAGAAATGGGGTATTTATTCTAGTTCACTTTCTCTTTCTGATCTCAAGAAAATGCTTCACCCTGATGATGGTTCCATTATTGGAATTGAAATGGTAGTACTTAATCCTCTCTACGCAATGGATCCAAAATTTCCATCCTTACATTTTAACCTGCGATATGAACCTTAAATATTTGACAACATTTATTGTCTTAGAATGATCCATTAAGTTATCATTCTTAGTAAATAAGTAGTGGTAATAATTTGTTTTAGGAGATAATTCCACTATTAAACATCAATTTTGAAAACCCCCTCATTCAAGAGAAAAAAATTCAATTTATTTATTTGTGGATAAATATGATTTTTGAAATACCATGGCAGCCTCTTTCACTAAATTAGATGATTTATATGATTTTTAACTCCAAAAACATTGACTTGCAGATGTTGATTCCCAACCTTTAAAATTGTGTTGTTCTTAACATTGTAAATTGTTTTTCATGAATGACAAGGTAAAGTAAGTTTTTTAGTTTAAGTGATGACAAATTCAAGATGTAGTAAACATAACAATACATCATTTTGAACATTATGAGCATACTAGATTGAATTTCTAGTACAATATTATAATTCATTGTCTATGTTTTAGTAAAAGGCCCTATGATCTAGTGATATTTTCAGCAAGTGTGTAGATAATTTATCATTGTTGATTGCATTGCATGTCTGTTGAACAATGGTACATGTATTTCCATAATAAAATTTATAAATTTATGATTTTTACTCTCAATTCATTCTATTTGGAAACACAAGTTTTTATCATCAACTACTTTTAACATGACCGTCATATCTATTTCTTATACCCCGTCATCTATTAACCATAAAACCAAAGATGCAGTGAAATTTTTCTAAGGAATAAACCTCTAAAAACCATTCTTTGTCTCACTTATTCCAAAAATTGTCTAGATCAATTAATGTAATATCTATAAATATAGTTCTTCTAGAACATGACATGCCACCTATAAAATAAAATATGAAAAAATGTCTAGTATAAATATTCTATTGAGCTTGGTATTTAGATTCATGACCTTTTTAACAACCCACCTTTCTTATACATTATATGTTATGATACATATAATTGGAGATAACAATCATTGGCTTGAAAATATACCTCAATGATATTTCTATACTTTAATATCGAAGATGCGTGAAAATCAAGATATTAATAGTTAGTGACCACCGCCATAAAATATCCTTTTTTGTTTTTACAATTGTAATTGCATTACAAATATAAGTTGATTTTGATTTCTATTAAAAAAATTGATCGACAACAAGGAAATATGAAATCAAGAAATATTGTGTAAAGTTAGGGATGACTAACTCCAATTCTAATATTTGTCAAACATTAAGATGAAAAATTGATAAAAATATTTTAAAAAATCAATTTTTATTTGAAACCAACATTGTACATATGAAAACTGAATTTTGACATATTCTAGTCTAGAATGAGAAACATATTGCAAAGCTAGTGGTTTTAAATTCAATTTCAATATCCAAAAAAACTAAAAATGAAAATTTAATAAAAATATTAAAACATATCAACTTAATCCTCCTTATACAATGTATCCAGAAATTTCTTTCATTCTCGACCTACAAAATAAAACTCAAATCTTTGACATATCAACTTGTCTAGCTTAATGCTAGTGACCATTAGCTCTAAATATGTTCTATTATTGGTAGGTCATTGATTTGCATTTCAAAAAAAAAAAAATCCCATATTTCTATCTAATGAAAAAAATCCTTAATGGATTCATACATTTTCTACAAATATATGTCAAAGTTAGTGGGCACTAGTTCTAAATGATGTTCTCTATACTAGTAGATCATTGGGATTATGCTATTAGCTATTCTAATTTCCGTATTTATAATTTATTTGAATCTAATTCAATGTAATACAAATACATACATTTCACAAAAATAATTTTCAAAACAAATAGTTGTTAGCCATTATCAATCCATTTTCATAGGAATATAGTGGTAATTACGAGTAATGTTTTACCTATATTTTTGTTAGAGGGAAATGTGTCTTTCAATAATTGGTTTATTAAAATAATTATGGTATACAAACAACTATATTTGTTGATATCTCTGTTTAAAATCATTTAAATTTTTTTTTCAATGTTACTTATCTTATTGTCATTGAGTAAAGTAAAACAAAATTATTGGGGATACTTTGTTTTTGCACAAAATGTTATTTGAGGGGGTGACCCTATATGGAATTTGGTTGAAATATATTTTTCAAAAGTTTGTCTACTAGTGTATGTCATATCATAATATAATATTTCATGGGAAATGTTAAGGCAGGTATCCCAATTTAAAATTTTAAGTATTTCAAATGGGACGGACAATTAATACTTGTGAACTTGCATTCACCCATAACTATGTTTCCCATTATGGTGAACCAAAAATAATAACTTTTTTGGGAAAATCAATTTATTATTTCAATACCTAAAATAAGAAAACAATTTATGAGAAAAGAGGGTTTATAATAATGGAGAACATAGGAGAGGAAACTTTTGTGACAACAATATGAGATTGGAAAAGAAATGTGAAGATCACCAAATGATGTTACCGAAATCCCAAGGACTATAAAGAAATAATTATAGGGTTAGAATGTTAGGAAAACTCTGGATAGATCTCACATTATTTGGGTTAGTAATATCTTGTTTGTAATGTGAGAATTACTCATGGTAAATAGTAAGTGACCAATAGTTAGTTTGTCTAGTAGTAATTTTTAAAAGTGATTTGTAAAAAAATCACTTAGATATATCATATGGTTTATTATCAACAACTCATATCTTAATAAAATGAAATAACAAAAAAATGACCTCGAGAAGATGGGGATTTAACAATACCCATGAGATGGTTGATGTTGATGAAAGTTGATTGAAGCTAACGAGTCCAAATGAATGCATAAGTCCTCCTGTCCTATGACACATTTTGTAATCAAAGATACTAAACAATAAAATATTAGACAAATGGGTAAAGAGCTCTGCTTGGAAAGGTTGATTGCAGCAATCAAAAGGGACCTCCTTGAATTATGTCATCTTGTCACTTATATAATTAAGTAGATTGATAAAGATAATGATAAAGACAATAATAAATAGATAATAGATGAGAAGCTCTAGAACTCAAGGTTGAAGGGTAAGTCATGTGCAACTTCAAAGGTGGCCCAAGCAAGGGTGGATGCGATCTAAACAGACTTGAAGTAATCATACCAAAATTCTTCGGTATCTTGCTTGATCTCATGGAGAAATTCAAATGGATTTTTGATGTCTTCTTTCAATGGAAAATTGTATTGCATGCACAAGTGTCAACTCGTGAAGGATGTTGTATTGTTCCCTAAGAAGGGTTTTTGAACTATAGGAAGGTCATAAATACTTGTAATGGGATGAGACCTGGCCAAGTACTACCATCTAAAGAAAATCCATACTTGCAAAGAACAAGTTAAATGTAAAGAGGTTGATAAAAATGATGATAAACTGATAAAATGTGAAATGTTTTAATTTTGATAGGATCACGGTGATTTAGGCCAATCGGTGGCTATTTAGGTAATCGTTGGTGATTACTACTAAAAAGATAACTTGCTAAAAATGATAAACAAATCTCTAAAGTGATAATTTTGATTATTTTTATGCTTGTATGAATTATAAATGATAAAAAAATAGAGGAATACCTTTGGATGTGAAAATGAGCTAAAATATGCCTCAAATTGTTAAATGGAGTTGATTGAAGTTGATGTCCTCTATGGAGATTCTTGAGAGTTGATTGATGAATTTTTTTATCAAAATGATGATGATAGTTTTGGAGGTTGATACAAGCTCTTGATGATCTTTGGAATGACTAAATTTGAGAAGTGAAAACAAAGTGTGGGCATGATAAAAAAATTAGTTTTCTAAAGATCCCTGAGAGGAGGAAGGCAAAAATCCTATTTATAATCAATATGATCGATTAGGATCAGGAAAACTCCTTTTTGGGGAAAACATTTGGGAAGTGGTTGAAACCACTTCCAAACAGGGTTTTCGGGTAATTGATGAGGGTAAATGGTTAAGGGAGGTTATGGATGAGGTGTGGAGGTTGAGATGTGTTAATAAAATAGGTTTAGGTGGTTTTAAGATGGTTAGGGTAGATTTAAAGGTTAAGTGGTTTAGGATGGGTAAAATAGGATTTTATAGCTATAGAATGGTATTTATGGGTGGGATAATATTTACATGGAGTAAATATCATGGGGGAGAATATGACTTAGGATAAGGATTTAATAGATTAAATAATGTGTGTGGTATGGAGTTAGGTGACTTATTTTAATTTGATATTGTTGAGGGTTAGCGCATGTGAATAGGGAAATTAGTGGTGCTAATTTTAGGTGTCTACATTTTCCCCTTTTTTTCTAGTAGTTTGGTGTAGGAAAAGTGCTAGACAAAAAAATGATTTGCGATAGGTTGATTTATTTTGTATGGGTGATCCCCCCTCAAAATGGGGGTGATTATGATGTAGTGCAAGGATCACTAGTTTGACATGTTATTTTTGGATAGGTTTGACATGTGTGTTTTGTTTGAGTTGCCCCAAGATGAGGTATCAAAACAATAGGTGCTACCATGGAATCAAGTGATAGGGGAACCAAAGGTTTCATTTCCTATGGACATATGATCCATAGGGGTAGGCTATAAAGGATCAGAATTCAAGTGATAGGGGAGCCAAAGGGCTCATGTCCTATATGGACATATGACTTACCTATGCTAAGTTTGTAGATTGAATCCATGAGGGATTGCTAGTTTTCAAGGATTTGGGGTCCTCAAAATGAGGCATTTTGTTGAAAAAAATGTGATAATGTTTTTTGAAAATAATTTGCTAGTTTTGAAAAAGGATGGTGATTAGATAATGATTTATGGTGATCATCTATGATTTGAATAATGGTGATTATGGTGAATCTTGTGATTAAAGGAATCATCCGATTCACAAAAATTATGTGGGCTATAAATAGCCGAATGCTTTAGGAATAGTTCATTTTTGTGATTATGGTTTGGGAGAGAGTGAAATTGAGTGATAAAAGAGTGATTTTGGAGAAATGGAATGGTAAGATCATCAGTAGGAAGAGGAGGCCCACTCAGGTAGAGGTAGGTCCTTTTTTTGTTGTTTTTGTTTATTTTTAGCTAGTTTTTGATTTTTTCATTTTTTCACCGTATATGGAGGGCTTGTTTTGAAAATCACTAGAATTTCGGTGATCAGTTGGATCACAATCGGTGATTCATAGGAATCACCGATTATTTAGTTTGATTTGTGATCTAGGGTAATTTGTTAGTGATCGATATTTTTGATAAAAATTTGATAAAATTTTGATGAAAATTGATTCTAATCCATGTTTTTGTGTTTTTGAATGCAAGTGAAGGCCAAGTTGACTATTAGAGATAGGATTCCAATGATTCTAGATGAGGTGAGGGAGGATATGTCAGATGAGGATTGGGCACATGTGGATGTGGTGGGATTTTGGGGATGTGTGATTATAGACACATCCATAGGCATCGAGGATTATTTTGTTGGTGTTGATGGAGAGGTGGGATCCTACCACCTATACTTTTTGGTTACCAACGGGTGAGATCACCATCACCCTGGAGGATGTCCATAGGATCACAGGTTTTCTATCAGGGGAGGGTATTTATTGCATTAATGATATGAGAGGGAGGAGGTCATGAGGAGGTTATATGGGGAGGATGTTGAGGATGTGAGATACACGTGGGTGGGTTTTATTATCAGACTCTCTATTCTGTAGAGAGGGAGGGTCATGTTTGGATGATGATGATGATCATGGGGATCTCATGTTTTTCTTTTCTTAAATTTGGTGGTGGTTGGTTTCCTGGATGATGATGGGGAGTTGTTATAGAGATGATGGAGCATTGTATAGTTTTTGCATGGGCCCCTACATTACTAGTGCAAGAGACTTTAGAGGAGCTATGGGCTTGGAGGGTCCATAAGAGATTTGGGATTGATATCACATGTTTTTACTATAAGTGTTGGGATTTTGAGCATATTGTTGTGGCTCATCCTCATGGTTTACCATGGGGAGGTGTGGATATGATTGGGGATTGGATGGATTTTTGAGATGGCATGTTGATGTAGGGTGGTCTAGAGGAGTTCAGAAGGAGGCTCACTATAGAGATCTCCTCATAAGTTTATAGGTCAGGATGTATTGTGGAGACCTTATATTGGATTTCTAATGTGGGATGGACATGAGAGGGAGCTAAATGCCACTCAACAGGAGTTATGGGTGTAAGGCCAATGAGGTGGAGAGTGGGAGATTATTAGGTTTGGTCATGTTAGATGATAATTTGGTTTGATACATGATGTGCCTGATGCTCCAGTACTATACATAGATGGGATGATGGGGATTTGGATACTCCCAAGGTGGTTGTGGGACCACCTCTTATTATGATGATGAGGAGGGATCCATGGGTATGGATGAGCATGGGGACATGGTTTGATAGATGATGTTGGTGATGATGTGGGTTATATGACATGGTGGACTGGGGCATATGTTGAGTGGGAGACAACATGTCTAGTTTGGAGAGGTAGGAGGTGAGAGCCCAAGTAGAGGAGGTGCATGAGGTGGTTGATGTTAGTGATGAGGAGGAGGATGGAGATAGGGAATCCTTGGAGGCCACTATCACACATTGATGACCAAAAAGGCCATATGGAGAAAAAGAGAGATAGTTTGAGGGTGGAGCAGGATGGTTTGGTTGGAGAGAGGGCTATCCTGATCGGGGAGAGGGATGGACTTATAGTTGAGCATGATATTTTGAGGCAAAAACTATCACAAGGTTGAGACTGATCGGGATAGATATAGACAACATCAGGAGACTTTGAGATGAGCTCTCGGGATCACAGGGACATCAATGTCAAGTGTCAAGTTAGCAGCTCAAGCTCAAGCTAGTGGTCAGATGGGACCACCTGGGATAGTTATCTTGGCTCACTATTAGTCAGTGTAGGAGGAGCTAGCCTATTATGAGGATTTAGTGATACATAACCTACCCCTCACACTTTGATATGTAGAGCATTGAGCTCAATGAGGATAAGTCCCTAGTGTTAGTGTAGTGAGCATGGGTCAGCCACCTCGAGGTTCTAGATAGAGAGGAGGGCTAGATGGAGGAGAGGGTGGTGATGGTGGTGCACAGGTGTAGGTGATCAGGGTGCTCAGGGGAGCATCATTTGTGGTAGTGAGTTTTTTTTGTTGTTGATTTTATTGGATGATGTATGATGTAGTGTATTTTGATGTATATGACTCTTTTATGAAGCCTACATTTGATGTATAGATTTTGATATACGGAGATCATGAGACTCTCGATGATGTATATATATGTTATATATATATATATATATATATATGTTGATGGGTTTGACTCTAGATTCATGTGTTGATTATTGTGGTGTGATTTGATTATATTTAATTATTGATGGTTCTAGATGGATTTTGATATTATATGGATGTTATTTATGATTTGGATTTCATGTGTTGATATCTTATGGATGTGATGGTTAAATTTGTTTTGAAATGATTTTTTAGTTATGGATAGAAATTTTTAATGTTTCCAAAATATTCCTAATCATAGATAGGAGTAAATGTGGAAAGATTACTTTATATTGGATTTGATACATACATGATGGTAAAATGTAGGAACAAGGCTCTTGCACTTTTAGCCTTTACAAATGTTAACATATGAGTATCAATGGGTAGTGACAAGTGAAATCTAGGATATCAGTGGAATGAAATGTATACCTTCTTCAAACATAAGAAGGGTAAACATATGTGGGTTGTGTGGGAGTATAGGTTCTCCTTTTAATAGTTTCATAAGGACAAATTATATATATATATATATATATATATATATATATATTTGTTATTTTTTTTTGACAAATTGATCGATACGTGAAGTTTTTTGATGGGAAATATGATCAATGCGGGAAGATTTCTTAGGATGCTTTTGGATATTTTGACTTTTTGAAGGTTGATCGATGTGGGAAGCCTTTTTATAGGTATCCATCCTTGAGGAGTGGTCTACATTTTTGACATTTTTGATTTGGATAGCCATCCTTGAGGGAGCGGTCTATGATTTTTGACATAGTAGTTTTCCTTCGAGGGATCAATCTACTTATTTTTGACAATATGATTTTTGATAGTTTTCCTTGAGGGATCAATCTATTGATATGATGCATCCATGGATATTTTGATTTTTTTTTATGCTGAGGGAAAGCCTTACTAGACCATTCCAAGGAGGGGAAAAGATATGTGCAAAAACCACACATGTTGTCCCCATAGATGTTTTTAGATGGTAGACAAGGTGGATGGATGTAATGATCATGGGGTTCCTACTAAGGAGGAACTTATCCATAAGAGAAAGATGTGATGAAATAGAGCCATGGTGTTCATCTTTAAGGTTATTTAAGGATAGTGATGGAAAACCACATACTTTCAAATCATTACAATGATCAGATGGTGGGATAATGGATGAAGTTAAGATTTTGATGAAACTATTGTCATGATAGTAAAAAATGTTAATAGTAGAAAGGTCATAAGTGCAAGTGTTCAAGGGTTCCTTTTTAGGTGTACCATCAAGGGAAGCTAAATGATAAGCTCTTGACCCATATTTGTGAGTTATGATATATGGACCGATCTAGTTAGGGGAAAATTTTTTTCGTGTTTACTCCTTTCTAGAGTAGTGACATTTTGATTTTATTTTAAGACTAGGTCACCTATGTTAAAGTCATGTTATTTTACATGTTTTTATACACACATTTGATGCACTCTTGATATACATGATGATGTTCAAGGGTTGTTAAGAATTTTTCATCTAATAATTCTAATTGTGATAGGTGTTCTTGATGATAATCCTCATTAGAGATGAAATCTCTAAGGGATACACAAAGTGATGGGATTTGAACTTCAAGGGTAAGACCCTCGGAGCCATAGACTAGTGAGAAGGGTGTAAGCACTATATAGGAGTATGGATGCTAGTATGATAGGCCCATAGAGAAAATGGGATTTGGAGATGCCAATTCCTACCTACTTTATCAATGGTTTTCATGAGGATTTTGTTAAGTGTTTTATTAGAAGCTTTCAGCTTGTCCATTTTCTTGTGGATAATATGGTGATGAGAAACTCAATTTGATATTAAATGTGTCACAAAGTTTCTTAACGTATTTATTTTTAAAGGATTTTCCATTATCAGTGATAAGTTTGTGAGGGATACCAAAGTGACATATGATATGTTGATAGATGAAATCAATGATTTTATTAGCTTTAGTAGATGTTAAGGGAATAGATTCTACCCATTTAGTGAAGTATTTAGTGGTTGTGATAATAGAATGATGTTGTTTGTGATGAATGAGGGTTGATAGTGCCAATGAGGTCTAGCCCCCATTGTGAGAAGGGCCATAGGTCTGAGAAGGTTTGAGCTTGACTAGGGATGTGAGTGAGGTTTTGAATGTTGTTGAAATTTGATACATTTCTTGACATATGCACAACAATCTTGGTTAATATTAGGCCAATAATATCCCATTCATATGACACTTTAGTGAAATTGTACCATTAAAATTCCACCACAGATACCATCATGGACTTCCTGAATGGATTTAGTAGATTCATGGGATTTTAGGCATCTTAGCAAGAGACCATCAAATCCATGTGCTTGTAAAGGATACCACCCTATGATCACATAGTGGGTAGCACATTGAAGGAATGATCACTTAGCATTCTTGGATAGGTTGGGAGGAATTTTGGATTCTAAAAGATAGTCGAATGTTTGATTATACCAAAGGTTTGTTGGATTATTTTGATGGTGTTGATAGAAGGGAGTTCATTTTTGTGTGATGGTTGGTCAATTATGTGGACTACAATGAATAATTTAGAATTATCAATTGATTCTTTAGTTGATAAAGGGATGAGGGATGCTAAAGAGGCCATGGTTTCATGAACTTGTTAGAAGAATGTGGAATGGTTTGGATGGTATAATGGTCAAAGGATTCTAAGAGAAAATTCAACAATGGATTTATATTTTTGTAAAATATCATTTTTACATTGATAGACTCTATGATTTGGTTGATGAAAAGTTGTGAGTCTCGTAGATGTCCAAGATTTGAACACCTAACATAATGGTTGTTTGAAGACCCATGATTAAAGCTTCATATTCAGCCATGTTATTAGTACATTTGAAGTTAAGTTTGAAGGATAGAGGGATGTGAGTCCCCAGGGAGGTATTATAACAATACCAACACCTCCCCTTTTGACATTTGGATCCATCAAAGAAGAGGGTCATCTTGATAGGGGTAAATTTAGGATCGGTGGTGTTAATGGATTATCTCTGGAAATTTTTTGTGTGGAGTGTGTTTTTCGGGAAGAGGGATTTGGTGAGCTGATCGGTGATAGCTTGTCCTTTGATAGATTTTTGTGAGATAAATTCAAGGTCAAATTCATTCATAAGCATAAGCCACCGAGTAATATGTTCATTGTGATATGGTTTGGTGCATGGTTTTAAGAGGGTTAAAGCTAGTTATGAAAAATTCTTGTGATTGAGGAGATAATGACAAAGTTTAGAAGTTGTGAAGTACAAGGAACAACACAACTTTTCATCTTCAATTAGTGTAATGTGTCTCGTATTCATGGAGAGTGCACTTATGTAGTAAACAACTTGTTCATGGCCTTTCTCATCTTGATGAGAAAGCATTACACCTAAGGCATGGTAGAAGTAGATATGTAAAGGTAGAATGGACTCCCCCTCGTGTGGAGGTATGAGCATGGGTGGTGATAAGAGATATTGTTTGAGTTCATTGAAGGCTTGGTAGTTAGAATCCCACTTATAATTGACATATTTTTAGAGAAGATGATGGAAGGGATGACAATGGTTGGAAATTTGTGAGATAAAATGTCGGATGGATTGAGCTTCCCTTGAAGGCTGCATGAAGTTTTTGAGGTTAGTTGGAGGAGGCATTTCGATGATAGATTTAATCTTGGCAAGATCACTTCATGCCCTCAGATAAAACTATGAACCCTAAGAGTTTTTCGGTGAGAACACTAAAAACACACTTAGTGGGGTTAAGATAGAGAAGGTATTTGATGAGATGGGTGAAGATACATGTTTAGGAATGAGAGTGATCTCATGCATTGTTTGGATTTACCTAGAAGGTCATCAACATAATCTTCTACTATTTTATGGATAAGATCATGAAAAATGTAAGTCATTACATGTTGGTAAGTGGATCCGACATTCTTGAGTCGAAGGGCATCACTCGATAATAGAAAGTCCCCAGGGGTAATAAAGGTAGTTTTGTGTTGATGTTTGGTAGTGATAAGGACTTGGTTATAGTTGGATAATCCATCCATGAGGAGAGAATTTCATGACCGATGGTTAGATCGATGAGTTGTTCAATGTTTGGGAGAGGAAAATCATCTTTGGGACATAGGTGAGGTTAAGGTCTTGGAAGTCGGTGTAGATGCGTAATTTTCTAGAGGCTTTGGTTATAGGGATGATATTAGAGACCCATTGTGGATAATCAATGGGTATGATGAAATTGAAGAAAGAAATCATTGTAACTCTTCTTTGATGAGAAAGATAATATTGAGGATGTATTTACATTTGGATAAGTAATATATTTTTTGATCTGGTTTCACACATATCCCTATATCACCATGCAAAGGATTGATTGTGTTTAGAGAGGAAGGAAATGAAATCTTGTAATGATGATGATGTTAGGTCAATACCTGGCATATCACTATATGACCATGTGAAGGCTGACTATGTTTTGGAGAGGAAAGTAGTGAAAATTTAAACTCTTGTTTGGGTCTAAGGATATTTCAAACAACCAAAACATTTGATGATGTGAGGATATTGTGGAGGTTATTACTATGTTAAGGCATCGATAGTGGATTGATTAATAAGGTTTGATGTGTGGAGGTAACATATTTTTGGAGATAGTGGTCTTTTCTCCCATATAGGAGAGGATAGATTGGTCATCATGGCATTGAAGAATGTCAATAGTGGGAGAGTCCTCTTCAATCATTTCTGGTAAAACAAGAGGAAGGGTTTTGGTATCGTAGCTAGTTTGATAGGTCAATGGTCCTAAGGAAATAGTATTGACTAAAAAAATTAGGTGGGATGGAGATGGTGTCATCTATGTCCATAAGGTCATCTTGTGTGGATGAAGAAGATGGTTCTGGTTCTATAATGATTGAGGTTAGGATTTTGTGGAGGATTTGGAAGTGAATTTTCATATCCCAATCCATATTTTCATGTGGTTTAAGGGAGTGTTTGATGATTAAGTCAGAGATGACCCTATTCATAACATATGAATCCAAATCCTTTCTAGGCATGCAATGGTGAAGGTACATTTGAGTGAAGACTTGGTTATATAAGAACTTGAAATCTGATATGAATGGTTTGGGTTGACATTGGAATGTAGGTGGTGGAGAGGGATGATCGATCCCTCCATAAATGAGATTGGTTTTAAGATGTGGTGGAATGAAAGGAGATGACATCCCCGACATTAGGTTCATACATTGGTTTTTTTGGGTCTATCATATGTATTTGGTGTAGGAAGTGTGTTAAGTGTGAGGAGGTGATACTCCCAAGTGAAAAGGAATTTCATGACATTGCTAAATGAGGTATCATCTAGTAATTTGGATGAGGAAACTATTGAGATGGTGGAGGCTTCATTAGAGGAGCCTTTGTGTTGGTTTTGGGAACAAGCATGTCATTGGGTCTATATGTCATATGACATGATTTGAAATGGGTTTGGATCTATAGGCACTGTGAATGTTTTACCTTTGTGTTCATATTTAAGACAATGATGAAGCATGGATGGGATAAAATGCATAACATGTATCCATGGTCAGCCTAATAGTATGTTATATTGAAATTCTCCCTCTACCAAGTAGAAGAGTTTGTGAAGATTTTTGATGTCAATTTGATTGGGAGAATGACCATACCTAACGTGGGAGTAATTATGTCATTAAAATCTCATAGTACAATAGGTGATTGAGAGACTATAGTGCTAGGTAGATGAATTTGGTTGAAGGCATGTGAGGATATTATGTTAATGTTGGCACCATTATCGATCATAACTCGTTTAACTAGGTTGTCATTGATCTGAGTGGTGATGAATAAAGGGAGGTCATGATCTTTTGGTTGTAATGAGGGGATTTTTATGTACTATCAAAAGAAATGGTTGTGGATGTTTTAAGGGTACCTACTAGATTTTGAAAGGTTGTGGATCATCTGAAGGTACTTGATATGGATTGGAGGGCTTTGATCATGGTTTTTCTATGTGTAGGTGAAGTTTTTACAAGCTCGTAAAGGGACATCTTTACAAGGAGCTTGATGGAGTTGTTTGATAATGGTATTTTGGATAGGGGTAGTAGACTGTGTAGGTAGAGTGGAAAGAATGGAGAATGGATACCTTGGATTTTTAGTAGGGTTGGTGGATTCAGGAGAAAGAGTGATAGAAACCTTGGACTTGTTGTGTTCGAGGTGTTTGGTTCATGGGCATGTGTTCTAGTGGTAACATGTACTGCATCTATTTGATGAAGGGAGGTTTTCCTAGATGAATCCTCATTTTTTATGAATGTGGATGTAAATAATGGTTTGGAAGGGTGATTTGATGAGTTTTTTTATGGTTTCAAGTTTGTGGGAAGAAGGCCTTTGTTAGCAAGTATTTTGATAGCCACATGAAGGGCCTTGTAGTCTTCTGTAGAGTGTCTCTGTGTGTGCGATGATAATCACAAAAGCTTCAAAATTATACAGAGATGGCTTCCATCCATGAGAGTTGATGGTTTGAGAGGGGGTAATGTGATGATGGATTTTTGATAAGCTTCTCTAGGGTTGATGCATAATAACCTTTGGAAGTAGATGTGGAGGGGAGCACAGGCTCTTTTAGTGGTAGAAGCATTGAAGGGATTGTTTTTGATGTGATGGTTTTAGACTTGGATTGAGGAATGGTTTTTGATTATGTGACATTAAATGATAACTTTGATGAGGGTGTGGTCCTAATATATAGGGCATGATTTTTGAGTTTGATATTGAATATTTAGATGATTATGTGATATGACAATTACTTTCTTAGAAATGGAAGGGATTCAAGATTGTATAATGGGTATTTTTAAGACTACGAAGGTAGTGTTGAGTAACTGCGTCTTCATAAGATCTCTTGTATTGTAAAATGGGTTTCTTATGGAAGAGCTTGAAGAGGATGGGGTGGATGTAGATGATTCTATAGATTTTTTGGTTTGGGGTGGAAGATATAGTAGAGGATTTATTTTTAGAATTTTGGGAGATTTTGGAGATGATGAGGTAAATGAAATGGTTTTTTTAATGTTTTCGATGATGGGACCCCATAGATATGTGCAAGGTTCCGTAAGTGTTTCTGATGTAGAAGCACTAGAGGTAGTAGAGGGTTCATTTTATGGCCGTAGTAAGGCTATTCATGTGTGTTTCAGATGATGAATCAGTTATAGGAGCCTCAGATACTAGAGGTATGGATGATTGATCTTTAATGGTATTGATAGTATGATGAATGAAATTTGATTGTGCTTGACTAGTAGGTGGTGGATGATTTGGAAAAGGTTGTTTGAAAACATCTAGATTTTGATTTAGAGGTGCGTTTGGGTTATCTAATTATAACTCACCTTTATCTATGAGATCTGAAGGACATTTCTAAATGAACGAAAATTTTGATTTGTGACCTTTGACCCTATGGTATTTACAATAATCATTATCTTGATACCAAGAGGGTTTTGATATAGATGTGTTGATGGGATGGATAGGGGAAGAGTAATCATGTTTGTAGTGAGGATTTTATCGAATACAGAGATATATGATTCACCGATGGGTGTGTAGTTGCGTTGAGGTCAAGAGCATTTTGGTGGTAGAATGTTCCTTGGGAGTGGTTTTGAAAATGACCATGTTGGATGATGATTTAGACTTATCATTGCTAGAGGATGATTTGGATGAAAATTCAGGTTTTGGATTTTTGATCTAATTTTAACCCTACTATCTTCAAGAGCACGCAACTCAAGTTTGTGGGCCATAGTAAAGGCTTTGTCAAATGTCTGGAATGATTGGATTTATAGAGTGGATGATATGTGTTTAGCACATGAGTAGGAGAATAATTCTATAAGCTCAATTTATGGGAGAGAAAATGATAGCTGATTGATAATACTTTCCAATGGGACAAATTTAGTGATAAATTCATCTTTAAATTGTTTCATACATACAAGTTGGTGATAGTGATTTTTCATGCAATGTTGATTGAGAAATGTTTGAGGAAGAGTTCAATGAGTTTTTTGAATGAGAAAATCAAATACTGAGGGATGTTGTTATACTAGTCTAAGGTAGGCCTATTAGAGACATGGGAAATGTCCTAAGCATCAAGTCCGATTGTGAGCTATAAGATAACAGGCATGTCGGAAGGCCCATATATGTTGTTGAGGGTCTTATTTACTATATAACTTAAGGAACTTAGGAAGTTCCTAGTGTGGAGGATAGGATTTGTAAGGTATTGATGTGGATGGGTTTGTTGCATATTTTTTCGTATGATAATGTGTTTTTGGGACCCATAGAGGATTCTTTGAGGCTAGATATTTTGTTCATTAGGCCTGGAGAGGGTCAGTTTGTGGTTGTTGTTGCATATTGATGATGATGAACCAGATTGATTATAAGGAGGTTGTTGATATGGTTGATATTGTTGAGGGATATTTTTTGAAAGGGAATGTTTTGCTGAGGAATGTTTGTAGGGATATTATAAGTGGGTTGTGAAACTAATGGTTGTGAAGGTTGAATATATTGATATTGGATGGGCATGGATGTGTTTAGAAGAGGCTGTGATTGTTGAGGTGTGTATTGAAGAGGTTTGGATGTGTGAAAGAGGGGTTAAGAGTATTGAGATGCTTGTTGAAAGGGGATGGAAGTGTGGACAAGAGGTTGTGATTGTTGAAATATGTATTGAGAGGAAATAAGTGGTTGTGATTGTTGAGGGAACTAGGATGAGTGCTAGCAATAGAACTAGTGTTAATGAGAGGTATGGATGCAGGGATAGACATGGTAATGTTTTGGATGGGTGATGTAGTTTGTTGTTATGGTAATGGCTGAAAAATGTTGGTAGAGATAGCGGTAGAAATTACGGAAGGTATGTTGGCTAGATTTTATGCTCGGCTAAAACATGCAACCTAGGCAGTCATGGGATAAATCCCCTTCATTTAATGGTGAATCTCCCATATGATTTATTTGTTTATTCTAACACCTATCTAAATTTTCATGGGTATTACTTTAACTGTATAGCTTATGAACCACAACTAAACAGTTTGGCAGCAAGTAAGCAACTACTTGATAACTAGAATGTGAGATGTAGAAAACAAAAATAGAAAGAATAAATTTGAAAGGATACAGGAATGTGCTTTGTAATAGGTATATTTCAGAGCGAGTTACTCACACATAGAATAAACAAACATTATCTTATCTATATTACTTTGAAGAAATTAAAAAGAAGCGTATACTTATGAAAGTTAAGACAACACAAAGTTTATCATAACAATCACAAATCACACAGTCAGACTATGATAGACACAAATTTCAACCAAATTATTTCTTCCTTCTTATTAAAATATTAACTACTTACAATAAGTGCCTCTAGTTATTTCAACACAAAGTCTAAAATAACCAAGTATAACATATAACAACTACTTGCCCCAAAACTTCCAAATCCTTTACATGTAAGCCTCTTCTTCTATTTATAATTGTCATGAGTAAAGCATATGGAAAATATATCCGTTATACTTTAATAAATGAACAACTAAAAATATATTAAAGTTGAGAAATTTACTCCTCAAAATCCTCATTTAATGCCACTTAGTTACTTTTAGAAAGTTTGAACATTAAAACCATAAAAATTACTTCTTAACCACTTTCTAAGGTTTTTGACTTTATCAAACGACTTAAAGTAATGGTGAATGCACACCACATTACTTAATTCTTATAAAGAGTGTACTTAATAAGAAAAGAAGTAAAGTAAATAAAGTAGAAGAAGAAGAAGAAAGAAAAAGAAATAGAAGAATTATTTTGGATCAAAATTTTGTCCCACTTTCTTCTTCCCTTTATTCTTATCTTGGACTTTTCCTTTATCTACTTCAGCTTCATGCTTCACTTTTCATCCTTATGCTTTTCTTTGTAGATGGAAAATTGATCCCTCATGTACTTGATGACATTACTATCTACATCAGTTATTCTGACTTCTAATTTTGTTTCAAACATGAGTAGTTCCTTCTCCCAAAACCTTGCAGCCCCCTTTTACTTTCCCATGAGACAAGATCCCAACTGATTGAAAATATCCTGAATATCTACTAATTTGTCTAGGATTTTCTATTAAAAGGAATAATAGCCTTTTCCATCAACTACTGAAATAATGGAAGAAACTCATCAATACTTTGTGGATAGCTAGAAGTATCATACTTTGTCAGACCATAAATTACATCATCAAGTTCTTCCAAAACTTTCTCAACTCATTCCTCCATCATCTCCATCTTGGTCATAATGTGCTTCAAAATATTCTTCCTATGAATGATAAAAGATGTTTCTGTTGTTTTCCTTCTTAATTGACCCTTTAGGTGCAATATTTTCTCTAATTAAAATATCATCAGATAATTCATTGATTTCTTCCAAACCCTACAGTTGTAATTCAAAAATTCCACCTTCATTGTCTACTTCTTTCTTAAGATCCTTCAATTTATTCAGCTTCTCCTTATACTCAACATTTTTATCAAAACTTCTTTGTAAAAATTTATAGTTGTATTTGTGATATCAGCTATCCATTCATCTATAGCCTTGGATCTATCACTTGTCTCTTCCACAATAGTAATTACTTGTGGATGTATTTGTTCTTCCATAAGAATTTGTTGTGGAGGGTTTTGAAACCTTCATAATAATATTACAGAGTTTAGATGATTGTTCTTTCATCTTAGAAACCTTCATTTTTTCTTCATCTAACCTCTGGAAAATTCTATTTATCAATGTCTATGTTATTTCTTCTTCAAACCTTCAATGGTGACTTCTCCCAAAGGCACCTTTGTGATTGTCAAATCCTCTCTAGTCAATTCCCTTTCCTTTTCCCAGCTAGTGGAGTAGATACCTTAGTGAATTTCTTTCCTAAATAATCAATGATCAATCTTGATGTAACCTTTGGCATTTTTTTCCTTTTCCTCTTCTTTTCAATTCTTCTTAACAACTGAAGATCCATTTCCTCCAAATCAATTACTTCCTTGGAAGTAGGAAAGGACTTCTTAGTCAACCAATTGGTAAAAACTCCTGACTTGAAAGAGTTTGAGCTTCAGGATGCATAATTATTTCTTTTCCATTTCCTCCTAGTAAGGAAAATGCCACAATTTCCAATTGTCTCTCAGGTTCTTCAATAGTAGATTCTTGTTGTAAAACCCCTCCTAATTCAACCATATTTTTCCTTATCACTTCTTCCTCTATCTCTTCTTCATTCCTAGTATCAATATCTTCAATGTTCCTCTTGCACTACAACATTTGGTACTGAAGATATTTCCACTATTTGATCATGCACAACACTATCAACTTCCATCACAATCTCTCCTTCCTCCACCTCTACATATTTCATTTGCTCCTTACCTTTTTTTTATGTTTGAGGTATTTCTTGTGAAGAAGCAACATTAAGATTCTCCTTTAGTGGACACAACTGATGATTCTTCAAGATATGGAGGAGGGGAGGAGTAGCTAGTGGGGAATAGGGAGGTGGTCTAGGAAAACACGGTTCTTGTGGCATTCTATGGGAAATATGAAATAAGTTGGTTTAAGTGTTGGTATTACAATGTCTTCTTTAGAATTTCTTTAGAAGGAGGTTCTTGGATGGTAGGAGTAATAACTGATGATGCTATCACACTAGAAGTTATTTCAGGGAAAATACTAAATCAAGAGGATTATTTGTTCTTGCTCTCCAAAATGGCTTTAACTTCACCCATGCCATGCCTTTCCCCTAGCACCTTCCTTTCTTTTCCACTTAATACTTTTGATATATTCTTCCTTTCCATGAAATTCAAGTAATTTATTTCATCATTGATTCCTCAAGGAAAAGCCTTGACTATTCAACCATTCAGCAGTGTATAATAATAATTTGATGTTCTCTCCATGACTGAATTTGAAGTAAGTCCTAGAAGCATAAAGGAATTTGATCATAATAACATTAGAAAGAAAATGGGAATCTAATTTTCCAAATGAAATAATAAACATTATAAATTACTTTCAAATTCATCTCTACAATCAGCCCAAAAATCTTCCAATGTTGAAAGTGTGCATAATTCAGTGAAACTGACTTCTTGGCTATATTTCTATAATCAAAATTCCTCCTTTCATTAAAGGAAATCTGATTATAATGAAGATACATATCCTTCGAACATATCTTTCCTTATGAATATTTGTACAATGATATTTTCCAATCACAATAGGAAAATGCACAACTATCCTATGGAGACCCTCATTGTAAATCATGAAGTACTGCTAACTATCTACATAATTCCAAAAAATCCATCTATCACTTGGATATCTAGGAAACCTTAATACAACATTTGAGAAACCACAAACTCTTAAATATGTAAAGTGAGAAAATTGAATAAAAATGCACCCATAAGGTTGGACTACATTCCATGCTTCATCAGTCACTCTTTTGGCTCTTAAGTTCGGATCAAGCCTGCAAATGACCTCATACAAGAAGAATTCATTAACCTGTTTATATTCATTAAAGTACCCTGAAGGCTAACTATGGATAATGTTCATAGATGGGTTTCTCATCCTTTGTTCCAACAATTCTTAATCTGGGAAAATTTCCATGTGCTCGTTATAACATAGACAAGATAGAAGTCATTTTGAAATCTAGAGTTTGAATAATTTCTCAACTGAAAATCAATATTATCACTGATGATTTCAGCCCAATTGATCAAAGTATTAGGTTTAACATTCTCTATTACTCTCATAAAATAATACATCCATCTATAAAATAATTTTGCATTCTTCTCACCATTAATCCTGCAAAGCAGTTGAGTAATATCATCCACTTCTTGAATCAAATCAGATCTCACAACTATTTTGGGGAATCTAGAAGCTTGTTTTGATACCTTTAAATAATGCAAATTCATGATCTTTATGGCATATTTCTTTTTTACCCAATACTCATTGGATTTCTCCATACTGATACTCAATGCATTTGGTATAGTTGGAATCTTCAAGAAAAAGTTGAAGAAATGAACATCCAATCTTCCCACAAGATCACGACATCATTCTTGATTGTTCTAGTCTAGGAATCATAATGTTTTGCACATTCTAGCACAAATTATGGCAACTGACAAGTTCTTGGAAAGGCAGTCTACTTTAATCAATCCACTTCTAGTTAATGCTTCCATCAAAGGTGTTTTTTTTTAGCTTTAGACCTCTCTACTAACTCAAGCACTAATACATGACCCATATCAGTATCACCTATTCCAGCCAATTTTGATGTAATGCAAGTCTCCATAGGATATCCCTTATAGTCATACTTCATTTTATCTTTCTTAGCTCTGGTCTTTCTTTTTCCTTTTCTAGAACTTGAAGCTTCTTCAATATCCAAATTTAGATCTTCTCTTATCACAATAGCTTCCTCTTCCCCTGTTGCAGTTCCTCCTTCTTCCTCTGAATTATCACTTACTTCAATTGGCTCCTCTCTAGTTTTAGAAATTGTTCTTCCTTTTTGTTTCCACCACTGTGAACTAGCAACTGCTTATTCTCTTTAAATAATAATCATCAAGTTAATGCACATGTTCCTCAATTGCATGCATGCATTTAAGACTCAATTTACTCATGTAATCATGTTAAAAACATCTTGGAAGTCAAGTTTAGAGTGATAGATTGAAACAACTCAATCTACAGTTCATTGTAGGCTTCTAAGGTATAACTACTTAAGACTAGTAGTTGAAAAGCATGAGCAACTCAAATCAGCGCAATGCAAAGAAAAAAAAACAACACAATTTGACACACAAAACTAAGAAAACAAATGGTACTTATTTTAACATAAATCACATGTGGGAAGCAATAAAATCTCTTTTTCTATAAAAAGAAGAAGTAATGGGTGGTCATTTTAACACAATGAGAAAAGAAGTAATAACAACCCAAATCGACACAAGACTAGGCAATGGTGAACAAACATTACTTTACTTATTTTATAAATAAAATAAGTAAAGAAACAAAAATCGATGCAATGAATAAAAGGTATGCTTTGCGGATTTTATATACTACTTTACTTCTTTTAAAACAAAGGAAAGTAGTAAGTCATCAAATCGACGTAATGAATAGAGATAGGTGGTTAATTATTATTACTTTACTTTTTAAAAATAAAATAAGTAAAGTAAACTCAAATCAATGCAATGAATAAAAAGAAAAAAGCATGTTGGGATCAATGAGTGGAAGAAATTGGAATGGAAACATAGACATAGCTTCAGCGTGATGAACTCATATTACTTTACTTCTTTCAAAAAAACTAAGTAGAGTATGTTCAAATCGATGAAATAAACAAGGAAAGAAAAGAATGTTAGGATCGACACAAAACTAAGAATATGGATCGAGGTATTTTTGAGATAATTTACTCTTTTTTTTTGAAAATAAGTAAAGGACAATTAATTCAACGCAATGAACTAGAATAGGGGACATGTTTTGTGGACGATTTAGGATTACTCTATTGTTTTCACAAAGGAAAGTAAAGCATATTTGTATCGACACGAAATAAGGGCTAGATTCGGGGGAAAAAAGAAGCAAATGAAAACAACTCAAAAACAAGGCAAGGCACTCATGGTTTATTTAGTCGACTATACTTCAAAATATGAAGGCAAGATAAGGACAAACAAATCAACACAAACATGTTTTGCATTGATTCCACCCTACTTGACTCTTATTACAAATGCAAGTAAAGTAAACCTAAACCGACATAAAACACAAAAGGAAAAGTAAACTACCATGGATAATGAGGAAAATGACTAACAGACACAAACCTAGGGAAAGGCTAGGGCTAAAATTTAATGACTTTTCCCCCAAAGGTAACAACAAACTCAAAATTGAATATGAATTCTAATCCCAATGAAGTAATGAACTTAAATTTCAAATTTTAAACCCTAGAAAATGGAAACTAAAGAAAACAAAACTAGAACCTAAAACAACACACACAAGAAAGGAAACCAGAAAAGAAAGAAGAAAAACAATCTACTAACCTTAACTACAAATGGGTTGGAATAGATTCATGTTAATTCTTCCTCAATCAATCACTGGAGTTGCTTGGGTTTGGAGGATCAACAATTGCTCACTCTTTGACAATAATGAATGTGTGGATCCTAGGTGGAATTACTTAGGAATTTTATATTTTCCACCTCATTAAATGTCAATTGTATGAATGCCAGCTCAACCTTCTTCCTTATGTGGATTTTTGAAATGTATTTACTTCAATAATGTAGAAAAGAAGTAAAGCAATCCTAATTCACCGATAGCTTAAATGATTAGTTATGTGGATTTTTGGGATTACTTTACTCAGTTTTAAGTTTAGATCAATAAAGAAAGTTGGATTCAACATAATGAATAGAATAGTTAAGCAATGAGGTTAGAAATCAACGCAATACATGGGCTTAGTTCAATGGTATTTAAGCATTGCTTTACTTGTTTTATAAATAAGACTAGTAAAGTAATATGAATTTAGCACAATGAAAGGAGGCAATAAAGCACTCTAGGTTTAGCACATTACTAAGGAACATAAGCCAGTTCTATGGCTTTTTTAACCACTTTACTTAATAAGTAGAAGTACCTCAAAATAGTGCAAAGGAGCCAAGTTTTTGATCTTCTGAGGATTTACAAAGAATCTAACACATGATTACTTAATGAAATTCCCCCAAGCAACCTCCCATAACCTCTTGAAGAATCATCATGCACTCTTGCAACCCAGATGAGTCAAAGTAACAACCTAAACATGAACTAAACAACAAAATGGAGCTACAAACATGAACACAACTCATCACAAAACATGAGAACCAAAAATTTCAAAGGGGTACCTCAATATTTTTGCAAGAAATATTGGGGACACTAAGGTGTCTAGATAGTAGAGGTAACTAGAGTTATTTTGGACAAAAAGAATTGGTATTGTTTTGAGAGGATGTGGAGCCATTTGAAATATCTTGTGAAGATGTAGGTTGTCAATTGGTTGTCTCTTGTGATGAGATGACATTAAGGTAAAAAGTGATGATAGGGGCTAAAGACACAACAATGGATGTTTCTAATTGGATGCTAGTGGGATATGGATGTAGCTATTAGATGACTGGTGTCACTACCCATTTTGATCCTCTACCATTTTTCCATAAATCTTCCTTTGGTTTTTTTTTCTAAAATGTTTTTCTTGAAACTGGTGATCTTTAAACCTTTTCCTCCAGTTGGATGCTTTGAAAAGCTCATAAACTTATTATTTTTCCCCAACTTGAAAGAAAAATACATGCATGCCTGTTTTGTACCCTAATTCTTCCAAATCAATGCCTCTGCCATTTTTTCAACTTTTCCCGGCCTTTGGAGCTTGTGGTTGTTCATTTCATGCATATTTTCCTTCAAAAATATATCCCCATGGTTGAAAATTGCCTTGAATCATTTCCCATTTGTTTTTTGACCAAAAATCCTTCACCCACAAAGAAAAAATCAAATTCGGGCATCTCTGGCAAATTTTGTATTTTTGACGGTCATACGAGCATACTTTGCCCATCAAATTCTATCTCAAATGACATCTCCTACATGGTTGTTTGTAATTGGATGGGGATCGGTGGGTATGTTAAAAAAACTTAGCATTTTTTGTGTTTTGGAAACAAATCAAGCTTTCCCCTACAACTCCACTAGGTCCTAGAGGAGGACACGTGTCTTGTTCTCATTAAAAGGTGGAAATGGAAAGTTGGTGGGGGACTTAGACAATTTTTTTCCCTTTTTTGGCAAAAGGGATGAAAGTTGCAAAAGGGGTCGCGGGTCCGCCAAATGCAGAAGGGAGATACATGGCAGGCATAGAAGGGAGTGCAGCTGCCATAGGCAAAAGGAAAGTTTTTCCCCTTTGGAAAATGACTTAGAATGAGAATTTGGGGCATGGCTCCATGATGAAGCGAGATGTAGACACGTGGCGGGGAAGGAATGGAGGCATGGGCAGTGGAAGAAAAGTGAGCTATTTTCCGTTGGTGAAAAGAGGTGTTAAAATGAGAAATAAGCCCACAGATCCTCGGTGATAGAGAGGGTGACGTGTGTCAATGATAGAGGTGGAGGTGTGGGCCCATGGGGAAAAACGTGAAAAATTTCCAAATTTCCAAAAAATATGGAAATCTACAGAATTAAGCGCAACTTCAATGGGGCCCACCTTTTGCCACGTGTCAGCACCAAATCTCAAGGGCAGAGGGGCGGAGAAAATTTACAAAATTCTACATTTTTCCTAAAATCTTAAAAAGTCAAAAGGTGATCCCAAATCCATTCCCAATTACATTTTGACATGTGGAGGGATCAGATTAAAAGGAGAAAACTAAAATCAATGGTAAGTATGTATTTTTCATTTTGGCATCCATTTTTGCTCAGAAATCTTGGAGATGTGAATTTTGCATCAATTTTCATCAAATTTTGGTGAATTCATGTTGTTTGTGCCTACAAGGATCAATGCAAGTGGTTTTAGGGATCAATTTTCAGATTTGAGGTGTTTTTGAAATAATTTTTGCCCCACCTATCTAAAATGTGAAATATCAAATCAAGAAGTTACAAAATCAAATTTTGGAGGGATAGGGATGAAATAATGAAATGAAAGGGGTCTACATGCTTTGAGGATGAAAAACTTGCCTCCACAATGGATAATGATGAAGGATTTGTAATGATTATCCTTTTTGAAACACCTAGTAACTTTTGTTGCAAATTTGTTAAAGGTCCCTATCTACAAATCATGTTGGAATTTTGTAACAAACTTGATGCTTGGCATATTATTTTATTGGGAAAGAAGAATCAAATGTCATATAATGTTATATAATGCATGTTTTTTGACATGCAAGAGGTTGGAGAAACTTATAATTTCACGGGAAAATCTAGGAAGAAGCCCATTCTCTGAGAAACCACCTAAGAACCATTTCTAATTCCTTTTGCATCAGATTTATATCATGTTGAGTTGGTTTCAGTTGTAAAGCCATCAACAAGCTCTGAGATTGTTCTTATAACATTCCCCTGCTGATAGATTTGATCATTTCTGGATTATTTTGTGTTGTCTCTTGGAAAAATTTGCATGCACTTATGTTCCAGAATGTTTTCAATTTGTGTTTCTTGCTCCTGTTGTAGTCTTGTGTTTAAAATATCTCTTTATCATACATGGTCTCATTTCTTATTGATAGTTTAGTGGCATTTGAAATCTCACATTTAGAAGAGATTTCATCTGATAAAGAGATAAACAGATTTAAAATCACTTTACCTTCCTTGAATTTAGAGATTGTTTGTAAACCTTTGGGTGCACCTTAGGTCATGATAAAATAGAGGTTTTTGGATGCTTTTTGGTTCATCTCGCTTCAATATTTTGTGGCGGTTTGTCAAATATTGTGTTGAAGAGTGTAGATCTAGGCCTCCATTTCATGCACATATCTTGGTTGAAGGAGTATCTTAACCCCTTTGAAGCATTCTATTGTTTAGGTCTTACAAATTTCTTACAAAGGTCCTCAAAGAATTTGACAAATTCTAGTTAGTCTTGTTTAAAATCTCCCACCAAAAATTCATTCAAAATAACTAATCCTACCCCATACTACCCCTGCATTGCATTGTGTGTCAAAAAAATAATTCAATCCATCTACAAAAATGCACAAAGCAAATTAGGATCATAAAATGTCTTCAGTAACCCTTGCCTTGCATTGAAATTATCTCCATAATCTATGAGTGACAACTTATGAAATTCATATTTGGAGTATTGATCATATTTTCCCAAGGCCTTTTTATACTATTTTCACAAATTGAGGGATATCTTCATCTCCTTCACCATTTTAGGGTTACAAAATAGGTCCTCTTACCTTGGTTGAAAGGCACAACCTAAAATAGTTAGGACAAGATCAAGTCCTATTTGAGTGCTATCCATCTCTCCACAAATCTAAGTACCAGTTAGATCACATCCCCGGCTACAAAATGACACACATCATGATCTATCTAACTTCAAGCTTCATGTCATATCTCTGATGCTGCTCAGACTGAAAAGGAGAAAAATTTGGGTACCAACACTTTTGGCACCATTGCCAGGGAACTGTTGAAAATATTTGAGATATTTGGATGCATATCAAACCCTGGTAATGTCCCTTGCAAATTCTACATGTGAATACATTGTTGAAGCATCATTTTATAATCAGATTTGTAAGGTGAATACAAAGGTTCTAAGTTTGGCCTGTAATTTATCATTTTTCAAAGTAGTTGTTGCACTTCATTTTGCATTTGTGATTGATAGATTCAAGAAATTGAAGGTCTAATCTATAAAGTTTGGAAAAATTATAAGTGTTGATAGGTATTTGACATATTATTTTAGTGCATTTGGAAAACTAAGGTGAAAATCCTTAGTGGTGACTCCATGCTGATTTGATCTTGATAAATACCAGTGTCTTAAGCTTTCTATAATTTATTTTGTGTTGCTAATCTCTACAAAACTAGAAGGAAGAAGATCTCTCTTCATTAAAGACTCTGCTAAGAATTTGTTTTCAGATTCAAGGAACTTAGAGTTGGAAGGGAGAAGAGTTTGGAGGGTTTTTAAAGGTCACACATTAGGAAAAGGTATATCCATTAGAGAGAGAGATCATCCTTTAGTAGAGGATTATCACTCTTCTTCCAAATGATTCGATTCAAGTAATCCTCTCATAAACTTGTTTACTTCAACTAGTGAAGTTCCTTCTATTGTACTTGGTGAGTTCCTTCTTCAATATACACGTCTGTGTTTCAATTCAAATAGAACTTTCCCAGAAAATCAGCACTTAGAGAATACTAGTCTTGTGGATCACATTCTTGAGCCCCAAAGACCTTGCACTCCTCATCAGCTTGTGTCACCCCCAATATCACCTCCACTAAACAATATGGCTCAGCCTAGACCTCCATTTGTTGTTAACACCTTTGGTCCTATAGACTTTAGAGGAATGGATGGTTACCCAAATGTTGTCCCACAAGATGTCAGAAATAGGTTGCCGAAATTCCAAGGTAACAATGTAATAATTGGTGATTAGCATCTCAAAATTTTTGTTAACATGATGGAGGATTTTGAAATAGAGTTTGAAGATGTGTATGTCAAATTGTTCATTCATAAACTAGAAGAGGATGCTAGGGATTGGTACAAGGCTCTACCTAATAATTTAATTGATTCTTGGACTGAGATGAAGAATGCATTTAAGTTGCAATATGGTGACAAGACTGATACTCAATTTCTCTTGTTTGAATTTGAGAATATCAAGAAGAACCAAAATGAATCAGTTCATGACTTCAACACAAGGTTTAATTTTTTTTTTTGAGAAGGCTGTTAATTTGAGGCCTTGTGATGAGTCTTGTTTAATCAAGAATGCAGATGTATTTGATAAAAGGCAGCCTATTACGTAAGAGATAAGAAGCCTACCAATCTAAAACAAGCTTTCACCATGGCACTTCAAATTGAAAAAAATATCAAAGAAATTGGGAAACCTCTCAAGAGAGATGGTGTAAACTTGATAAACCTTGAAAAACCTCAAGCTAGCAAGGGTGCTGATTTGGATGAGGTTGTGAAGACTTTGGAAGGGGCTGTGAAAGAGATATCCTACAAGTTGGCAAGGGCTGGGAAGGGAATTGGGTAGACTTCACAAGGTCAACAAAGAGCAAAAAACCATGACAGATTTTCCAATCATCCTAGAGGTGATTAAAGGGTAGATGATAGAGGGAAGGTACCCATGGGGTCTGTAAATAGACATCCTCAAGCACATAAAGGAAGAGTGTTACCTGATCCCCTAACTACTAGGGTTGTTTGTTAAGGAGGTTGTTGATATTGATTGGTGTGATAGGTGTTTTCTGCCCCATCCTCCATGTGAAGTGGACCAACAAGATGGTGAAGCTAATAACGATGATGGTACTGATGATGATATCTTCTTGGTGGGTTGTTCTTCAAGCTCACAAGGAGGAGTAACATCAACTGAGGTAATAAGTGTAAGGATACATATAATCTTTTGGGATTGCATCAAATGGGTACAAGTATTTCTTCCCCTCATACTCTTGAATTTTATGTAGTGCAAGCTTTTGAAATTCCTAACAATGATTTTGAATACTTAAGAGCTTTGATGATTAACAAGTATGATGGCAGTATCCCTTCGGAGGAAGATAGACAATTGTTGATAAATGTTGTTGTATCTCAAGAGAAAGACTATAACACTAGAAGTAAAGTTGTTAAGGAGTTGGGCCTCAAGACAAACCTAAAACACCCTTTCTCGCAAGTCATCCCAAAGAAGCTCCTAAAAGAAACACATGCCAAAAGATCTGTTGTTGTCCTAAGAAAAATTATAGTCCTCCTCATGCCCAAGCTGCCAAGAATCCCATGCCATCTGATGAATATGCTTGTCTCCCTTCCAATGCTGCTTTGCCAAAGAGTGTTCCCTATGACATAGCCCAAGTATTGATCCAAATCAAAGTGAGTGTTCCAATCATTGAGTTGCTTAGGATTCCTGAGCATAAGAAGAGAGCATTTGAGTACTTGGGATTGAAGGAGGAGAAGACTACTCCAAGCATAAATGTAAATGTTATTGAAACTCCTCAGATCATTGCAGACCTTAAAACACCACCAGAAGTAGAGGATCTTGGAGAAACACCTGAGGTATACTTGTGGACATCCTTGGTTGATTCCCAATTGAATGTTGATCCATTCTTTAAAACTTTGATCATAAAGAATAAGCTACTTCACAATTGTATGTTTCATTCTGGTGCATCATGTAATGTCATGACTCTACAGGTCATTAAAGAGTTGGATATCAAAGTGCAAACATCCTATGGAAAGTGTATTGCTATGTACTCAAGAGAAGTGCTAGTAGTTGGTTGTGTGAAGGGTTTGGTGGTACAACTTGCATCTTATCCCGGGAGGAATTTAAAATTGAATGTTGTGATTGTTGATTGCCCTGCTAAATGGGGTATGTTATTGTTAAGAAAGTGGGCTGCAAGTGTTGGAGGGAGTATCCAAATGGATATGTATTTTTCCACCATTCCCATTGAAGGCATCCTTGTCAAGCTCTATGGAGAAAAGAAGATGTTGCATCTAATTGAGGATCCAAACAATGCTTCCTATGAGGTGTTGTTTGCTGATGTTGATGCTAATAATTTTATTGGGTTTGTTGATGGAAAGGAACACAAGATGGATCAGTCAAAGTGCCTTGATTAGGTAGTTTCTCCTTGGACCTTTCTATTTGATGGAGCTTGCTCTAAATTTGGAAATGGTGCTAGTATAATTCTGATTTCTCCTAGCTTGGAAGAATTTGTTTTTGCCTTCAAGCTTAATTTTGAATGTACTAACAACATTACTAAGTATGAAGCCTTGTTTTTAGGTCTAAGAATTGCATAGAAGTATGGTGTCAAGGAAATCATTGCAAAAGGAGATTCAGAGTTAGTTGTCAAACAAATAAGAAAACTGTATGCTACAAAAAATCAATGGATGAAACAATATAAGCATGCAGTTTGGGATCTAATTGAGATGTTTGATTCTTTCAATATTGTGCATCATGATAGAATTTTTAATTCTACTGCTGACAAGTTGGTAGTGTTGGGGTCAAGATTTGGATATTACACTATTTCACCTTATTGTGAGTACAATGTTGAAGTGTTAACTAGGCCAGCTGTCCCTGACAACATCAAGCATTGGCAAGTGTTTAATGATGATGCTCAAGTGCAAAGGTTCTTACAAAATCAAGGTGAGTTTGTAGATCATAATATTGATTGGGAGCCAATGGTATGTGTGACTGAAGGAAGAGATACTTTGTTTAGAAAAGATATTATCCAATTGAAAACTAACACCATTCCTAGAGGTCTTGTTGCACTTGAGTCAAATTTTAACAATGCTGATTGCATCATCAATAGAAACATATCTACCTCAAGGGATGTGGAAGAGCATAACTTGGGAACTAATGATAAACCAATAAAAGTTGGGTTGGGAAGCATTCTAAATAAGGAAGAAAAACAATCCTACCTCCAATTGTTAAAAAAATATCAAGACTATCTTGCTGGTCATATTCAGAGCTGAAAGCATATAGAGAAGACTTATTCCAACATGAGATCCCTCTTGAGAAAGTGTGAAACCATTCAAACAAAATCAAAGGCCAATTAATCCACTCTTCTCCATGAAAATGCAAGATGAATTGAAGAAATTGAAGGAAGGAGGGATCATTCAGCCCACAAGGTATTCATCTTGGGTTGCAAACCTTGTGCTAGTCAGAAAGAAGAATGGATATATCAGACTTTGTGTAGACTTCAAAAATATGAATAGAGCTTCATTGAAAGACAATTATCCTTTTCCAAACATGGAGAACATGTTGTAGTTAGTGATTGGATCTGAATTGTTGTCCACCTTGGATGGTTTCTCTAGCTACAATCAAGTTGTTGTCAAGGAGTCAGAAAGATTTAAAACTGCCTTTACCACTCCTTGGGGAACATATGTTTATGTGAGAATGCCTTTTGGTCTCATGAATTCTGGGGCTACCTTCCAAAGGAAATGGATGTTGCTTTTGCTGGTTACATAAATGACTTCATTGTAGTTTATTAGGATGATGTGACTGTGTTTTCAAGGAGCAGAAAAGATCACTTGCAACACTTGGAAAGAATGTTGATCAGATGTAGAGAATTTGGAATCTCTCTCAATCCAAAGAAGTGTCACTTTGGAGTGCACAAGGCCAAGTTGCTTGGTCATATTTTTTAAAGGCTGGTGTCATGATTGACCCTGAGAGAGTAGAAGCAATCAAGCAAGGTCCCAATTCCAAGAACAAAGAAGGGCATCCAATCCTTCTTTGGGAAAATCAACTTCATTAGAAGGTTTGTGTCAATTTTTTCTTAATTGACTCTTCCCATTACATGCATGATAAAGAAAGACCAAGTTATCAAATGGGAGGAGGCTTCCCTTAAAGCTTTTGAAGGAATCAAAGAAGCATTGAAAGATGCACCTGTCTTGGCAGCTCGAATTACAAGAAACCTTTCCAAATCTTATCTTTTGCTTATGAAAATACTATTGCATTTATTTTGCTCCAAAAATATGAAGATGGGGCTGAGAGGCCTATTTCCTTCCTTAGTAAGGCTTTACAAGCTACTGAGTTGAAGTATACAATCATGGAAAAACAAGCATTTGCCTTAGTGAAAGCAACAAAGGTTTTCAGGCCTTATATCTTAAGTTCAAAAGTTGTTTCTTATGTTACCCACACCATGGTAAAAGAAATCTTATCAGAGATGGAGATCTCAATTAAAAGATGTAGATGGGTGAACAAACTACAGGAGTATGACATGGACATTAAGACCACAAAATTGGTAAGAGGTTTGGGTCTTGCTAATCTCATGGCTGAGAGAAACTTGGCAGATGTGTGGAAGTGAATGAAGTAGAGGAAGAAAGGGCTGATGTTCTTGAGAAATTGGTAAGTTCTGAGTGGTACAAGGATATAATATTTTACCTCAGACACTTATGCTATCCTTATCATTTAAATAAAAATCAGAAAAGAGCCCTCAAGATGGCTTCTCAAAAATACATCATCACTAACTTTGGGCTACCTTGGAAGAACCCTAAAGGTGTCTTGTTGAAATGTATAACTGAAGATGAAGCTCCCAAAGTAGTTGTTGATTTCCATGGGGGAGTTTGTGGAGGACACTTTGCTGGAAGGGTTACAACACAAAGTTTTGAGAGTTGGTTATTGGTGGCCTACTCTTTTCAAATATGCAACCATGCTGATTAGAAAATGTGAAATTTGACACATTTCTCGGAAGAATGAAAGCTTCAGGATCCCTTCCTTTGCAGCCTATATCAATTGAAGCTCCTTTCAAACAATGGGGGATGGACTTCATTGGTGAGATCTTAGACCCTTCTAGTGCTAGACATAAGTGGATCCTTGTAGCCATAGATTACTTCACCAAGTGGGTAGAAGCAATCCCCACCAAGAAAGCAACACACCAAGTTGTTATGGATTTCTTGTTGAATAATATCATATGCAAATTTGGTGTGCCAGTCAAGATTGTGGCTGATAATGCCATGTGTTTCAGAGCTAAACCTTTGATGGCAATGTGCAAGGAGTATGGAACCAATCTGAATTATTCTTCAAACTATAACCCCCAAGGAAATGGACAAGCTGAGTCCAGCAATAAGAACTTATTGAAGATCATTAGGAGGACCTTGGAGTTGAACAAGAGAAAATGGGGTGAACAACTGAAATTTGTAGTTTGGGCTAATAGAATCACTACCAAGAGAGCTACTGGTAAGAGCCCATTTGAGTTAGTGTATGGAACTCAAGCTCTACTACCCTTACATCTGTAATTATCTTATTTTCATTTTGTTCAACAACTTGAAGATCAAGAGGTCAACCCATATGAAGCAAGGATTAATCAGATTGTAGAGCTAGATGAAGAGAGAAGAGCATCCCACCAAAGGCATGTCAGATTTAGAGAGAAGTTGAAGAGGTTGTTTGACAAGAAGGTTACTCCTAGGGCCTTCAATATTGGAGATCTAGTTTTGTTGTGGGATAGCAGAAATGAAGATAAGGGCAAACATGGTAAATTTGATGCATTGTGGATGGGCCCTTACTCCATTGATATTAGAATTGGTGAGAATACCTTTTTCTCAAAGACTTAGATGGGGAATTTCTTGAACTTCATATTAATATGTGGCATCTGAAGCATTTCTTGGATTAATCCCAAAATTTTAGGTATGCACCAACTTATACAGTGTATAGTGTTTGGCTTTTGCTTTGTTTTTGGTGTTTTGTCAGTTTGTGGTTTGCCTTGGTATGTGGCAGCCATTTTTGTCAGTTTCTCACCTAGTTTTCGATGGCTTTATCTCATAAATCCTTTTCCCAATGGATAATTTTTGCACTTGGTCTACTTTTTTCTTGTGGAACTCACTGGGAGTGCCCATCCCCGAGCAGGAGCTGATGTTAGTGCCCATTTTGATCCTCTGCCATTTTGCCATAAATCTTCCTTTGGTTTGTTTGTTCTAAAACATTTTTCTTCAAAATTGGTGATCTAAAAACCTTTCCTCCAGATTGGATGCTTTGAAAAGCTCATAAACTTATTATTTTTCCCCAACTTGAAAGAAAAATACATGCATGCCCTATTTTGTGCCCTAATTCTTCCAAATCAATGCATCTGCCATTTTTTCCACTTTTCTCAACCTTTGGAGCTCGTGGTTATTCGTTTCATGCATATTTTCCCTAAAAAATCTATCCCCATGGTCAAAAATTGCCTTGAATCATTTCCCATTTGTTTTTGACCAAAAAATCCTTCACCCATGAAGAAAAAATCAAATTTGGGCATCTCTGGAAAATTTTGTATTTTTGACGATCATACGGGCGTACTTTGCCCATCAAATTCTATCTCAAATGACATCTCCTACATGGTCATTTGTAATTAGATGGGGATCGAGAGGGGTGTGTTTAAAAACTTAGCTTTTTTGTGTTTTGGCAAAAAACCAAGCTTTCCCCCACAACTCCGTAGGTCCCAGAGGAGGAAATATGTCTTGTTCTCATTCAAAGGTGGAAATGGAAAGTTGGCAGGGGACTTAGACAATTTTTTTCCTTTTTTGGTGAAAGGGATGAAAGTTGCAAAAGGGGCCATGGGTCCGCCAAATGTAGAAGGGAGACATGTGGTGTGCACAGAAGGGAGTGCGGGCCACCGGAGGTAAAGGGAAATTTTTCCCTTTTGGAAAAATGACTTAGAATGAGAATTTGAGGCGTGGCTCCACGAAAAAGTAGAGGTAGACACGTGGCAGGGAAGGAATCGAAGGTGCGGGCTGGGGAAGAAAGTGATAAATTTTCCCTTGGCAAAAAGGGGTGTTAAAATGAGAAATGAGCCCACAAATCCTCAGGATAGATTGGGTGACACGTGTCAATGACATAGGTGGAGGTGCAGACCCGCAGGGAAAAAAGTGAAAAAATTCCAAATTTCCAAAAAAGATGGAAATGTGCATAATTAAGCCATGACTTCAATGGGGCCCACCTTTTGCCACATTTCAGCACCAAATCTCAAGGGTGGAGGGGTGGAGAAAATTTCACAAAATTTCAAAAAACATTAAAAAGTCAAAAAGTGATCCCAATCACAATCACATTCTGACACGTGGAGGGCTTAGATTAAAAGGAGAAAGGGAAAATCAACCGTAATTGTGTATTTTTCATTTTGGCCACCATTTTTTCTCCAGGAATCTTGGAGATATGAATTTTGCATCAATTTTCATCAAATTTTTGGTGAATTCATGTTGTTTGTGCCTACAAGGATCAATGCAAGTGGTTTTAGGGATCAATTTTTAGATTTGAGGTGTTTTTGAAATAATTTTTCCCCAACCCATTTAAAATGTGAAATATCAAATCAAGAAGTTGCAGAATCAAATTTTGGAGGGATAGGGATGAAATGATGAAATGAAAGGGGTTTGCATGCTTTGAGGATGAAAAACATGCCTCCATAATGGATAATGATGAAGGATTTGTAATGATTTACCTTTTTTGAAACACCTGGCAACTTTTGTTGCAAATATGTTAAACGTCCCTATCTGCGAATCATGTTGGAATTTTGTAACAAACTTGATGCTTGCATATTATTTTCTTGGGAAAGAAGGATCAAATGTAATAGAATGTTATATAATACATGTTTTTGACATGTAAAAGGTCGGAGAAACTTAGAATTTCACGGGAAAATCTAGGAAGAGGCCCAATCTCTAAGAAACCATCTGAGAACCATTTCTAATTCCTTTTACATCATATTTTTATCATGTTGAGTTGGTTTTAGTTATAAATCTATCAAAATCTCTGAGATTGTTCTTATAACATTCCCCTGCTAATAGATTTGATCATTTCTGGATTATTTTGTGTTGTCTCTTGGCAAAATTTGCATGCACTTATGTTCCATAATTTTTTCAATTTGTGTTTCTTACTCCTGTTGCAGTCTTGTGTTTAAAATCTCTCTTGATCATACATGGTCTCATTTCTTGTTGATAGTTTAGTGGAATTTGCAATCTCACATTCAGAAGAGATTTCATCTGATAAAGAGATAAATAGATTTAAAATCACTTTACCTTCCTTGAATTTAGAGATTGTTTGTAAACCTTTGGGTGCACCTTAGGTCATGATAAAATAAAGGTTTTTAGATGCTTTGTTGGTTCATCTGCTTCAAGATTTTGTGGCAGGTTGTCAAATATTGTGTTGAAGAGTGTAGCTCTGGGCCTCCATTTAGTGAACATATCCCTGGTTGAAGGAGTATCTTAACCCCTTTGAAGCATTCTATTTTTTAGGTCTTACAAATTTCTTGCAAAGGTCCTTAAAGAATTTGGAAAATTCTGGTTAGTCTTGTCTAAAATCTCCCACCAAAAATTCATTCAGAATAACTAATCCTACCCCATACTACCCCTGCATTGCATTGTGTGTCAACAAAATAATTCAATCCATCTACAAAAATGCATAAAGCAAATCAGGATCATACAATGTCTTCAGTAACCCTTGCCTTGCATTGAAAATATCTCCATAATCTGGGAGTGACAACTTATGAAATTTAGATTTGGAGTATTGATCATATTTTCCCAAGGCCTTTTCATACTATTTGCACAAATTGAGGGATATCTTCATCTCCTTCACCATTTGAGGGTTACAAAATAGGTCCTCTTACCTTGGTTGAAAGGCACAACCTAAAATAGTTAGGACAAGATCAAGTCCTATTTAAGTGCTATCCATATCTTCATAAATTTGAGTGCCAGTTAGATCATATCCTCGGCTACAAAATGACACACATCATGATCTATCTAACTTCAAGCTTCATCCATATACTCGATTGAAAAGGGAGAACAAATTTGGTTCAAGCTTCAGATTAAAAGGAGAACAAATTTGGGTACCAACAACCGGTTTATGACTTGGATCAATAAGATGCGAAAAATCACATTAAGGGTCGTACATAAGGTCATGGTTTAGGTTTGAATGGTTGAATGTGAACACCCCGGGAAGGAAGACATGCATTAAGAGAAACAGGGTTCAAATATAAAATCCCAAAAAGATAGGATCTATCTCCACCATCAAATAAGCGAGGAGTATGTGGATTAGTTATTTCGGATGATTCAAATTATCTACACAGAGAATGGAGTTTTTCTTGATCTTTTGGTCGAGGTGATAGAGTATCCCCTCATAGTTCAAGTAGATGTGAGGTGTCATCGAGGTGGGTTTGAGGATTTTAAAGGATCATTGGAAATTTCTTGTCATAATTTCAAATATTTGGACACAAGATTGTTGAAAATAAACAATCACCTAATAATGAAAAAAATGAAACTAGATAGGTTATTACAAATAACGAGAAAAATCAAACAAAATGACTTTTTGATTATATTGATTAATTAAAAAAAAGTGAAATGTTTAAAATGGTTGTGTGGTCCTAGGAAAGAATCGTCTATGGATGGTTTCAGAATGTTTAAGGCTGGAGTCCTTGATATACTTAAGGTATGTGAGGTGTGAATTCGTGTTGGTCCTAGTACGGGGCCTTATATTGGGGACTACCCCCTCACTTCACGGTCCCGCAACAATAAGGGAGCCAGGTGCTTAGCCAATATAATAAGAAAAAAATTATTTATACTCATTGAAAACACCAAGTTGGCTTCTCCTCTTGGTGATTAAATCCAAGTAGGTCCACCTGGGTAGGAATTGTTTAATGCAAGTTGTGTTTTAAGTGATCTGGTTGTGTGTGAGGGATATTAAGTGGATGTAATCTATTAACCTCCTAATTAAAATATGTGATCAAGAAAGATGAAAGGTTTGTTTTAATCCCAAAAGAAATATTAATTTTGATCGGGAAAATAGAAAAAAATGTAATGCATTGAAAGAAAAATAAAGATAGAGGACACACCTATAAAATGTTTCCTTTTAATGTTTTATATTTTTTCTTTTTTAGAACAAAAATAACACAACAAAGAAAATCCTGGAGTAGAAACCCGTAAGGGTTAGCAAAAATAGGAAACAAAAAGATAAAATCTTCATAGAGATCGTCGTAATTAACATGGATCGTCGATGATTCACCCTAATCACTAGTTATTTGATTTGGATCATTGATGATTACAAATAAAAAGGCCTTAAATTAATGAAAATTAATTTACATGAAATAAAAAAGGACTACGGTCCCTCTAGGCATGCCATGATGTACCACATAGTTTTTCTTTCCAAATTTAACTTAATAAAATGAAATAACAAAACAAATCAACCTTAGAAGATGATGGGGTTTACCAATACCCGAGAGATAGCTGATGTTGATCCCGATAGTTGATTGAAGTTGACGATTCCAAATGGACGCAAAAGTCCTCCTATCCTACGAAGCATCGTACAATTAAAGACACCAAACATAAAATATTAAAAAGATGGGTAAAAAGTTGTTCGACAAAGGCTGATTCTAGGAATCCAAAGGGACTTCCTTGGAGGATGTCAGCTCACTCTTAGAGCATTAAGAAGATTGATAACGATAATGATAAAGGTAGAAAATGATAGATAGATAATAGATGATAACCTCTATAAATCAAGGTTAAAGGGTAAGTCATGTGCAACTTCAAAGGTTTCCCAAGCAAGGTTGGATGTGATCTAGATAAAATCGAAGTAATCTTACTAAAATTATTTGGTCTCTTGCTCGATCACGTGGAGGAATTAAAACTAGTTTTGATGTCTTTTTTTTTCAATGAAAAATCATATTACACACGTTTCAACCCATGAAGGATGTTGTATTGATCCCAAAATAAGGGTTTCTAAACAATAAGAAGGTTATAAATGCTTGTAATAGGATGAGACCGACTAGGTAATCGTTATAAGAAAATCCATGCTTGTAATGAACAAGTTAAATGCAAAGAGGTTGATATAAAATAATGATAAAGCGATAAAATATGAAAAAAATTGATAGGGATTTCAGTTATTCGGGCTTATCGTTGGTGATTCAAGTAGTCATTGGCAATTAGAGCTAAAAAGAAAAATTTGCTAGAAATGATGAAAAAATCTCTAAAGTGATAATTTTGATTTTTAGTTCTTTTATGAACCGTAAATGATAAAACGAAATAGAGGAATACTTTTGTTATGAAATCAAGCTAAAAATGCCTCAAATAGTCAAATAAAGTTGATTGAAATTGATGTCATGTTGTGGAGCGTCTTGAAAGTTGATTAATAAAAATATTATCAAAATGACGTGTTGATAGTTCATTGGAAGTTGATATAATATTTTGATGATCTTTGGAATGAACTAAATTCTCCGATTATTCAAAAAATAAGTGTGGGAAAAAGAAAAAGAATTCTAAAGATCCCGAGAGAGAAGGCAAAAATCCTATTTATAATCATTGGAGATCAATTTTGGATCGGGCTGGAGATCAATTTAGGATGGTGGCGACCCAAATTTTTGGGGAAAACATTTGGAAAGTGGTTGAAACCACTTCCAAAAAGGTTTTTGGGTAATTGATGAGGGTAAATGGTTGAGGGAAGTTATGGACGATGTGTAGAGGTTGATATTTGTTGATAAAATAGGTTAAGGTTGTTTTGAGATGGTTATGTGGTTTAGGAAGGGAAAATAAGATTTTACAATTGTAGAATGGTATTTACGAGTGTGGGATAATATTTACATGGAGTAAATACCATGAGGGAGGATATAAATTATGATGAAGATTTAATACATTAAATAATGTATGTGATATTGAGTTAGGTGACTTTATTTAATTTGATATTGTTAAGGGGTTAGCTCACGTGGATAGAGAAATTAACGATGCTAATTTTATGTGTCTACAGAAATATTTAACTTATAATTATTATTATTGTTTATATATTATTCTCTACAACTATTTTTTATATTTTGTTAAGTAATTATAAACCAAATTTACATATAAAAATATTTGTATAGCCATGAAATTGAAAATAGAAGAGAGGAAAGTTGCAACAACATATTACATGTTAATGGTGATTTTAGAAAAGGGGTTTGGTGATATTGAAACATAGTGGCTATGGATTTGAATAAATTTTGTGATTTATAAAGACAAGTTGGAAAAGCATAACAACAAATAGAAAATAACAACTACTCTCTAACAATTATAAAAACATTTTTCTATAATAAATATGTACCTTTTTCAAGGTATATATTTGTAATCTATGTATTTGTTGTTTAGTTTTAATGAAATTATTCATCTGATGTTGATAATCTTCCCTAGTGGCACATGTGTTTCTATTCCTTCACTAATGTGTGTTTCAGATCATTTTACTATAATACGACCCATCTTGCTAGTTGTATGTTTTCAGTTGATGTTTTCGATCAAATTATTTTTAACTTCCCTCTCATGTCCACTATAGCTTACTTTCCCCACCCATATTACACGTATTACTAGCACATCCCTATTTTCTTTGTAAATTTCCATCCCTAATGATCAAGAAATGTTTTCTAAATGTAAAAGAAAATTAAAATTTTGCATTTTTTATGTTTTACATGTTCCTTTTCAGTAGCGTCCTGTAATTTTCATATTTAAAATGTTCATTTTTATTAATGAACACTTTATATATGTCTAAATAATTATATTTTAACATCACTAATATATTTTTTTTCATACATATGAGTTCATATGATAAATCACTATGTTAGGAGCTAGAAGGAAGTAAGCTCCATATATTGGAATTTGTTGTGAATGAAATGTCATGTTTCTTAGGCAACATACACTAATATCAACATACATTTTTCTAAAATAACCTTCTTATAAAATTATGATTTTGTAAGCTCGGTGTATCTGAATATCATAAGTTTCAAAGATAGGATGTGGTAAGATCAATATATAGTAACTTTTTGTAAATGCAATTAAATTAATCTGATGGTGTACAATACTATATATTATATTATACATTTGAGAGTTAGTGGATGTTAAGATCAATATATGGGAAGTTATTTGTAGCTACAATTACACTATTATAAGGGTGCACAATAATATATACTACTAATAAAATATATTATATCATATATTGGAGATAATTTTATGGGTCACTATGTTAGGAAGTAATGGATGTTGATCTCGGTAGGTGACTTAATTTGCAAGCTCAATATATGTGAATGCAACAATAAATTGATTAGGTAGCAGATAACAATTTCAACTCGCCTTTTATTAATATTTTTAGAGAGTTAATAAGAGGTATAATAAATATATAGAGCTATTGGGTACTAACATTAGTATATAGGAAGTTTCTTGTGAATGCAACTACATTATTTCAAGGTAGGGTTCATTTTAGGCACAAAATATTCGTAAATTGGAAAATATTAGGATTTTGGAAGTTTGAAATTGGTGATTTTTTTACTACCATACGGTAGCACATTCACCAAAATTTTATGGGTCCTAAATAAATTTGACCCTAATTTCTCCTTAGTGTTTCCACTAAGGGCTAACCAATGTTGGTATATTTTCCATTATGTTATAATATACTATTATATATAGGATTAATTCACCATAATGTAGTAATACAATATAATTTCAAAATTTGTTAATTTTGAGATCTGGAGTCAAAGTTGAAGGTAAAAGAGAATAATCCTGTGAAAAATCTGAAATTATAAGCCAAAAATCCAAAGGTATAAGTGAAAAAGGTAATAAAAAAAGTTTGAACTGTCCAAGGCATTTTTGCGAAGTATTACGAGACGGAAATATATATACATGATGTCACATTGATAAGATGATTGCACAATGTCAGATGGTAGTAAACACATGTTACTAGATGGTAACCTAACTATTGATTACCATTCGGTGACGTACAAGTATACAACCATGTGGTGGTCCGATATCATGTTCACATAACCCTGTTTGGTAGCCTAATTCATGTTATCATGTAGCATGAGCTTTATTTTTCACAATGTCTTGAATTTATTTTTTATAGATTTTATTTTAAACTTTTATATTTTGTCACATGTGTAGACTTCAAAATCACCCATATGATGGCCCCAGTGCAAATGAGAAAAGATCTCAAGGAAAAATAAAATGTGACATGGACATTTCAAAATATTTCAGTCAGCCCATAGTAACACCAGTGCCAATAGGTAATTTTGACTCTTATTATGTTAATGTTACTTTATATGTTGATTTCCTGAAGGATGCAATAAGTAACTCAATTTATTTCAAATGTAAAAACCCTACCAATGAATTTACACAGATGAAATTTTTAATCAACAAAGTAATTAAATTCATGTTGATAGTAGTGATAATCCTAATTTATATCAAACTCAATTTTTTTATAAATATTCCAGAAATTTAAGAGTGGGAAGTGGACTTTAGGAAGGAATTATAAATTTCAATGGTAAACAAAATATCCATTTATTGAACTGTTGAACCGTAGAAAACACTTATAATTTTCCTACCAAAAGTAAATGTACTATATGTAGTTGAAAACTAGGCAAATACCATAAAATACAATTAAAGTTGGACATAATAGAGAAGCATTGTGGGAAATAATATGAGTCGAAAAAAAACAAAGAAGATGGAACAGTAATAAAAAAATCTAGATGTAAAATTGAGGAAGATTGCTCACATATGAGATATGCGAAGAATATGAGAATCATCATAAACATCTTCAAGACCTTGTTGAGAAAGGTAGTATAGTAAATTTAAAAAGTTGCTTTGATGGAATTCATCAAGCAAAACTTATACAATTCCAAATAATATTTCACATTTTAAAAAGGAAGACCTATTTGAGAACTAGCGAGTATAAGATATTATTTCAATATAATGGGTTTCAAGCATTCCAACAATACACTGCGGCTAGATACTAGTGCTTGGGAAATGGAAAAGTGTGTAGTAGAAATTGAAATCACTTATTTGAGAGAGAAGGTCAAAAATGTGATTTTTTTCTCATTTTCGATTGATGAGGTCATAATAGTAGACAATACATTGTGGGTTTGTGTGCATTTCTACATTTTAAATTTCAATAACCATTTGAGGGGAAAATGTCTACTAGCTATGAACAAAATGATGGATAACTGTAATTTTTAGAACCTATGTAAACTAGTTTTTATAAAAATTGAAATAATACTTGGTATGGATGATCATTCAATATCTACAAGGAATATTTGTGTTGGGAATGATGGGGAATATTTCATGCAACATAAAAAAATTGGGCTTTTATTATCCTTCAAATAATTTTTTCCCCTTACATTATAGCTATTCGCTACATGGCTCATAGAATGAATCTTTCTTACAAGATTGTAAGTAATGTTGTCACCAAATCTTTGCACCCCAAAATGTCCCGAGAATGAATCAATGGTGTGATTGGGACACATGGGATCACCTCTCAAGCTGTGGGACTTGGGCTCAATGTGAACCCCTAGAGAAGGCCGACTTCCTCTTCCTAAACTAAACACAATGCTACTTCTAATGCAATAAAAATGGTTAACTAGACCTACACTAACATTTCATGGGATTAGGGAGAGAGATTTGCAAGGAATAAAACCTAAACTAGAAGTGGTGATGCACCAATTTAGGGAATGTTCAACATCTGGAAGGGTTAATGTGGGAGTGAGGTTTGCATCACCGACCACCTTCACCTATAGCAACTAGAAAGGGTATAAAATACCACAAACTAGGGGCAGACGTTCCTTTGTTAAACTTAAGTATACATAAGGGTAGATCAAATCAGATTCAACACACAATTAATTTATCATGAGGAAACCACACATGCATATATCACACATCTATCTCTGCAACTAGGGATAATAATGACATAAAATTAATGCATAAGGAAAATAAGGTTTTCACAACTGACATAAAAGATAGTAATATTATTCCTTCACAATATGAAATAGATCACCTAAAATAAAGGTAAGATAATCACTCTCACTAAGGAATTGTGAATTCACAAAGTAAACACTGAGTAACCATTCATCACAATAAATTAGATATTCAACAAAGGTGCAACTCTAAATATAATTAAAAGGTATCTTAGAATCTCTGAAGCACTCTTCCAATCTTGAAGAGAAACTTCTCTCAAAAATAATCTATATCCTAAATAATGGAAGCATTCCACTATTTATAAGTTCCTAGGCCAAGCCATTACAGCTGGGCCCTTAACTAACATTTAACTAAAAATAGAAATGTCATTAATATTAAGGGAACAAGATCCCATGAAAATAGTGAATTTTTTGCAAGGGTTTGACTTAGTCAACCTTGCAACTTTGACCGATCAGAGCTTGGACTTGTCCTTTCATGGCCACTCATCTTTGACCTACTTCATCTGCATCTCCCTTACAAGCAAGATTCTACTATCCTTCCTCCCATATATCCATTCTTTATCTGTACTCAAGAAGCACTTGACAACCCTCGAAGTTTCTTCATCTTTGAGGCCCACATGCATAGTGATTCACTATGTCTCGTTGTCTTGATCTCTTTTGTGATCATGGCTTGAAAAATTTGAACCTTATTTGTAAATTTCTTTAGTCTCCCTATGAAATTTTGACATAATACCAAGCAGTGGTCAATGGAGTCACTATTAAAATTCTTGGTGACCTCATCTTCACGTTTCACCAAATCTTTGAAATTTTTCTTAATTTGATCCCCAGAAAGAACATCGATATTTTCATTGAAAAATTTACAATTGGCATTGTCAAAATCCTCTAAGATGTCAATCAGGGAATCTATAATCTCCACTCATTTCTCCTCCAATTTCTTAATCAGATCCTATAACACTTGACACCAAAATTCCATGGCCTTTTGATATTCAAATAATTTAGAGGCGTCATCAATCACCTCTTCTTGAAGAAGCAAGTTTGAATCCTCTTCTCTAATGTCACTCCATGTTGCCAAAGTTAAATTTAAATTATTATTATCCTCATAGAAGGACTCGTCCATCTTGGAAATGGTGGTTTTTGCAACCTGCAAATCATTATATATTTCAACTACTTCTGTAATCAAAGGATTGGCTTCCTGCAGAATTATCTCCATCCATCCACTCACCAATCTCACTTTCTGGCCTAGCTTCTCGAGCTCATGATAATAAATATCATCGATTATAGATGATATTTTCATATCCGTAGTAGTTGAGACCTTAATGGATGGAGTGGGTTGGGTTACTTTTCGCAACAGTGCAGTGAATTACTAGACCTTGGCCTTAAGCTCATCCTTGGTGGCCTTGTATTTTTCATATTTCTCCAAAAGGGCCCCAAGAGTAGTGTGTACATCTAGTTTGGATCCTTCATGAGTACCCTTCCCAATGAGAATTTTGATATCCGATGTAATCCTGCTGTGATTTTTCTATAGTTTTCCCCTTAATGGGGGTGGCCACTTCTATCACGCGTTCTCCGAGATGAATTCACCATCCGACTTGACATGGTTCTTGGTCTCTTGGCCTGTCTCTTAGGCATCTATTCCAATATGATAAGATTTATGACATCCCCCAGAGGAACCTTTTTCTTTTGCTTGGGAGTTTATCTAAATAGTCATTCGGTATGTCTAGGGTGATGAAGATGGAATGACAGATCCAATACCTGAGACATCGGTTAGAGAAATATCACTAGAAATACCAGCTGGTAATTGAATATAGGTAGAAATGATGGAAGGCTTGGATGTAAGGACAGCCATAGGAATTCACATAAAGCAATGCTAGGTGTTGTGATTGAAGAAAATGGAAGTGTTAAAGGAAGTGAAGAGGAAATGGGTGACTAATATTTTCCCCAGCTGATAGAACATGAAGTGACAAGAATACTTGGGCCATAGAAGGGGATGGGAAAGAAGAAATGATTGTGGAAGTGGAAAGAACTAATAATGAAAGTGATAATGGAGGAAGGAGAAAATGTGATGGATCTTGGATGATACTAGGAGAATCACTGACTTCAAGCACTTCTATCATAGGCACTACAAGAGATGTAATCTTGGAAACAAAAGACTTGGAGAGAGATGAGCCACCAACAACAAATGAAATCTTCTTTAGAATTATGGGTGCCTTTTGAGCTGACCTTTTTCCCTTAATAGGTGTTGGTTGGTTTATTGTTGGTATAGCTCCTATATTTGTAGGTTGATTTTCCCCTTTGGGTGAGATTACCAAGGTGGCCAACCAACTGAAATTCCTCTTTAAAATGGGTCCTACCCTCTCCTTGGTATTACTACATTATTCCACATACCAATCAATCCATGACAACGATTGATTGGAAATATTATCATTCTTGTATGATGAATCCAAAACCTCATCATTGTCTTGCATGTCCTTTGGCACATCCACTAAACGAAATTGTCGAACTTCATCAAGAGTTAATATTTCATAATCCCTTTGTCGCACGATGTATTCATCCTAACAATGAATCTAGATATCTTCCAATTGGGGTACGTGGGAACTGGACTGACCTATCTCCCCAAACTTACCCCAATAATCAAAATTAGTCCATGGATGAAAGGTCTGTAGGGTTACCTCAGCCATTTTTGCATCAACATTTTTTACCTTGTGAATATTTGGGAAAGAATACCGCTTAATCGAAACAGGAAAGGCATTCACACTTTGTGATGCTTGTTTTGGATTCGATGATAATCCAACAACTACCGAACTAATTCCAATAAAATCCATTTATCAGTGGGGCACCTTGGTAATTTTCTTGGGGCACCTATGAAACCTGGAACCCAGATGTAGGTGAAAGTAGGAAATTGAAAGTAGATTGCTCCCCATTCTTGCACTTCTTGGAAAGCCTCATCAGAAATCCTTTGATTATATAGTTCTTTGTCAAAATGATAGAGGATGACAGTGAAGAAATCATCATTGACTCTGCGGAAATTCCTGCTTCCCTTATCCGAGTGAGTTGGGGATAAAAGTCGTATATTTGGGAGGTGTTACGAACACCCTTGGTATTCAAACCCACAAAATCTCCCATAGCAGCTGACCACATATACCAGGAAAGATGTCATGTAGAAGGTCTTTGTTTCTAACACTCTACCCAATTGATAGTGAATGGTGCTACTAATATGCTCCCCCATCAGATAAACTCATCATTCTTCTTGATAGTTGCGATGTACAAAAACATCCATTCCTAGAATTCCTTTACAGAAGGAAGACCTGAAACTCTACTTAACAACACAATAAGATCGTTGACTTCCTGAATAAAATCCAATCGATGCATAGTTTTGGGTAATTTGGTGAAATTCTTAGCTAGATAGGATTTCATCATAATCTTTGAGCATACTTCCTCTTTCTTATCCCAATGTTCCACTGCTATTTCTGGTGAAATTTTGGCGTAATCTTGAACGTCGGGAAGTTTAAGTAGATCCTTAAAGAAATATGGGTCCAAACAGATTACCACCTTATCATCACTATCCTTGACTGACATGGAGTCTTTGTCAAAGTGGGCTGTTGTAGCTAAGAAAATTTTTGGGCAATGCATAGATGCGGGAAAACCAGCGGCAAGGGAAATCCCACTATCGTAGATGGCCTGCATCCATGGTTTCTTGTTTGGAGCCTTTAATCTTTCCCAGAAATTGGGAAGATCAATTTTCCTAGATCAGTGTCCCCAATATTTCCTAAGTCGAGGATAGGAAGGATTGGGGAGAAACCCCAAGAAATGAGTATTTCATCTTCTCTTTTCCCTTTGAAGTGGAAGCAGACATCAAACCCTATGTTTTGGAAGCTGAAGTTGTAGAAATTCTGAAAACCTGAAAGGAAACCTCCAAATTCTGAACTAAAACAGTTCTAAAGGAAATCACCGAATTGAAATCTCTGAAAAATTTCTCCAAACTGAAATATTTGAAACCAAAAGTTCTGAAAATAAATTTTTGAAAGATTTTCTTGAATCCAGATGTTAGAAAACCCAAAGGAAAAAACCTCCAAAATTCGAATTGAAAAAGTTCCAAAAGAAATTTCTAAAACTGAGATCTTTGAAGGAAATTTCTTGCTAATGAACTTTCGAAGGAATTCCCTGAAGGAATTCTCCAAAGGAATCTCTCCAAATAAGTCTAAGGAATTTGTAGAATGATGTTAAATCGTAAAATCTGGAACACGAGAAATGAAAAGAAGTATGGGAGGCCTAAGAGGATCCTTTGAACAACTTCAAATACCTAGAGAAAACTCAAAAAGTGAAACATGGTGAACCAAGGGAGTGACATCATAAAAACACAGAGGGAAACCAAAAAGGAAAACCAAAATGAGAAGGAAATAGAGGAAAAATACCTAAAACCAAAAGAATATAAACAAAAAACCATACCTTGAAAAGGATGTCACAAAGTACAAGAATGGAATGTCAGAGAAAATGTGTCAAGTAAAAATGACAAGTAAAAAAATGAGTTTAAATAGAAATCCCGATATTAATGGTAAAAATATGATCCATACGGAGGTAGGTGAAAATTAATTACACACAGAATCTCGAAGGTCCGAAACACTGAAGCCCAAATTCCAAAAATTCAAGATTTTGGAATTTGGAGATTAGAGTCACAAAGATGAATTGGCAACGGAAAAAAATCGATACCCGAGAGTTTGAAAATTCTGGCTTTTGAACATTCGGACTTTGGAAAATTTCAAGTGAAAATCCTAAAACGACTCGGAGAACTCCAAAACCCGAAACTAGAATATCCAAATTCAAGTTTTGGACATCTAGACTTAGGAAGTCCGAGAGGGATTTAAAAAAAGAGGGGCCAAAAATTCCCAATACCCAAAATTCTAAAAAATCATACTTTTGGGTTTTCAAACTTCAGAAAATTTCTAGAGTAGTTCCGAATATGAGCTAAAAAACTCCGAAAGAGGAAAAAATCTCCGAAGTCCGAAAATTAAAAAATTCGGATTTCAACCTTAGAAAAATTTCATTGTGCAAGGATTTTCTAAAAACTTTGTCTGACACATAAATTTCCTTCTAGGTAGGTTAAATGGTTAACATTTTTGGTGATCTCAAGGAATGCTTGCTTGTTAAGCTTTCAAACCAGTATCCTTAAGAAAAACATTGGGAAAAGGAGTCTAAAAACCAAAACCAAAACAGAAAACACACAAGCAAAAGAAAAGAAAAGAAAACAATGTGCAGAGCACTTGGAGGAAAAGACAGAACATTGTATAGGGTGGAACATCCTCAAAAGCAAGCTTTGAGGTGTATCCCATTCACATGAATGGGCAATTCTTCTCCATTGAGTCTGGATAGGAAAAATAAATTCACCTCCTTACAACTTGTAATAACACAAGGACCTGCTCTAGAGAGCATCGAATTTGGCATCTGCTGGGTTTGATGCGACCTTTGTCCCATTTTAGAACCAAATCTCCCTCCCTAAACAACCTATCAGAGGATTTCTTGTCGAAGGATTTCTTAACTTGAGCCTGATGTTCTATCAACATATTCATGGTTGTGTTCCAAATTTCCTCCAGCTCCATGAGTTCAGAAAACCTCACTGTTAAGGCATCATCCTCCATAACTTCAAGCCAATAAGCCAAGTCTAGGGAAGGTATCTCAAGGAAAGTGGAATTTTTGCTTCCCTTCCATATACAAGCATGAAAGGAGAAACACCGATGGCTTCCTTAGGAATTATCCGATCAGCCCATAGGGTGGTTTTGAGTTGTGTATGCCAGGTTGTTTTATTGGCCTCCATTATGCGTTGGATGATTCTTATGAGGTTCTTATTACTAGATTCAGCCAATCCATTCCCCTACGGGTAATAGTTAGATGAATTCTTGAGATAGACTCCATTCTTGATGGCCCATTCACTTATCTTCATCTCGAGGAAAGCCATAGCATTTTCAGAGAAAAAAGATAAAAGGAACACCAAACTGTTAGGTTGTGGAGCCTATTTTTCATGTGTGAAAGTGTTAAAGACTGTACACTAAGAGTATTGTACACTTTTCATGTATAATTTTTAGGCATAAAATTTTTTTGGCCTCGAAAAATGCACCCGACATATCGGGAAACGTGCTTTTCTCATATGGGCGAGTTTTTTTGACCCATAGGTTTATGGGACGGGTTTTGCCCATGGTTTTGATACCCACGGTTTTGTAAAACTGCTTAAGCAGTTGTCTATTTATATGGTCTTATGCATATGATAGATGTACAAGCAAATGTATTGCAAATGTGTTTTGAATTCGGCTGTGAATTCTGTAGAGTTTGTTGAGCAAGCTCCAAACAGATCCGGGGTATTGTATTGAGAGAGTGGTGGCTTGTAATAAAATCGAGCAAGTGATTCTTGGTGGACGTAGCCCAAATTGGGTGAACCATGTTAAATCTTTGTCTCTTTGTTTGTGTTATTTTATTCTGCAATTTTATTTGAGATCTGTAATAATTTCTACATATTAGTTTCTCTACTGTTGCGATTCTCGTGAGGGATTATTCCACATATTTTATCCCTTATTTCCTAACAATTGGTATCGAGCCTGGTTTGGTTTTTGCTGAAGTGTTGAATCACATGGAAAGTTTTTAGCTTGAGTGGGAGCTATGGAAGTGAAGGAAGATCTAGGGTTGATAAATTCAACGGGTAGAATTTCAGTCTTTGGAAGATGTAGATGGAAGATTACCTTTATCGAAGGATATTTATACTCCGTTAATCGAGAGGGTGAACAAACCCTCGAGTATGACAGATGCGAGAATGGGATTTGTTGGATCGAAAGGCACTTGAACGATCGACCGAGTCTTGCATCTTTAGTATTATTTAATGTTTCAAAGGAAAAGACTACAAAAGAACTAATGGATGCATTAGGGAAGTTGTATGAAAAACCCTCTACCTCTAATAAGATATTTTTAATGAAAAAGTTGTTTAATATGAAGATGTATGAGAATAGTTCAGTAGCAGATCATTTAAATGATTTCAATACGGTAGTGAATATGCTAGCTTTGGTTACAATAGAATTTGATGAATAAGTTAGGGCTTTATTAATTATGTGCTCTTTACCTGAGAGTTGGAATAGCCTAGTAATGGTGGTAAGTAACTCGGTTCTAGCTAACTTGAAGTTGAAGTTTGAGGATGTTGTAGGGGTGATTCTAAGCAAGGAAATGCGAAGAAAAAGATCTGGGGAATCTTCTACTTCAGGGAATGCTTTGACAGTGGAAACTAGAGGGAGACAGAAGAATAGAGGAAACCATGGAAAATCAAAAGATCGGGCAAGGTCAAAATCCAAGAACAAGATTGTATGCTGGAATTGTGGAAAGCCTAGGCATGCAAAGAAGGACTGTTGGGAGCTTCGGGATAAGAAGAAACAACAAGAAGAAAACAAGGAGGCAAATGTGGCAATGGGTAATGTATGTCAGGATGCTTTGATTCTTTCTTTGCACAATATTATTGAATCTTGGGTTTTAGATTCAGGGGCTTCTTTCCATGCTTCTCCACATAGGCATTATTTTGTTGATTATGTTTAAGGAGATTTTGGGCATGTTTTTCTTGGTGATGATGAGCCTTGCAACATAGTTGGAAAAGGTTCTATTGAAGTTAAGATGCAGAATGGGAATACTTGGCTATTGAAGGATGTCAGACATGTGCCTACATTAAGACGAAATCTGATATCGACAGGGTAGTTGGGAAGTGATGGTTGTACTGTGATATTTACAATAGACTCTTGGAAGGTTACCAAGGGTGCTCTTGTGGTGGCAAGAGGTAAGAAGGTTGGAACCTTGTATTTAACCACTGATAGTACTAATGATTGTAATCTTGTGGCTTCAGATGTAGATACAACATTATGGCACTATAGGCTCGGTCATATGAGCCATAAGGGCATGAACATCATAAAGAAGAATTTTCCTGGATATACAGAAATAGGTTTCGATTTCTGTGAGAACTGCATATATGGGAAACAGAAGCGAGTAAGGTTTCTCAAGGTTAGACCTACAAAGAAAGAGAGTAAGTTAGAGCTGGTGCATTCTGATGTGTGGGGGCCAGCTCAAGTATCATCTCTTAGGGGTTCAAGTTATTATGTTACTTTTATTGATGATGCAACAACGAAAGTTTGGGTTTATTGTATTGGAAAAAAATCTGATGTATTTGACACTTTTGTTAAATGGAAAGCCTTGGTAGAGAATGAAACAGTCTTAAGCTAAAATGTCTTAGGTCGATAATGGAGGGAGTATTACGGTAATGAATTCAATGATTATTGTTCTAAGAATGGAATCCGCAGGCAAAATACGGTTCCAGGAACTCAACAAGAATGGGTATCGAAAGGATGAAAAGAACAATAATGGAACGTCTTAGGAGCATGAGGTTACATGCGGGGATCGCCTCTTTCTTTTTGGGCGAAGCGGTGAGCACAGCTGTGTACTTGATAAACAGAGGACCCTCAAGTGCCTTGGATGGAGGCATACCTGAGGAGGCTTAGTATGGTAAGAAAGTTGATTATTCATTTCTTAGAGTCTTTGGATGTGAGGTGTTTGTTCACATAGACAAGGATGATAGGACTAAGCTAGAGGCTAAATCAAAAAAATGTACTTTCATTGGTTATGGTGGTGATGACTTTGGATATAAATGTTGGAGTATTAAGGACAAGAAAATCATTCGATCTAGGGATGTGGTCTTTAATGAGAAAGTCATGTATAAGCAGTAGTTGCAGGAAAATAGGGAAGAATCCAAGAAAGAATATACAAGTGGTAGAGGATCTTCCGGATGGGAAAGTGACACATGAATTAGTTCAGGAACCCCCTCAACAGGAACCCCAAACTCCTATATTGAGGAGGTCTTCTAGGGTAAGAAGAGAACTGAACATGTTTTTCTCCTTCTCTTTATTATTTATTACTCACTGATAGTGGAGAACCAGAGAGCTTTGATGAAGCAATGCAGGTAGATGCTAGGAAGAAGTGGGAGCAAGCCATGGATGAGGAGCATCAGGCTCTCATGGAGAACCAGACATGGGATTTGGTAAAGCTACCGAAGGAAAAAGAGCATTACAGAATAAGTGGGTGTTTAGAGTCAAAGAGGAAGAAGGAGGCAAGAAAATATACAAGGCCCAATTGGTGGTCAAGGGGTTTGCATAAGAAAAAGGTATAGATTTTGATGAGATTTTTTCTCCTGTAGTAAAAATGACTTCTATCAGAACTGTTCTTGGAATAGTGGCAGCAGAAGACTTGCACTTAGAACAGTTAGATGTAAAGACTGCATTTCTCCATGGCGATTTGGAGGAGGAGCTATATATGCAGCAGCCAGAAGGATATGAAGTCAAAGGTAAAGAGGAGATGGTGTGCAAACTGAAGAAGAGCTTGTATGGCCTGAAACAAGCTCCATGTTAATGGTATAAGAAATTTGATAGCTTCATGATGGAGCAAGGTTATATCGAGATGTCATTATGACCATTTTGTGTATACAAAGAAAGTTGAGGATGGAAGTTATATTATCTGTGTTTGTATCTTGATGACATCCGTTTGCAGTAAAAACATGCAGGAAATAAAAGTACTCAAGAAGCAGCTAAGTGAATCATTTTCTATGAAGGATTTGGGTGCAGCCAAACAAATCCTTGGTATGAGGATATCTCGGGATAGGAAGGAACGGAAGCTGACTTTATCTCAGGAAGAGTACATTAAGAAGGTCTTGGAGAGGTTTAATATGCAGGATGCTAAACCGGTTGGGACTCCTTTGGCAGGCCATTTCAAGTTATCGAAGGAGCAGTGTCCCAAGATAGAGCAGGAGAGAAACCAAATGTCCAAGGTACCTTACTCATCATCAGTTGGTAGTTTGATGTATGCCATGGTATGCACTAGGCCTGATATTGCCCATGCAGTGGGAGTTGTGAGTAGATTTATGAGTGATCTAGGTAAAGAGCATTGGCAAGCAGTAAAGTGGATCCTTCAATATTTGAGAGGGACCATGGGGACATTTTTGTGCTATAGTGGATCAAACACCACTTTATGTGGTTATGTAGATTCAGATATGGCTGGAGATGTAGACAGCAGGAGGAGCATGACAGGTTATATTTACACTATAGGTGGGACAACAAAGTGAGCTGGATTTCACGACTAAAGAAGTGGTGGCTTTGTCAACCACAAAGGCTGAGTATGTTGTTGCCACACGAGAGGCAAGCAAAGAGATGATTTGGTTACAACAATTGCTTGAGGAGTTGGGGCATAAGCAGGAGGAATGTAAGCTGCATAGTGATAATCAGAGTGCTATACACCTAGCTAAGAACTTTGCTTTCCACTCTAGGACAAAGCATATACAGTTAAGGTACCATTTCATCAAGACAACTTTGGAGGAAGAGAAGTTGAAGTTGGAGAAGATTCATACCAGTCGAGAATCCTACGAGACATGATGACCAAGGTGGTCACAAGGGAAAACAAGTTTTGTTCACTTTGGTTGGTCTTCACGAAACTAGTGAAGGGTTGAGAAGCTTGTTAGAGGAAAACTAGTCTCCAAGTGGGAGATTGTTAGGTTGTGGAGCCTATTTTTCATGTGTGAAAGTGTTGAAGACTGTACACTAAGAGTATTGTACACTTTTCATGTATAATTTTTAGGCGTAAATTTTTTTGGCCTCAAAAAAATGCACCCGACATATCGGGAAATGTGCTTTTCTCATATGGGCGAGTTTTTTTGACCCATAGGTTTATGGGACAGGTTTTGCCCATGGTTTTGATACCCACGGTTTTGTAAAACTGCTTAAGCAGTTGTATATTTATATGGTCTTATGCATATGATAGATGTACAAGCAAATGAATTGCGAGATGTGTTTTAAATTTGGCTTTGAATTCTGAGAGTTTGTTGAGCATAGCTCCAAATGGATCACGGGTATTGTATTGAGAGACCGGTGGCTTGTAATAAAATCTGAGCAAGTGATTCTTGGTGTACATAGCCCAAATTGGGTGAACCACGTTAAATCTTTTGTCTCTTTGTGTTTTGTTATTTTATTCTCGTAATTTTATTTGAGATCTGTAATAATTTCGCATATTAGTTTCTCACATTTGTTGCGATTCGTGAGGGATTATTCGCATATTTTATCCCTTGTTTCCTAACACAAACCTTGTCATCAAATTTTCTAGGAAATCCAAAACAATGTTTTCATTACTTTCTTTAGGGCCACTACTTTTTTCTAGCAAGTAAAATAATCTGTTGCAGTCAAGACCCATTTATGCCCCTCGCTAGATGGAGAATTGATCATCTCGATGAAATCTAATCCCCACTGAACGAAGGGTTGATCTACCTGAATGGGGTGTAATTGGAGAGAGCTGCGGTCTCTTTTTTCCGTGAAAATTTCACACTCTTTATATTTCCTCACCCAGATATGAGAGTCTTTGAACAATTATGGCCAGTAATAACCGACTCGCATGATTTTGGTGGCGGTTGTTCATGCAGAGTAATGTCCTCCAGACAGGCCATTGTGGAATTCCTCTAATACCTTGTTCACCTATTCTGGCCTAACACAACATAGAAGAAAACCATTTAGATCCTTTTAGAAGAGAACATTATCTATCATGACATATGGAATAGATTGCAGATGGAAAGTACGTCTTTGGACTTTATCCATGTTTGGAGGATATATCCCCGAGAGAAGAAAATTTTGCATCTTAGTTGACCAATCAATCTGATCATTTCCTTCATCATCATTCAAAAGCATGACATCTTCCGTATCTTTGGTCTCCATGTCCATGGCTAGCTACTGACATAACCCTTTTCCCTTGAAAATATTAGTGACCTTGATGTGTACATCATACTCCATTACTTTCGTAATCCACCTAGCGCATTTCTCATTCATCTCTTTATTCAACAAAAAATCTTTGACGCTAGGATGAGAAACCATTAAATGGATTTTGTTGTTAGACAACAAATGCCTAAACTTCTTTAGGGCTTAAATGACTGCAAAGACCTATTTTTCGATGAAGGAATATTTGAGTTTGTATTCCTTAAGAGACTAACTGAAAAAGGCAATGGGTTGCTCCATCAGGTCATCATTTTTCTGAGTGAAAATTCTGAAATAATTTCCTACATGGAAAATCAGAGAGAATAAAATCCCTGTCAAACCGAGGATTCACCAGCGTAGGAGCTTGGGAGATAGTTGTCTTGATGGCTTCGAAGCTTTCTCTTCCCTCCTTTGTCCATGAAAATGGAATATTCTTTTTAAGCATGGCCGTTAGCGGTTTCACCAACGTTGCCAACTGAGGATAAATCTCCGAACAAAATTTATAGTTCCTGAAAAATTATGGAGACCCTTCTTATGAATTGGAAGGGATAATGAAATAATTGACTAAATCCTAGCTGGGTCAATAGACAACCCTATTGTTGAGACAATATGTCCCAAAAAATTTCCTTCCTGCACAGTGAAAATGCACTTTTTCAGGTTTAGTGAAACACTAAATTACCTACACCTTGAAAAACTTTCCTTAGATGGGTGATATGATCCTCAACATGTTTGGAGTAGAGTGATATCGTTAAGGTAAACCAATATCATATCATTGATGAGTCCCTTAAACTCCATATCCATGGCTCTCTAAAAGGTGGCCCCTACATTAGATAATCCAAAAGGCATCTTGTTGTAAGCATACGTGCCCCATTTGGTGGTGAAAGTCATCTTGAATTGATCAGATTCTTGAACCAGAATCTGATTGTATCCTGAATATCCATCAAGCAAGGAAAATATTTGAGCCCCTGCCACTGTTTGGAGGATTTTTTCCATTGAGGGGAGAGGGTAGTGGTCCTTCAAAGAGGCGTGGTTCAGGTCCTTGAAATCTATGCACAGCCAAATTTCACCATTCTTTTTCCTTATAGGCACCAAATTGGAAACCCAAGAAGAATGTTTGATGGGAAAAATTATGCAGGCCTCAATAAGCTTGGTTAGCTCTTTCCTCATCAAAGGATCAAGTTTTGGATTGATTGGCCTATATTTTTGATGGCGGCTTGAGTTTGGATCCAGTTCAATAATATGTTGAACTAAGCCAAGATCGAAACCACGCAAGTCCTTATAGCTCCATGCAAAGATATCATAATATTCCTGACATAATTTGATGAAAGCTTTCTTTCCATGATCAATTCATACCTTACGAATTTTTAGAACCTTTTCACTTGCCACCTCAACCTCTTCAAAATCTTCCTCCTTGACCACCATATTAGTGCTTTGCTTGGCTTGATCATTTAAATTAAAAATGGATTCCAATGTAACCAGGCCTTTTGGCAGCTTGTTTCCTTTTAGTTGTATAATTTGATCGCCGTAAGATTTTTGGAGTTTATCTTGATGTTTGGCATGAATTATACTTCTTTTTGTAGGAAGAGAACAATTTTTTGATCACTATCAAACACCTGCCAACTACTCACATTATCTCGGTACCACGGGATGAACCACCATCTTGACTATCTACTTCTCTTCTTTCATGATATCCATAGGTACATCATATTGAGAACCAATAGTAGCTAGCCTGTCAGCATCTTGATTTTGCTTCCTGGGAATTGCATGAATTCTGAAAGCCTTGAAATCTTCTATCAGATCCCAAACCTGATTTTTGTATGACCGCAGTAGATCATTTTTTGATGCACTATGGGTTGTAACTTGGTGCACAACCAATTCACTATCACCAAATACCATCAAGGTTTGGATTCCTCTTCTTTGGGCCAACTGAATTCCTTGTATAAGAGCTTCATATTCAGCAACATTATTAGTGCAACTGAACTACAACCAAAAGGAAGAGAAATATTTGTCTCCTTCTAGAGAAATTAACATAACCCCTACACCAGATCCATTTTTACTTTGTGATCCATCAAAGAACATCTTCCATAGTCTATTTGTATCGCTTGATGCCTTAACCAGTTGAGGTATGATGACATCTTCTTCATGAATGCAATATGTACCTAATTCTATCTCTTCCAAAAATAATAGACTAGATTCTTCATTTTCCAATAAATCAGCATAAGGGTCATATTGATGATCTATACTCACCTCATCGAGAATCATATCTAGAACTTCTTCGACGAGAGTAGTTGGCTCATGATCTACATCCTCATCTTCATGATCACAAATGGTGTAGTTACCATTTATGGGTTTGGTTGTGTATGGTTCCATGTGATTGTGACAGATTGGTTCTGCCCTTATAGTTACCTTAGTTCAATACCAGGTCCTCAGGATCATATGCGACAGGTCTGATGACAAATAACCATCCATTTTTACAAAGTGAATACTTTGTTATAAAAAAATGGTAAAGACGGAGGAATATCAATGACAGATATGTCTTATGTGAATGTCAAGCTAGGACATGCGTGGATAGTAAGCTAAAACCCTTTAATGACCCCCTACAGCTTTGACTATAGTACCGTCTAGTTGAGAAAACCCTCTTAAAATTTGAGTATATGGAATTTCTACTACATCTACGACTCGCTTCGTATTACGGAACTATTGGCTCTAGAATCAATCATACAATTGTGTACCAAATGGTCACCAATAATCAGCGAGATATAAAATGGTGGAGGTTTGTTGGGATTAGCATGTATTTTTGTCTCGGGTTGGCATAAATTGGTTGCCACTATTACTTCTTGACCTGATGATATGTTAGTAGTGCCAAATCTATTCAAATCCTCTCATAGCAAGTTCCTTTGAGAAGGAATCAAGAGTGCATCCCACATTGTGACACTCAAATTGGTCTTCTTCATTTGCTCCACAATGCTGAATGGAATCGCTCGAACTTTGCTAATGCCTTTTGGGGCATTGGGGTCCTCCTTTGGATAATTCTTATTGGGAATTTGATACTTTATGTTCCATCTTTCTTTGTAGACTGATCAATGGATATTTTTGATGATTTATTTCTCATGCCTTTACCATCCGGTACTTGTGTTGGGCTAAGAAGTAGATGCCTGATCAGTATTAGAAGACTATGGATCTATTTCCATTTTCTTGGAATGTGTGTTGGATGCTATAGTGGAGGCATCAATATTCAAACCACAAAATTCTTCTTCTTTCCAATTTAGTAGTGTGGTTTCATCAGGAGGTTGGTCTTGAATTTCGGAAGTGGATGGTTCACAAATGATTCAGGGAGAGTAGATATGTTTTGGACCATAAGGGCTTGAATTAAAACTCCATTTGGGAAGAGATTCTAATTATGGGGCTGAGAACAAGGGTAGCACCATTCATAGTCTTGGATGAGGTTGTTCTAGACCGGGACTATAGCTCTAGAAGAACTGGCAGCATAAGGGTTCCAAAAATTCAAAGGTTTTACATTCGTAGCTTGGCTTGTGGCCTAATTTTTTGACTGACCATTTCCTTGGAATGGAGGATGACTCGTCTGATATTGGGGTTGAAAGGGGTGAGCATACTGGGACTGCTGCCTCTTCATTGCTACGAGTTCATTCCCGAAAGTTTGTAACAATGACTTAACCTCAGCTAGATCATTTGAGGGATTGGATGCATACGTAGCTATTAGAATAGAAGTTGTTAGAACTAGAGAAATGATTGGATTTTAGCCTGCAAGCTCTGTAAAAATATGTATGGGAGGTCTAGGAGTAATTTTACCTTCTTGAATTAAGCAATTTTCAGCTTGAATGGAAATTTTGTAAGCATCAGGGATAACGATTCCCCCATGATTTGAATCATGACGGAGACATCACTATTCAATTCCCGTAAGTAATATAGAAATGTGCTATCTGGGGATGGCCTTACAAGTGTTGGGATCCATTTCCAAGTCTTGTCAAAATGGAGGTTGAAATCACTCATATACTCTTGAGGAGACCACTTGATAGTATGAAATTGTTCTACAAGTGAGAGATTATCACTTTTGTCTTCAAACTGCTTACACAACTTTGTGCCTAACTCATTCCAAGTGGTAATGGATCCAATAGTTAAACTCTAGAACCATTGAAGTGCTCTTCCTTTGAATGAAGTAGTAAGGAGTCAAACTACCATGTTATCTTCTATGATACTATGTACTGTGCAGATGCTAGCTACATCCAGTATGTGCTCTCGAGGTGAAACATTAGTCTCTCTAGTGTAAAACAATAAACTTTTCAAGGTTGTTGCTGGTATGACATCTCTTTATGCTAACAACAAAGGACTGCTGGCATTGAAAGGAGGAAAAGCATTGGCTACCATGATGTTCAAAATCTAGTTGTGTCTTGGTGGGGGAAAATGTCCTTTAGGAGGATTTGAATGCCCTCTACAAGGTAAAGCGGTGGGTAGCTGCTAAAAGGCTTCTTCCTCTTCTCCTTCGGGGAGACAAGGAAAGCTCGTATGCTTATAATTTTCCCACCTTGAAGAATCTCTTGTGTGAATTCTTCACATAAGTTGATGTATTGGACTTTGAAATCCATAGAGATTAATTCATCAGGTACTTTTAGTTAATAGAATGAGAAGAGAAGTACCAACTCAGTCCCACCGGGCGTGCCAAAAACTATTGTCACAAAATCACTGCACCCCCCGAATGGCCTGAGAATGAATCCCAACATTCGGTGTGATTGTGACACATTGGATCACCTCTCAAGTTGTGGGACTTGGGCTCAATGTGAACCTCCAGAGAAGGCCGACTTCCTCTTCCTAAACTAAACACAACGCTACTTCTAATGCAGTAAAAATGGTTAACTAGACCTACACTAACATTTGATGGGATTAGGGAGAGATATTTTTAAGGAATAAAACATAAACTAGAAGTGGTAATGCACCAATTTAGGGAATGTTCAATATCTGGAAGGTTTAATGTGGGAGTGATATTTGCATCACCGACCACCTTCACCTATAACAACTAGAAAGGGTATAAAATACCACAAACTAGGGGCAAACGTTCCTTTGTTAAACTTAAGTATACACAAGGGTAGATCAAATCAGATTCAACACACAATTAATTTAGCATGAGGAAACCACACATGCATATATCACACATCTATCTCGCAACTAGGGATAATAATGACATAAAATTAATGCGAAGGAAAATAAGGTTTTCACAATCGACATAAAAGATAGTAATATTATTCCTTCACAATATGAAATAGATCACCTAAACTAAAGGTAAGATAATCACTCTCACTAAGGAATTGTGAATTCACAAAGTAAACACCGAGTAACCATTCAACACAATATAATAAAAGGTATATTCAAGCACTCTTCCAAGCTTCAAGAGCCACTCTAAATATAATTAAATAATGGAAGAATTCCACTATTTATAAGTTCCTAGGCTGATCCATTATAGCAAGGTCCTTAACTAATATTTAACTAAAAATAGAAATGTCATTAATATTAAGGGAACATGATCCCATGAAAATAGTGAATTTGTTGTAAGGGTTTGACTCAATCAACCCATCAACTTTGGTGATAAGAGCTTGTACTTGTCCTTTCATGGCCACTTAGCTTTGGCATGCTTCATCTACATCTCCCTTACTAGCAATATTCCTTTGTCCTTCCTCCCATATAGCCATTCGGTGTTTGTACTCAAAGAAGCACTTGACAACCCCCTGAGTTTCTTCATCTCCAAGCCCACATGCATAGTGATTCACTATGTCTACTGTCTCGATATCTTTTGTGATCCTAGATGGCAACCTTTGAAGCTTATTTGTAACTTTCTTTAGTCTCCCTATGAAATTTTGACATAAGACTAGTCATCAATGGAGTCACTATTGAAAGTCTTTGTGACCTCATCATCACGTTTCACCAAATCTTTGAAATTTTCCTTAATTTGATCCCCAGGAAGAGAATCGATATTTTCATTGAAAAATTTGAAATTGGCATTGTCAAACTCCTCTGAGATGTCATTCAGGGCATCTGTAATCTCCACTCGTTTCTCCTCCAATTTCTTAATCAGATCCTGTAACACTTGACACTAGAATTCCATGGCCTTTTGATATTCAAATAATTTAGAGGCGTCATCGATCATCTCTTCTCGAATAAGCAAGTCGAATCATATTTTCTAATGTCACTCCATGTTTCCAAAGTTAAATTTAAATTATTATTATCCTCAGAGAAGGACTCGTCCATCTTGGAAATGGTGGTTTTTGTAAACTATAAATCATTATATATCTCAACTACTTCCTTGATCAAAGGATTGGCTTCCTACAGAATTCTCTCCATCCATCCACTCACTAATCTCCCTTTCTGGCCTAGCTTCTCGAGCTCATGATAAGAAATATCATCGATTGTAGATGATATTGTCATAGCCGTAGTAGTTGAGACCTCAATGGATGGAGTGGGTTGGGTTACTTTTTTGCAACAAAGGCGGTGAATTGCTAGAACTTGGCCTTAAGCTCATCCTCGTGGCCTTGTATTTTTCATATTTCTCCAAAAGGGCCCCAAGAGCAGTGTGTACATCTAGTTTGGATCCTTCATGAGTAGCCTTCCCTAATGAGAATTTTGATATCCAAAGAATCTACTGCTTTGTGATTGTTTCTTTATTTTTCCCTCAACGGGGGTGACCACCTCTATCACATGTTCTCCAAATGAATTCACCTGTTAGACTTGACATGGTTCTTGGTCTCTTGGCCTGTCTCTTCGGAATTTTCTCCAATATGCTAAGATCTATGACATCCCCTAAAGGAACCTTTTTATTTTTCTTGGGAGTTTTTCTAAACAACCATTCTGGTATGGCTAGGGCCGATGAAGATGGAGTGGTAGATCCAATACCTGAGACATCGGTTAGAGAAAGATCACTAGAAATACTAGCTAGTAATTGAGTAGAGGTAGTAATGATGGAAAGCGTGGATGTAAGGAAAGCTATAGGAATTCACATAGCAATGCTAGGGGTTGTGATTAAAGAAAATGGTAGTGTTAAAGGAAGTGAAGAGGAAATGGGTGACCCAATATTCTCCCCAGCTAATAGAATGTGAAGTGATGAGAATACTTGGGCCATAGAAGGGGATGGGAAAGAAGAAATGATTGTGGAACTGGAAAGAAATGATATTAAAATTGATAATGGAGGAAGGAGAAGATGTGATGGATCATGGATGATACTAGGAGAATCTCTGACTTCAACCACTTCTATCACATGCACTGCAGGAGATTTAATCTTGGAAACAGAAGACTTGGAGAGATATGAGCCACCAACAATAAATGAAATCTTCTTTGGAATTATGGGAGCCTTTTGAGTTGACCTTTTTCCCTTAGTAGGTGTTGGTTGGCTTATTTCTGGTATAGTTCCTATATTTGTAGGTTGATTTTCCCCTTTGGGTGAGATTCCCAAGGTGGGAAACCAACTGAAAGTCCTCTTTAAAATGGGTCCCACCCTCTCCTTGGTATTACTGCATTATTCTACATACCAATAAATCCATGGCAGCGGTTTATTTGGAAACATTATTGTTCTTGTAAGATGAATCCAAAACCTCATCATTGTCTTGCATGTCCTTTGGCACATCCACTAAACCAAATTGTCTAACTTCATCAAGAGTTAATATTTCATAATCCCTTTATTGCATGATTTATTCATCCCAATAATGAATCCAGATATCTTCCAATTGGAACACATGGGCACTCTACGACCTATCTCCCCAAACTTACCCTAATAATCAAAATTAGTCCGTGGATGAAAGGTCCACAGGGTTACCTCAGCCATTTCTGCATCAACATTTTTTACCTTGTGAATATTTGGGCAAGAATACCTACCAATAAAAATAGGGAAAAGCATTTCCTCTTTGTGACACTTATTTTGGATTCGATGATAATTCAACAACTACTAAGCTAATTTCTGAAAGATTTTCCCAATGTTGTGGGTTCCGAAAACCTGAAAGCAAAAACCTTCAAAATTCCGAAGTGAAAAAGTTTTGAAAGAAATTTCCCAAAAAAATTTCCCACTTAATGAACTTCGAAGGAATTCCCCGAAGGAATTCTCCAAACGAGTCTCTCCGAACAAGTCTGAGGAATTTACAGAATGATGTTAAATCACAAAATCTAGAACACGAGAAACAAAAAGAAGTATGGGAGGCCTAAGAGGATCCTTTGAACAACTTCGAATACCTGGAGAAAACTCAAAAATCAAAACATGGTGAACCAAGGAGTGACATCATAAAAACACAAAGGGAAACCAAAAGGAAAACCAAAATGAGAAGGAAACAGAGGAAAAATACCTAAAACCAAAAGAATATAAACAAAAACCATACCTTGAAAAGGATGTTGTAAAGTACAAGAATGGAATGTCAGAGCAAATGTGTTAGGTAAAAATGACAAGTAAAAATATGAGTTTAAATAGAAATCCCGATATTAATGGTAAAAATCCAATCCATATGGAGGTAGGTGAAAATTAATTGCATGTAAAATCTCCAAAGGTCGAAATCCTGAAATTCCAAAAATTTAGGATTTCAGACTTCGGAGATTGGGAGGCAAAAAGACAAATTGGCAATGGAATAAATTTCAAAACTTGAAACCCGAAAGTCTGAAAATTCAGACTTTCAGACATTCAAACTTCAGAAAATTTCAAGTGAAAATCCTAAAACGACTCGAAGAACTCCAAAACTCAAACCCTGAAAAACTTGAAATTATGGTTTTGGACACCAGACTTAGGAAGTAGGAGAGGGATTTAAACAAAAAGGGCCAAAAGTCCCAAAACTTGAAATCCTGAAAGTCGAAAAATCGAGACTTTTGAGTTTTCAAACTTCGGAAAATTTCAAAAGTAGTTTGAATCTGAGCTAAAAACTCAAAGAGGAAAAAATATCCAAAGTTTGAAAAATGTAAAATTCAGATTTCAGCCTTACAAAAATTTCATTGTGTAAGGATTCTCTAAAAACTTTGTTCGACACATAACTTTCCTTCCGTGCAAGTTAAATGGTTAACAATAATTTTTAAAATGTTGCTAAGGTAAAAGAGTTTATATAGAATTTACATTCATACATGTCAAGCAGTCCTAAAATATTTTTGGACTTTCAGAAATTTTATGTTGGAATTATAAATGGTAAAAAAATATTGAAATATGTTGACACAAGATAGATATTTATGTATGATCCATCTTGCAGAATTTTTCGGGATTATAGGTTATTAACATGGTATATGTTCGAGTAATCATAAAGAAGTTAACAAGCCAAAAGATCTGCTATATTTTTTTTACTATTAGTAAATAGTTTTTTGGAAGGGACCATACCTTGGATAACAAAAAATCCCATTGGATAGAAATAACATGAAGAAAAAAGTGATTTTTTGATAAGTGGGGACTACACTCCAACTACAATCCTAACAACTAGATAATACAAAAGATACAAAGGTGGTATTTTGATCCATGAGTACCACACCCCAACATAAAGGCTAAAATACCAAATATTAAAAAAAATAACAAAGGTAAGAGACAAACTACAAGATGAAGGTGAAGTAAAAAAACAAAACAATAGGTACGAAAATAACAATAACAGCTACACAACCAACACGAAAACATTGTTGAAAAACCTTATTGACATCCCTGCAATGCCTTAAAAAGGTTTAGACCTAGAATTTTTCTTGATCTTTGCTGCTAGAGGAGAGTACCTTCTTTGTATCCTTGCTTCCTTTCCAAAATCCTTCGTACGCCACGCACATAGCATATTTTCTTAACTGAGAGTATGCAAAAAGTTAAGAAAGCATTTCTGCATAATATGATGATTTAATTTCTTGGAAACAATTTTTTCAATAGTGGCTTCCCAAGTGTGCTGCTTCTTACGAAATTATACCGATTTAGACTCAATACTCTCCAACTTAGGTTGTTTTCCCTTATGGTTGGCGAGGAAGAGGGACATCCAGAGTCTGGTTGATATTTAGCAAGATCTTGGCAACATTGTGTTTTTTTTTCTTATCGATAGCTTCCGAGGACCCTCCTAGCTGGTGGAGAGGGTTGATAAGCCTTTTAGATTTTTTTGAGTGAGGGGGCGTGGGGTTGAGTGGGAAGGGTTATTGGCCACCATTTCATGATAGTAGAGATGAATTAGCATAATGACCCCTTGATGAAGTGACATGGTTCTCCTATGGGTGTGTACTTCATTGATAGAATTTTCAAGGGATTGAAGTATGTAGTAGGCCAAACTAACCCTAGGAGCCCTACAAAAATGATTCAAAATAACCAAATGATGGAGGGGGAGGGTAGAGAATCAACCTTCCAGAGTCACATACTGAACAACCAGTTATCCACTTCATAGTATGGGGATGGGATGGAAAATAGATGATTTTGACCTTTTTAATTTCTAATTTTTCTAACCTTGAAGGAACTTCTTCTCCTCTGCATTCTTATCGAACTTATTGTGGAATAATTTTATACTTTCAGATCCCAAACCTATAATAAAATAAATCAATCCATCAGTTATAGGGAAATCTATTCCTTGTATATAAACACCCTAATTTTCTAATGCTTTATAAAGAGAATAGAAATGTGCTGGTCATAACCCTTTATCCTTTGAATAAAAGTAGTAAATCCATCGACATCAATGGCTTTCCATAGATCAACAATAACTTGCCAAAATGGATCAAGCATAGGTTTAACCCTACATGGTGGACTTTCCATCTTAGTAGAGATTTGGATTTCATTAAAAGAGGGCCAATAACTTGAAACTAATTTCTTCAAGTAAAATGTCCACACAAATGGCACAAATGAGAAAGAAAAAGAAATATATGGGAAATCGATTAAATGGCCATTGGTTAAGAGGAATGCTTGAGCATGTGGGATGGACGAGGTGGCAACAAACCATTTTTTTAAGAGATATCAAGTACATTTCATAAAGATAGTTATCCATTGCCTCCTTTTCCATAATTTCCTTCACAGTCTTAGGGATTTCTTCATGATTTTCCCAAAACTTGTAATTATTGCAAGTTACACCCACGTTAGCAAAATGATCCGCCAAGTTGTTTCCTTCATGATAGGTGTGGAGAATGCTAACATTGATTAAACTATTGCAAATATCCTTAGCTTCTTGTATGAAGTCTTTAATATTCCAATTGGAAGGAAAAAGACCCTTAAAATTATAATGATAATGAATCTAGCATATGCCTTGGTACCATTGATCTTAGCTTACCCCGTGAGTGTGATCTGGTTTATGAAATCCCCCGTAGTCCAAGGTCCATCATAATCTTCCCTTGATGATCTTGAGGCACCATCAAAGTTGATTTTATACCAGTCATCACGTGGTGGTGTCCACTTAACGAAGGATCCACAATGGAGATATGCCTAGTTGGGATGCTTTGTTGTTCAATATTCCAATTCTTTAGGAACCTCTCTTCATTATTTGGGAAGGATTGATTCTTGGGAGGTTTGAAATTTAAAATATTCTCTTTCAACTCAACTATGATTTCTTTCAGAAGTATTTTCCTACTACTAGTAGTGCTTCTGAAGATGAGAGAGTTTCTAGCTTTCCATATTTTCCATAAGGTGTGAGGGAAAGAAAGCCTCCACAATTTCCTTAGCATGTTGTGTTTGAATGGTGGGTGCCATTGTTCCCAAGCTTGGACTATATCATTTGGAAAAATCCAAGCAATTTCAAATTTGGAAAAGACTAACTCCCACAGGCTTTGAGAAAAATGGCATTGCAACAATAAGTGATGAATAGATTCAACCTCATTCTTGTACAACTGGCATCTATTAGGCAAAGTAGAACTCTCTTTATAATATTATCAATAGTAAGATTTTTTTTGTTGAGTACCTACTAAAGGAACTGAGTTGACTTTGAGTGTGATTTCTTTATGCCATATGTTTCTCTAATTGAAGTCCCCCTGCACATCTCCTGAGAAAATATGATATCTAGATTTTATAATGTAAGGCCCATCAAAAGAATCCACCCAAATAAACTCATCCTTGGCTTGAGTTTGACTAATTTGTATGGTATAAATGATTTTGTTTAAGTTAGAAATAATGCTTATAAGATTGGGTTTATATATATGGAGAGTCTTCCATTTAAGTGTACCATCCACATATTCCATGTAATCTCTTGACCCTATGTCCATGAGTTGTAGTGAGGTTGTCTTTCATCTATTCCTAGGATGTTTTGCTCCTTAAACCATGGAAGTCCACCCAATTATCTTTCCAAAAAAGAGTATCTTCTCCATTACCAATTGCATTTACTTCCCTTTCCAAATCCCTCCTGATCTTGATGATATTATTCCAGAATAGGGATCCCGTAGGAAGAAAATACTCACTTAAGAGACTTAAATAAGAGTTTTTAGAAAGGTATTTAAGGATGGTTTTTTGTCATGAGGCACCACCCCATTTTTGAAATGAGGGCAATATTCATTATTCTGATGTTTTTAATACCTAGTCCTCCTGATTTTTGTGAGTACTAACTATTTTCTTCCATGCCTAGTTTCAAAAGCCACCAAATGAATTCTATTCTTCTCCGATTTTTTTGAGTGTAGACTTTGTCCAAAGGAAATTCATTTAGATCCTTCCAATTATTTTTCTTTAAATTCTTGATAGCTGATGGGATGGAAAAAAGTGACATGATGTATATTGGTAGGTTTTAAAGTGTGCTTTTAATCAACATGCATTTTCTAAGCACTTGATAAAACTATGCCCTTCCATCCGTAAGATTTCTTTGAAACTGTCAAACAAAGAATTCCAAACATTCATAGAAATTTTGTTAGTACCAAGGGGTAGACCAAGGTAGGTAGAGGGAAGTGAGTTGATTTCACATCCCAAGATTTGGTGATCTTTAGCTAGTTTCTAGAGGGGTGTTAAAGAAAACAATGATCTCTTATCAAAGTTATTTTTTTGGCGAAGGATTCTTCGTAGAGCTTGAGAAGAAGCCTAAAATTTTTGGCTTTAATGACTGAGGCTAACAAAAAAGGATGGTATCATCCACAAACTACTGATGGAAAATAGTAAGCTTGAAGGATGAGGTTTTAAATCCTTTGACATAGTTTAGAGAAACAACATGATTAATGAGAGACTAAGGAGTTTGCCATGATGATGAAGAGAAGAGGATATATAGGATCCCCTATCTAAGACCCTTTTCCGCTTGAGAAAAACCCCACCGGTGATCCATTAACAATAATAGAGAACTTGGGAGAAGAGATATAAGAGCTTATAATTTTCATAAAGTGAGGGGGAGGCTAAATTCTCCAAGCCACAATCAAGAAAGGAAAATAGGACCCAGTTGAAAGATTTATTCATGTCTAGTTTTACCACCATCCCATCCTTTTTTCTCTTCTCCATGGAGTGAATAGTCTCATGTACCAACACTATACCATCTTGAATAAGCCTTCCTTTCATGAATCTGCCCTGTTGTTTAGAAATCAGATCAAATAGTAAAGGGATGAACGGGTAGCTAAGGTCTTTATGAATATCTTGTAGATTGAATTAACAAGACTTATGGGCTAAAAGTGCTTGAAGTTATTTGCACATGTTTTCTTTGGGATAAGAATAATAAAATTTTATTGATTTCTTTAAGCAAATTTCCACTTTAAAAGAATTTTTGGCCGCTTTGAGAAGGTCACAAGGACAAATGTCCCATAATTTATAAAAACAATTTTAGAGACGTGTTGGAACTTGGAGATTTATCTCCTTCAAGATAAAACGTAGCTTTATGCAGTTCATCCAGAGTTACGTGCTTTGAAATATTTTTAAATCCTTCAAGAGGAATGTTACAGACTGCCTAAAACATGGTTTCGATTTCAATAGTAGATTGTTGAGATTTATCGGTTAATAATTCCTTCTATAAGGATAACACTTAAGTTTTGATTACATCCTTGTTAGATTTAATATATCAATCAAATAGGAGAATTCCAAGATCTTGTTATGAGCTCTATGTTTGAGGGTTGTCATGTGAAAGTATTTGGTGTTCATATCCCCTTCTTTCAACCATAAGGCTCTGGATTTTTCCTCCAATAGGATTCTTCTCTTGCACAAAGAATGTGAAGATCAGAGAAAATTTTTCTCATGAAATTAATCCTACCTAGTCATACCCTTATCTTCCACCCTGACTTCCAAGGTAGTGAGCTCATCCTTAATTTTTTCTTTTGAATGAAGACATTACCAAAAACATATTTGTTCCAAATTTTGACCTATTTTTCACATTTTTGAGTTTTTGAATTAATCTGAACTAATCAATTCCTTTCACCTCAATGCTCCACCACTCTTTAAATTTTTCCCAAATCTCAGGATGGTCCAACCACATCTTCTCAAATTTCAAGGAAGAGTGTTTTTAATATCCATTTCTAACATATTGAGAATTTTGGGGTTGTGGTCCGATCGAACTCTAGGAAGAGAAGAAAGTTGAAAGCTTTGAATAAGAATCCAATCTACAGATATAAGGTCCATATCAAATCTGAATTGAATGTGGTTCTCTCCGAGCCTTCTATTAGACCAAGTAAATGGGTTTCCTTGAATGTCAATGTCGATAAGATTAGAAGAAGAAATGAAGTTCAAGAGATTTTCTATACCTACATTGAAATTAGTAGTGTCACCCTTTTTTTCAGCTAGAGTAAGATAAGTATTGAAGTCCCCCATAATAATCCATTTTAACCAACCATAGTTACAACCAAAATCTTACAGTTCCTTCCATAGTTTTCTTTGGCCATGGGAGCATAAATATTGGAAAGAATCCAAGTAGAATACCGATCACTAGTACTAAAGGAAAAATCAAGGTGGTTAGAAGTAGAACGAATAATCTTACTACTTACCTTGTTAGGATCCAAAAAATAGCAATTCCTCCAGAGGTTCCTCTAGAATCAACACAAGCCATGTCAACTTTATTCCAAATGAGATTTTTACAATTCTTCAAAGAGATATAGTTCCTTTTTGTTTCTTGAACAACTATAATGGAAGGTCTACATGTTTTATCAATTCCTTGATATTTCTCTATTTTACTCCCCCATTGATGCCTCTTATGTTCCAAAAAACAATCTTCATTTGAGACATGAGGGGTTGAGTATTTCCGGAGGGTCCAAGGTGGATTGTGTACCATCTACAATGTTTTTATCCATTTCCTTCTTCCTCTGGTCATGGTTTGTAGTTTGACCCTTAGAAGAGTTGGAACATGTGTTAGCATGCTTCTTTGAAGATCTAGTGACTCTAGAACAAGATGCTTCCGACTTACCCGGGGTGATTTTTTTTGTCAAATTATAAAGCATCTAGAATTCCTACAAAACGCTTGTTCTTACAGCCATAGGTTTAGTTGATTTTCTAGGGGCAAGGGAGTTGGTACATTTAGATAAAAAAATTCTAGTGTGATCTCCCCTTCCTCCTTAGCTATTCCATGAGTGGTGTCATCCTGTTAAGCATCAACAGAGGCTTCTCTACATTTTTGAGCGTTAGTGTTTCCAGAAGTCACCTCCCACTAGTATTAAATCCTTCATTGGCTGGGATGTTTCATTTCTTCTAATCTCTTCTAACTAAGAGTGATCCAAATTTTTCTTCTCAAAAAGAGGATACCAAACAAGCATGTTTCTATTATCCACCACTTCGGGATGACTCATGTTTGGGAGCTTAGTTGTTTCTCCATCCTTTTCCAAGATATCTAGAATAGTGGGTGTAACCTTTTCACCTATTAAGGGTTCTTCGTAATAGAGTCATGAGACTGATGATAGTTAGACATTTTAAAGATGGAAGAGAGAGAGAGAGAGAGAGAGAGAGAGATTTCATTAATGTCACTAACCTTATCCATATTTTTCTCCTCCCTTGTATCAACACCATGATCTCCTATTTGATTTAGGAATACTCTTGACAATGAAATAAATCTTATGAAATAAATCTTGACAATTAATACTTGAAAAAAATATTTGACACATAAACAATACGGTGCTTGTGTATTTTATTAATATCAAAATTCAAGCATTACAATCAAAAGAGAGAGCTGCAATATTTATAGATATTAGACAACTTCTATCTCTTCCACAATATATGGAACAATATCAACTAAACTAAGAAAATATGTAGGAATAGCTTATTTCCCCTAACTTCCCTACATGAATGCATCCAAGAATAATAAACTAAGAAAAGAACATCATCCTCAAAAATAGGAATGAGACAAGATAGGTGACAACCCATTATTAACTAAGCTAACTAAAGTAATTAAAAATATTACTTTATTACAATATCACTTTAACTCACATGGTGAATTAAGTGTTAGTTTATTTCTAACAGATACCACGAGTGATTCATTGCTCTCATCTACTTAGAAAATAATATCCACTACTCGATACTCAATTATCTTAGACACTTCAGATTCAAACCAATAATCTCCAATTATGGCCTCCTTAGGTTCAACATACGTGCCAATGTTCACGTTCTTTGTCTTCATAGGTTCATTGTAGGCATGCTTCTTCTCATCCGCTCCGGCTAATACCTTTCACATACCCTCCGAATGATCTATGTATAATTATTCCAATTCTTCATCATCCACCATATAGACCATATTTCCTTTCTCCTTCTCTAGGTAAGAATGCTCAAACAATTATGCATTTATCTCATCTACTTCGTCAAAACATGCTTCTAGATCTAACTCACCAAATAACCCTTGAATTAGTTCTTTAGCCTTTGCACTATCTCCAATGGTCAATCACTTCATAACATGTAATGCCTCTTTCACCAGAGGTTTAGTGGAGAAGTATTCAAAATTCTAGATCATTCCTATAGTCAATACTTGCCAATTTCTTATCTCTCTATACATCTTTGCATAAACATAGCAAGTTTAACGCACAACCTTGCAAGGTGAAAGAAAATTTGTGCACCCAAAATAAAGGTGGTAAAGCTTCCCCGCCCTCTTTCTAAAGTATCTCACACTGCTTGAATGAATGTGGTGCTGAATAGGATTATTACCATGATATTCACAAATTTGAGTAGACACATTACTCCCGAGAAACCGGATTGATAGAGTAATTATCTTTTCTCTCCATTATATGAGATTATCCCTATGAACCATCCACCAATGCAATGTTGTCCCATGTAGGGTATACACTAACACATTCCTTCTTTCCACCGATCCTTCCTTTGTACTTCCATGGCTCATAGGAATACCTCAGATTTCCTTTACTACTATACCGAGGTACCATGTTGTTGCCTAAATACCTAACACAAAGGTGGTCTACTTACATGAGAAACTTTTCTTCGTACTCATACCCAACCATCTCATAAGTGCCATGTACCTAATTTTCATAGGTAATACTTGTAGTATCACCGATGGATTGTGCATCATCCCACTATATAATTCCTTCCTTTGATCACTCAAGCACTTCCGGATCTCAAATGGTATGTACACAAGTTTTGTTTAGGTCTTCTTCACCTAAGGGCTCAATATAAGGTACATATTTGATATGTCAAAGGGATAATAACTCATTATTCCTTAATCTCAAAATTGATATATCCCTTATTGAACCATAGATCAACATTATTTGTATAACACCAAGGGCACCCAAGTATAGCTTGGAAGTTGTCTCCGCTTCTACAAGTGCTAATACCTCAAAGTCCCAGTGAACTTGGCCCCTCGTATAGTAATGAATGCATCCTTCAATACTCCAATGGGTGTGGCCTTAGTCCGATTTTCCATATACAAGTACATTGAAAGATGGTTTCAAGGGAGATCTTCTAATCTAAACCCATGCATCTAAGATAAGCAGATTCACTTTTGTGCATATGTCAATCAAAATATTTCTCAAAATTGATCCATCCACAACATCATTTAGAGACATCTCCTTTTCATAATTCAAGCTATGGGGAGGGAGATTAGTATGCAAAATTTGTCATCCATTCTCAATACCAAAGCGTGAAGAGTGTTTCCTTTCAACCAACTTCCTAGTAATGGAATTATGTTCTCCTAATGTAGCATCTTCCATACTTCCTTTAGATCATCAACATCCGAATGGAAAGTCTCAACTTTCTTCTTTTGTTCCAACTTCCACGACTATTCTTGTAAACATTGTATTTCACCCTATAGATTTATAAGCGCCTCTATATTTTCCTGATAAACCTCCTTTTGATGTGTAGGGTCTAGATATTTTGTATGTAAAAAATCCTCCTTAGTGATGGTAGGCTTTTATTGCAACATTTCTCTATCACGTGCATGTAAAGCCTCGTAATGTGTAGTAATCTTTAGAGGTACTACCTTAGGATCTAGTGCTAACTTTTACATCTATTAGCATTCTATGGCATGTTGTATTCTAACCATCCCCGCACCCTTGCTCTTTTGTTTTTGATTTTTCTCGATGTTCATATAATTTCAAGAACTCTTCATAGTTATGATTCTTTCCACAAAAACAACAAGTAATATTCTCGAGGGCAATCACTCTTGTAATGGTCAGTGATTCGTACATATAGCATGTTCCATGTGGGAACTCAACTTGTCCATCATCTGCAGCCTCACCTATGAATCCACCATGATATCCCCGACCTCTACCATGACCTCCTTCAAAGCGCCCTCCATTTTGATCATATCACCCTTGAGTATGATCATGATAATATTACTTACTTTTATCTTTAGAGTTATTTGAAACTCTCATTTTTCATACACCAATATCAATGGTATGATGGATCGATGAATCATCCTATAATCTTTATAATTATGAGTTATAGACCAGAAAATTTTACAAAGAAGCAGGACACGTTCTTCCTTATCACGCATTGCAACAATTTATGACTACATGCATCATGGTCTAAATGACATATCTCACATTCTAGTAACAAGGAGCACACCGATCTGCGAGGACAACTATCCTTACCATGCCCTCTACTTCACAATATTTACACCAAATTCCACTATAAGTCTCATGTGTTGTATTGGTTGATAATTTTTCCAACTACTTTGTCATTTATGCAATCCGAGCTTCCAATAATGGGCTCACTTTAGTGTCTATGATTCGATTACCTCAAAGCATGCAGAGATGCTTCAAGTGCCTTGCATGAGTCTCAGTATAAGTCTTATGTGAGAGCACCCTCCTAAAAGGCGTAATCGTGGCTCGATAAACCACTATGTATGCTGACTTGCATGGATATCATATGATAATTCATACAAGAGTGTTTTGAAATGAGCATGATATTCCTAGAAACTCTCGGTAGTGTCTTACTTGATATCCTCGAGTGTGCTTATAATTTTCTACTCAAACTCATGGATATAAAATTATTTAATGAAGTCATCTCGTAACATTGTATAATCCACATGTCCGATCAAGGTGAAAATTTTTGTACCAACTGTGCACACATCCCTGCAATGTATTGCAAACTAACTCGGCCTTGTGCTCTAAAGTTATGATTCCTTTCATGTGCCACAATATCTCACATATATGTACATGCTCAACAACATCTTCTATTCCTCTATACTCTGGGAGATGAAGTGACATCTCCATGTAAATATTCTAGGGCTAGTGAGGTCCAAAGTTCTACATGCATGTGTTTTGTGCCAATGACATGCCCGAAAAGGTTACTCCAATTGGTCCTCCAAATAACAGGGAAGATGTCTTCCTAGACATAAATGCACTTTTTATATGATTCACTCTTAAACTTGCTGATAATTCAACTCTACCTCTTGCTACTCTCACGCCCAAACTAGCTTCACGACTACTCGTTGTACTATAAACTAGAAAACCGAACACAAGGACTAGGTTACTATGTATATTTAGATGCATGCCCATGGCCCAAGTTGTCTCTGTTGGCACACTCTCATAAGTGGATGATGAGGGATCCCTATCATGCTTGCCCAAATGGGGAGTTCTAGAAGCTCTCACTCCATGTCCTCTACATGAGCTCCAAATCCTTCACAATCCATCTCTCTCCTCAACACCATCTATTCTCGTAATCTTGCAATGCTTCCATAAATCCCTCTTATGTAGCTCATTGTACTTAATATTCCTCTCTTCTATTTTCCTCTTCTCGCTAGGTCCATCATCCTTCACCACATGTGCTCCTTACCCGCGTGGTGGTAGGGTTTAGCTATCCATCAACTTCTCTTCCAAATTCTGTGGTTACCAACAATATTTTGATTCTAGTGGAATGCTTTGCAGATAGGTTCCCCTGGATAACGTAAAAAATGGAACTCAACTACCTCTAGACTAGAGTAAGTGGAAATTGAGTACTCCAAAATATAGCTATTCAGAACACCATGGAACCAAGTATCCACAACATGCGTCCAAATCATATTAGCATCATAGAGGGCCTAAAATTCTTCTTACGTCCAAAAAATTGTGTGGAACCTCCAATACCTTTTAGAATTGTAAGAAACCGTCCACTTGTATAGCTTTATTGGGAAGATAAAAAGAAGCTCTCATATAAGCGATCCCACAGATTCTACTCCACCCACGTGTGTGAGTCAAACTCAGATCCAATGTTGAATATCGAGCGTACTCTTCCTCCAAATCTATCATCCACTCCTCAAAACTTTCCAAGGTCATTCAAGTATGTCTTCATCACACAAAATCCTGAAAATAGCTGAAAAAGAGGTCCCAGAAATGGAACTAATGATGTAGCCTAGAATTTACTGTGAATAACCCATGCATGATGGCTCATCACTCAACATGAGCTGAGCACTCACCCAAAGTACGTAAATGCACCAGGTCCCTCTTTAGAGTTGCTTGTACATAATGTTAGCATGATGGTGCTTATAGGTATTCGATTCATACCAATAGTAAATAATACACACGCATAAACAAGATCTAGTTCTTAGAATATATATAAAAATAAATAAATAATGACTATAACAAGATTTACCATGCAAGAAACAGATTGACTCGTATTCAACACCATTATCCAGCCAATATGGGCCAAATGTTGTATTAAGTACTATAAAACATAAAATCTCCTTACATTACATAAGTATCTCTATGAGTCATGCGCGTGACAAAACTAGCAACATAACTCTACCATAGTTTTCATACATTAACCCATGCAAATCAATACATATATATAGGGGTGGGGACTTTCCTTCACCACCCATGCACTTCTTAAAATAGGTCACATGCTAATAATATCCATGTGCCTTTACAATAGTATACAAAACATGCAAGTGCTCTAACAATAAACTTCCTATAGATAAATTTGAGTAGAAATCCTATTACTAGCCTAAACTATGCATGGCGCTTAGCTATCACTTGTTCCCAAAATTTAATTGTGTGGACCAAAAAGTATTCATTTCTTTATGTGCTCAAAGACGATAACCCCAAAATAACCCTTATCGAAAAAATGGCTAAGTCCTCGATCCCTGGGCGCTCCAACCCTATCATAGTGTTACGCACTCTTCTAGTGCCCTACATTCATGTGCATAATACTTAAGACATTTTTGTCTTCTCAACATCCTTGATGTACCTCAAGATTCGATTTTCTACTTTCTATTAAGAAACCCTTGGTTCTTGCATGAAATGTGAAAGATAGTTGACTACGTAGTTTATATCCGGCCCATTGTAAGTCAATTACATGAGACTTTAGATCAACTATCGATAGAGAGTTGCATTTACTTGTGGTGATGGATATTTTTGATACAATCAAAGTCTTATCTCCATAGGTTTTGAAATTGGTTTATAATCTATCATATCAAAATTATCAAGCATTGTCTTCATGTATTTCAATTGTGACACAAAGATATGATTTTCTCTTTGCCAAACTTCAAGTCCAAGACAATAATGCAAAAGCCTAAGATCGGTCATGTCAAATGATCATGTTAGATATTTATTTGTTGACTCAATCATCCTCACTGATCCTCTAGTGATGACTAGATCATCGACATATACTACAACAATCACTATCTCCCCCCCTTTCTTTTTGAGATAGAGATTAGGATCATATGGACTCCTATTGAATCCATGTTGAATGAGATGCTCATCAATTTTAATATACCATGCCCTAGAGACTGCTTTAAACCATATAGTGATTTTACGAGTTTACATACCTTTTACTCTTTACTAGGTATCAGAAAACCTTTTGGTTGAGTCATGTAAACTTATTCCTTTAAATCACCATTAAGAAAGACACTTTTCACATCCATTTGGTGTATTTTCCAACCAAATTATATAGATAGAGAAAAGATTAACTGGATGTTTTTATCTTAGTTATGGGAGCAAAAGTCTCCTCATAATCAATGCCTTCTTTTTTAGCATATCCCTTAGCAACTATTATAGCCTTTTGTTTATCAATTTTATTGTATATTTTGTACTTCATTTTGAAGATCCATTTGCATCCAATTGGATTTTTCCCTGTGGAAGAGATATAAGTCACCATGTATTATTTTTGATAAGTGACTTATATTCTACATCCATAGCATCTTTCAAAGGTTTAAACTATAGGGCTTCAAAGCGTGGACGACTCAAGTAGTTTCAAAAACTTTACCCATTAAGGCCAAATTGACCTCATTTCAAGCCATACTACATGTCCTCATTCTAGTGGTAGATGTTTGGGGATACTATCCAATTTTACATCTCTCATCATACTTGTATACCACTTAGGCATACTTTTAGTGGTTCCCGTGGGAGTGTTAATTTCACCATCATCATTGTCGTTATCAAAGTGATTACCATCCTTTGGTTTCATTGTAGGGATGATTTTTTCATCATGTGAGTGTATGGAAGGAACATCTACTTCTTTATTCTCAAAGAAATCAGCATCCTGACTAGTGTATACCCTCCTTGTTCTTGGGTCCATAAGTTTGTAATCGAGTACTTCATCATTATATCCCAAGAAGATAAGTTTTTCTGATTTCATATCAAGCTTAGTTCTTTGTTTCTTAAGAATGTGCATAATAACTTTACATCCAAAACTCTAAGGTGTGAAATAGATGGCTTATTCCTTGACCTTGCTTCTGTGGTGTTAGTCCATCAAGAGCTGTAATGGGAACTCGTTTAGTAGATAGATTCACATTTTAACTTCTTCGCCCAAAATGTTTTGGATAAACCTACATCATCAATCATACATTACACCATATCCATGAAAGTATGATTCCTCCTTTCAATAATACCATTTTTTGGTGATGTGTGAGGAGGAGCCATTTGACGATGAATTCCATATGTTTACAAAAATCATTGAACTTGTTTTTGGTGTATTCACCCCCTCAACTGAAAGCAAGAGTGTTTTAATTTTCCTACCAGACTTTGTTTCAACAAAGGATTTTAACTTCTTGAAAGTTTCAAAATCTTGGTATTTTATATGAAGATAGTATATCCACATTTTCCTTGAAAAATCATCAACAAAGAGCATGAAATATTGAAACCCATAGTGGCTAGGTCTCATTGGTCCACATAGATCAGTATGCACGAAGTCAATTTTTGCCTTAGCTCGAAATGTACTATGTTTGAATGGTTATATATGTTGTTTTCCTACCAAACAATGATGACATTTATCTTTACCCTCTTTTAGAGGTGGAAAACCCCTAACCATGTCATATCGATGAAGTATGTCAAGATAGCAAAAACTCACATGTCTAAGTCTTTGATGTCATAGTTGAGCTAATGATGTATCCTTGGCTACAAGGGCTTGATCATTTTTTTGAACAAAATCCAACTGAAACATTCTACCCACATTTGAATATTTTGTAATAATTTTTTAGCATCATGACTTATCTCGAGTCGGGCACATATTTTTACCGCCTTTACAATCAAAGTCAATTTTGAGATTGTGATTTAATAATTGACTCAAGGATAAAAGATTTTTAGTTAAACCAGGGACATACAGAACATATGTACTTTTGCAATTGTGTTTCCATGTGGAAGTGAAATGGAACCAATTCCTTCAATGTTGTATGATGTATCATCACCCAAAGAGACATGATTTTTGTCTAGGTTTAACTCATTATGAAGAACCAATATTTCTTTCTTGTTATGTGTCGAGTTGCACTTGAGTCGAGATACCAAATTTGATTTATAGAATTGGATACTTCATTTGACTATGCATAATACACGAAGTCATCATCATCAAATTGACCTTCCTGTTCGGATATATTTCCTTGTTGAGTTGGTTTCTTCTTCCACTTTTGATTATTTTATCCCTGTTTACTCTATTGTTGGCCTAATTTTGTTTGTTGGTTATCAATATTTTTTCCACTTGATGATCCTTTTTGGAATGTGTTGTACCAATAATTCTTTAACTCATGTCCTTTTCGACCATAAATAGGATAGTTTTAATGGGAATTTTTGCCTTGTTGATTATTACCTTGTTTTAGAGGTTTTTACTAGACTTATCCTATTTATTGGCTTTTTTATTAGAAGCAAGTGCCTCGCTTCGGTTTCGCCACTAGCTAAGTGAATAGCTTCTTCTTGTTCTAAAGCATATTAACTAAGCTGTTCGAAGTTGTTTTTGACCAATTATGTTGAATGTGGTCACAAAAATCTTATAAGAAAAAGGAAGAGCTCTCAACACTATAGGAATGAGTGATGTGGTTGTTACTTCTTCTTCTAAAGCTTGAAGTGATGCACATCAAGTCGTGATGCACCTAGAATTTAGCAATACAAACCCAGTGCACATGGCACATAACTCAGCCTAGATTGAGCACTCACCCAAAGCATGCAAAGGTACCAAGCCCTCTTTAGGGTTGTTGTTGGAGGATGTTAGCATGATGAAGACTTTAAGCATTCAGATCTATAGTTATTATATCTTTCTACAAAGGTGCATATTTAGATCTAGATCCGGAAAATTACAGACTTAACAGATAACCATAATGAAATCAAGCAAGTAATACTAAACTGTAAACATGATAACACCTTGATTCAATCCATAACCTCCATTATATTAATTGTAGTAAATACACATAAGATTCATTACAATAATAGTGGCATACGATCATGCACGTAATGTGATTTAGAAAAATAATCTCACTATATCTCATTTCTCACACATGTATGCTCTCTCTATCTCCATGTATATCTTTTTACACAGCTTTACTACATAATTATAAGTTTTGGGACTTTCCCTTCACCGCTTATCTATACCCAAAATAGGTCGTATGTTATTATTAGTAACACTTTGTTACAAAAATAGGCTTACATACAAGAGTGTTAACAATAGACTATTGTTAGTTACATGACAGCAAGTGAGATCTATTTCCATCATATTTCCATACAAAGCAATTTGTATCTCGATCCTCCAAAAATAAATAATGCATGACTTGTAATTATCCAATCAATTTGAGTTCTCGACACACTATCTCTAAAAATAGATCCTTATCATGAAAATGGCTAAGTCCCAAACCTGTTTCTGTTCTTCACGCACGACCCTTTCCGATGCTTCCACACTTTTGAATGCGCTCTTCTTTACCGCGCAAACCTTCTATATTTTCTTCACTAAGTTCCATAGTATGGCTGATCAACATTACCCCACATTAGTTTTCGCCGACCGTAAATGGTTGTCTCCAAAACGAATCAAATAATAAGAATAGAAAGAATTTGGATGAATTAAAGAATGTCTTTAACCTATTATATCTTCTTCTACAACCGGAATAATCAATTTTGGATATTCCTTTTTTTCCACCTCTAATGTCTTCCGGTCATTGAGTGCGACATTTTCCTTCTCTAGAATATCTACCGCAATTGACTCCAATTCATCCCTAGCAATCTCTCCATTTTATTTCTATAATACAAACACAATGTTGGACATTCCATTCAATCTACCTTCCAAGAAGTCCATCATTTGAGAGATGATTTTCCAAGCTCATCTATCCTTTCCCGTGTGGTTCATGAGTTGTTGTAAGGACTTTGCACTTCGCTTCACAAGTGCTAACCATTCTACGTGGCCCAATGTATCATCCTTCATGGCCTTTAGGACCTCATTGTCTTCCAAAATGGTCCTAGTCCTTATAATCGCTTCTAGCATTTTATAAACATTAAGCGTTTTATCCACCTTCTTGAGTTCCTCTTGAAAACTCTAAAGAAATCCTTCATATGATACAATCTTTCGCATCTTTGAAGCCTTTTCTCGTTCTCGCTTCCTATTCTAGATCCTTTGGCTTAGGCATGTGTAGAGGTTCATCTTCAAGCACTAAGTCCACTAATGTACTTATATAATTTATTGCTGAAGGAAATGTCTTGGGTACCTTTAGCTCTAAGTGTGGCCTAGCCTTCATGACATTGTCACCAATCTCCTCTACAATGCTGATAAAAACAACATTCTTCTTCTCTATCAATTCTCTTTCATGCTTTAGCCATGTTATCTCCTCATCCTTAGTCTTGATCTCTTCCCTTAGTGCCCTAATTGTGGTAGCTTTATCCATATTGCGTCGTGCCACTACACGAGGATTTTACCAAAGCATTTTTTACTTGTTCATCATACATAATAGTAGGCTTTCTTTGTTATGTGTTTGACCGAGGTGTCTTTTTTCAACCTCCTTAACATGCATGAATCCTCACATATATCAAATTCTTGTTCAGCCATGTGTGTGTGCATGGACCCCGACAATTTCTTTCTTATACACATTACTTGCCATATCTTCATCCATTAACTCCAAGCCATTTAAATCCTTTTGTGTCGTTGTTCTCTAAAAACGGCGTGAACAATTTTACTGTGTCCTCGGTGTAGCCCATGGCTGGTGGAATGTACTCCCCACTTTTTATTTTTGATCTAGGCTGCTTAGGAACTTGGGCTTCAATATTTGGAACTTGTACTATTATGTCCCGAGCAAAGTCATTGTTGTTGTCTCATTTTTTCCTTTTTCTTCCTCTTCTTCATCCTTCATTTCTTCATCTTTTTGTTCTTCCATGATCTCTAGAGGTGTCAAGAAGTGGGTGTGCTTTCCTCATAATATTTCACTTCCTAATTCAACTTCAATTTACTTCTCCTTTTCTCAGTTATCTCCCTTTGTGGAGAGATTTGAGGTGATCTCATGACTGTTTGCATGGAGTAGCACCTTGGGTCCTTTTTCTCCTAAACACTCTCTTGAATCAGCACTCTCCTTGGTCCACACCTAATTTCTCTTCATCCTCCTCTTGTGGTTATGGTAGAGTAGTCATGCACTCAACATCATCCTTATTTAGAGGTTATGTTCTACCTTGTGTTCCAAACCACAACTATACTCATGCTCCTCCTTTTCATCATCTACCCGAATCTGTTTCTTTGGGCTTAGGCATTAGAATATTTTCCATTGTATGTCTTCCTTTGGCAACCCTAGGAGCATGAACTCATTCTCCACATACTTAGCACTTTTCCAATTTGGGCTTAAATTGTAGGTACACTAGCTTTACTTTGGTGTCCCTAACTACCAAGCTTACAGGTTTCATGCTTATAATATCTTTAATAAGTCTTTCATTGTATGTATTGCACCCTGGATATACATACTTCTTCCTTAGAGTGTGGTAGTCACAATCTACCTTATCTACATTGAAGGTTAAGTGGCGTGAATCTAAGAACTGATCAACAGATGCTTGAAAATACCTTGTTGTGAAGGCATACGATAGTTTTCACCATGGGATCTAATCGTCGTCCTTCATCACAAATCGCGTGATACAAAAGTGTTGGTATACAGAAAAATGAATTGCCTTACCCACCATTAAAGGTAAATCCTTGGGTATGCTCCACTCTTCCTCGAACACCATGCAGAGTCTATCATACCACATCTCCAACCTCTACTTGAATGGTCCACTCATTGATCCATCAGACAAGTACTTGCCAAACCTCTCTGTAGGTAACTTTTGTTCCGTGGGGTACTCTCAAATCTTCTCCTTTGGCCCATCAGGCACCGCAATCTCCATAAATACTAAAGGCAATAACATAAGACAAAAATTATTTTGTCACCTGCTCACGCTTCTTCTTCGATAATTGTCTTTACCATGTGATTTGCAATGTTGTAGAAAACTCCTTGAGACATCTTCTTGGTGATGTGCAACCACATTGTGTTCACCCCGCGACCACCTTCCTTGGTCATTCGGTTTTGTCACAAGATGTGTAGTTGTCTACACTACCGAGTACTTCTTCAACTTATCAATGCCAATGCTTTGCATGGACCCTTGGTATACCCCAGCTCCTTCCTCATCTCCGAGGATTGAGGATTTATTAGTTAAATCATTATCTAGATCTAATCTTGAGGCCCTTAGTCCTTTCACCATTGAAATCAAGGAAGCTATGATTCTTACCCTCCATCTGATGAAGTAGAAGTCCTCATGGACTCTACTCATTAACCAACGATACAATGGTTCATACTTTCCAAAGTATGGAAGCTCGTATAACTGATAGACTCCATTTTTCTTTAGCAACTTCTCTCTAGCATCATCGTATACTGGCATATCCTCTACCATGCGCTTGTTCATTTTTATGCTCGTGAATGCATCGAGGTCATTCTTATTGTCTAAATTTTGATGGTTGTAATCATTTATTTTACATGGCGGATATGGAAATCCCATTCTTGTCCCACAATCATGCCCTCTGGATCTCGGATTTATGATAAATTACTCTTGGGAGTAATTTCTTCTTCCACTTTAACCTTCTTCTTCCCTTTATCTCCTGTTGTGGGTGCTTTCTTTGGTGCCATTTGAAAAATATCTCTTTTCCTCCTTCGTAATCGAGCAAGTTGAAACCCTAGTTGAAATCTCCATGCCCTAGTGGAAATCACGTGCCCTAACTCATTTGTAACATGTCTGCTTCACTCAAACCCTTCTCCTATAGGAACACAAGCTTCTCTTACACACAACCCTTCTCCTCATGTCTAGTTTCACACTCTTCACACCTCAACACGATTTCTTGGCTCGTTCACACTTAACCCTTTTCAAATTATCTTAATTACAATGGTAAAAATGAACTCACATCCCATCCTTATATAGAATTTCAAAAATTTAGTTCATTTATTGCTCCTCCACCTACCAACAATCCTCTCATTAATTGACCATTTTAATTATTTCCGCATGGTACATCTTATGCCCAAGCTATAACCTTCTAGTGCACCCTTCTACCTTTTGGCTATAGACTTCTCTTCAACGCACTTCCATGTTCCTGAGTACCTCATCACTGTGCCTTTGACTAGCTGTATTCCCGACCTCTTCTTACCTCGCATTATACTTGTTTCTTGTTTCATCTCTTTCTATGGTCCCCATATCTAGAAGCAATCTCTATTTAGAATGTTTAAATTCTCCAACCTTGAATAGCACCCGTAGATAGTTTCTTTCATATGGAATTATTTTCAACAATATTGTACCTCGATATAAACAACCTACCCCACACCGAGGGTATGTGTAGTCCTCTGCGCATAAAAATTCTTCAAATAGTAATTAGCTTTTGGCACGTAAATGAACTTATTACACAAAAATGCCAACTAAATTGACAAAGCATAGCAAAAATAATGAAACACATTAAGGAAATGCAAAATTCAAAACCTAATTGAAATGGAAACACTTCCTTTTACAAACACTAAGAAGACTTATTTATATTAGGGCTTTAGCCTACTCCCATTGAAGTAACTAGGTAATTGTATTCCATCAAGGACCTCTAATTGATAAGCATCGGTTTCAAGTATGTGAGTGATAACATACAGCCCCAACCAATGTACCTTGAGTTTGTGTGGATGGTGCAAAATTTAGAATCATAAAGGAGCACCATCTATCCTATCTCAAGATTTTTATCCTTGATGTGCCTGTCATGCCATGCTTTCTACCTAGCCTTCTCTTGTTTTTGACTCCAACGTGCTATGGATCATCACTCATCCAACTTGATTAACTTTTCAATCCATTCTTCTAATGCTTTCTCATCAGCAAGACCTCCAATGTGCACAATACGTAAAGAAGGTAACATAAATTCCATAGGAAGTATGAATTCTATGCCAAACCCTAACTAAAATGGCGTGGTTTTGTTCAATCTTTTATATGTTGTCGATATACCCAAAGCATTGAAAATACTATATCATCCCAATCCTTTCTTCCAATAACAATTTTTTTTCAATGTCTAGCTCAAAATTTTGTTAAAAGCCTCATGAGTTCCATTTTCCTAAGGATGATAGGGTGTAGTATTATCGCGTGCAATCATGAATTCATCCAATAAAATTTGATTGTCTTATTAAGAAAATGTGTGCCCCTATCATTGGTCAAAATTAAAGGACATCCATACTTGTTGAATATATTTACCCCCGGGTAATTATAAACCCGACATCAAAGGAAAATCGGGTTTCGGAGGTGGAAAAGCATGGCGCAGAAGCATGTCGGAGGGGTTGGAAAACCCGACACCAAAGAACATGTCGCAAGGGTTGGAAAACCCGACGCAAGGCAAATCAGGTTTCGGAGGCGGAGAAACACGTGGGAAACACATCAAAGAAAGCATGTCGGAAGGGTTGGAAAACCCGACATCAAAGGCATGTCGGAGGGGTTGGAAAACCTGACATCAAAGGAAATCGGGTCTCGGAGTCGGGAAAACACGGCGGGGAAGCACGGGGCGAAAACATGTCGAGCAACCCTCCGAACCCGATGCGCATGCAAGTTCATCTTCCGCCCCGAAACAAAGGAAATCTTGGAAATACGGTAGAAGCGGGTTTCGGGAGAACGCAAACATCAAGCAGCATGTCGAGGCATCCTCCAAACCCGATGCAAATGCAGAGGAAGATCCCGAACCCGACAGGCGGAAGACCCTGACGTGGGAAATATTCAGATCGCCATAACTTTTTACAGGGAGCTCGGATTCACACAAGGTTGGAATTTTGGAAAGCTCTCGTGTCCTCTACCCAACCATTTGGATATCTTTAATTGGATGAGAATAAGTTATTCAAAAATGTAAAAAATAGTTCACCATTTTTGGGTTGTTGGGGGTCTCACCTACCACCATAATGGGATGAGTTAAGGCGATCTTGGAGGTGGTTGGGGCAGCATCCGAATCATTCTCTTCTCCCTCTTTCTTCTCATATAAATGGTCAAGAGAGGGCTCTTTGTAAAAGGTTGGACATTCTTGTTTTGGCCCCTCCCTTCTTCTCTTTGGCAGGTGGAGTTGTGGAGCTCAAACCTCCCATTTGAAACTGTAATGCAACCTTTGCCTATTGGCATTTTTGCAGTGTATTGTATCAAACCTTTGGAGCAAATAAATGCATGACTATGGATGTTTCTCAACCCTCTATGTGTTTCATTTTGCATCCTCCTGATCTTTCACTGCGAATATGTTTATCCGTGCATGATATTGCATTGCATTTCTATGGTTTGTGTTTATTGGCAAAACATATGTTCTTCATTCCTCGGTGCATCACCTCTCGTTAGTTTAGGGTTTTATTTTATGCATTCTCTACCCTGTCTCCTTGGCAAGTTAGATTAGGTTTTGGTAAACCCTCTGCATTTTATTCATGCATCTGAACAGAGGAATAGGAGCCGGCCTTCATCTGGAGAGCTTTTCCGATTTCGCAAGGTCCCACACTTGGGAAAAGCTCCATGTTGTGCAATCGCACTGAGATTCTCAACCCATCATGTTGCAGAGTCCCAGGGGTGCTGCGTTTCGTCTTCAACAGTTTTGGCATGCCCAATGGGACCAAGAGGTCATTCGATAAAAATTTGAAGGATTTTTCATGAAATTCAGACTGAAAAATTGCAAGTTTTAAAATTTCAGATTTTGCTCCATCCAGGCCGAACTCGAAATCATTTTTCAAGGGTTTATCTTGCTCAAAACAGGTCAAAATTTCAACAGTTGGTAGATCTGAAGGTAATCTTCAAAAGGGTATCTTTAGTTTTTTGATATTTTGATTTCCAAAATTTCGGGTTTTTGATTTCGGGTTTTCGGGGTCCGAGAACATCAAAGCAGCAATTCGGTTTTGGGGATGCATTGCATGGCCCTATTCCCGACAGCATTCATTTTGGGTTTTGAGAGATGTCGGACATGTTCCAAGTTCCGACACATGGCAATTCGGGTTTTGTGAGTTGCATCGCATGACCTGAGTTCCGCCTGTACTTTTCGGGGATCCGCAGCTGCACAACAAGGCCTGAATTCGAATTGAAGATTGTCTCCTCTAGGTCCTTCAAAGTTTAAATTATATTTTCAATATTGTCAAGTTTGGTGTGTAACTTGGCAAAATCCATCCTTTTAGAGGCTTGTTATCTAACACATCTGGTGACTCCGAAGGGATAGAGTTCAGCGGTGTAGCAGCACAAGTTGCCCAGGCACATGAGAAGAATTCAAACAAGGTCTAATACTCGAGAAGAGGGGCTATTTTTCCACTTGCAACTATCACCAGGAAGAGGAAGGAGAGGAAGAAGACCACAAAGATCACCATCTCCACCTAATAGGACTTTGTCTACACCTCCACCTGGTAGGCCTTTTCTCGCATCAACCAGGGTTCTCAGGCCAATCATAATGGCGCATCTACCACCGAATCCCTTTGTCAATTTCACGGGAAGTAGTCCACTTTCCCTAAATGCTCAGAATCAAATTCCAGTTGCAGCGCTAAAGAATATCCCCTATTTTACAGGAGAAAATCATACTACTCCTATTGATCACATCCAGGATATTGCTAATGCATGTGCAATCCATAAAATAAATGAAATGGATGTTGCAGTCAAGTTGTTGGCTTCATCTTTCAAAGGCAAGGCCTTACAATGGTTTAGGAGCCTTACAGCAGGGTCTATTACGAATTGGAACCAACTTTGTTCAGCTCTTTGCAACCAGTTTGGGGAGAGGGCGGACAATTTGTCCTTATTGGAACAACTGACAAAAATCAAAAGGGCTCCTAACGAACAAATGACAGATTTCAACTTTAGGTTCCAATGGACATGGGACAGGATTCCAATAGTTGTTAGACCAACTGCCGAAGGTGCATTCCTTTATTTCTTAAAGGCTATAAATTTAGACATAGCCATGATGATCCAATCAATGGGAGGGACAATGCTGCCAGGGTCCTATAACACAATGATCGAGTAGAAGCTGTTTGATCAAGTTGGCAAGCTTGCACCAAGGCCGCCAATGCCTCTCTATCCAGAGATGGGAAATCCTACAACCAATCAAGCACCAGAGTTGAATCCCATTCCAACTCCTAGAAATCAAAGCAATAATGAGGCATCGACTTCTTCAAATACTTCAAAGGAATTACAGGAGGTTATGAAACAACTACAGAACCTTGGAAATGAGCTAGTGACTATCAAAAGACAAGCAAGCTCAAAGTGCTAGACCGTATCAGCCTCAAGCACAGTACCAAGCTAGGCCCCCATACCAACAAAATAGACCACCACCTCAGGCTGCAAATCAAAACCAAAACCAAGGACAACCTCAAGCTGCCAGGCCATTTCGACCATATGATCCAAATGCAACAATGTCCTCAAGAGCCTTGGTTCCAACACAAAATAACATGGCACAAGAGTACAACTGGTGTTACCCTTGCAATCTACCTCACAATCAGTCAGCATGTTTCAATGGTGCACTAAATCAGGCCTTGATGGTGCAGACCATTGGTGTTCCTCAAGAACCAAGCCAAGAAGGGAATCAACAAGAAAACCACAACAAGAAGGACCTCCAACGGAAACCACATTGGCCAATTGGCAAACGGAAGACTTCTGTGGAGTTAACCAACAGCCTTTTCAAGGTGTGGCTGCCAACACACGGTCAAAGAAGAGAAACATAGAAGAGGGACAACCATCCAATCCAGTTGTTTCTCAGCCCGCTCTTACACAACAAGGGGTTGGTAGACCAAACACAGCTCCAAATGTGCAAAATCAGCCTAAGGTACCTGTTGTAGCAACACATACACCTGTTCAAGCTCCAGAAAAGGTTGCACCAAGTAAGGGACAACAAAAGGAAATTTCATCCCCCTTCAACATCATCGATCAAATGAAGAAGACACATGTGAACATTTCCATGTGGGAATCACTTGCGATCCCAGGGCAACGAGATTTATTGCAAGCTGCAATGGCTAATTGGTCTGCCACAAATGTATCAAATCGGGGACATGAGAAAGTTCTCACTAATGCAGTGCAACATGATGGGGGCCAGACAAGAAAAATTTGAAGCCTCCACCATTCTATGTTTCGTTGATTGTTGGAAACCACTTGGTCACAACTGCATGATCGATTCAGGGGCAAGTAGTTCAGTGATGCCAAAGCAAATAGCGGATCAACTGGGTTTAAAGTATGAACCAATGCTGAAAGGAGTAGTGCAACTAGATGGAACAGCAGTAGGAACAGTTGGGGTCATCAAGGGGTTAAGCCTAACACTACATTCATGTCCTAATGTTACAGTTCTGCAAGATGTGTCTGTGATTGACCTTCCGCCACTCTTTGCGTTGTGTCTATCAAGGGACTTCACTGCAAAAATTGGTGGATATTTATCTGCAGATTGGTCACACATGATTTTTAGGACAAGGTATGGAGCTAAAGCAACAATCAGGTCAGAACCAATTGCCAATTTCCATATTGAGCCTCATGTACCAGGTCCTATCAATGCAAATTGCTCGGCTTTGGATCAGGAGGAGTGTTCAAGTGATCTAGAAGTAGGTACTAAGGTCGAGGGAATTCCTGATTTAACTTTGGATGAATGGGCAAGCAAAAGTCATGAATTTGACCCATACAAGGAAATTGAAGAATTTGAATTGGGTGTGTATTGTGTGCATGAAGAAAATTCACCCATTCCTGACATCATTCAGCCTAAACAAAAGGATGAAAACAAAGTTTGGAAACTATTTTTCGATGGTTCGAGAAGCGAAAAAGGTCTTTGGAGGTGGTGCAATGTTGATTTCACCTCAAGGCATCAAATATTTTTCAGCTTTTCGTTTCCAGTTTTCCTGTTCAAACAACACGGCTGAATATGAGGCATTGATTCATGGACTTCATTGGGCCAGGAAAAAGGGCATAAAGAACTTGCAGGTGTTTGGAGATAGCGAGCTAATCGTCAACCAAGTCAGGGGACAACATGCTACAAAGAATGACCTGTTGAAGAGTTATAAGAACAGGGTATGGGACCTCATTGAGGATTTCGAAGCTTTCAACATTGTGTCCATACCCGGGAAGAAAAATGAAGCCACAGATAGGCTTGCAGTAGTTGGAGCAATGTTTGATGTGGTTGACAACATTAGAAGGGAAAAAACACAGCCACATATCCATGTGATTGTGAGGCAGCTAGTTCAGATAATAACACAAGCTGGTAGGTGTTTGAGAACGATCAACAGATCGTCAATTTCTTACAAGAAGAAGCTGAATTCTCAGCTAGGAATCAGGATAGATTAGAGCAGCAGTATGGGGATCAAGTAGTGCAGCTACGGACAAACAAGCTTCCTAAGGGTTTAGTAACGTTGGAGTCTATCTTCAACCCTAATGACCAGTTCCGTAAAGAAAAGGCTAACATACAGGTCAAGAGAGAAGATTCAGAGCCAATTCTGGTTGGGGAAAGCAAAACACTTCAAATTGGCAAAGTGGCTACTGAGCAGGAGAAATCAGATTTCATACAACTTTGCCAAGAATTTCCAGATGTCTTCGCTTGGAGCTATGAAGAATTAAGAGGATTCGATCCAAATTTGGCACAACATACCATAGAATTGGATCCAGATGCTAAGCCCATCAGGCAGAAGAAGAGACCTGTCAACCCTCACATTGAGCCTCTAATGAAGAAAGAGTTAAACAAGCTAATAGAGGCAAGCATTATATTCCCAATCAAGCACTCAAGCTGGGTTGCAAACTTGGTTCGGTCAGGAAGAAGAGTGGAGAAATCAGGTTGTGTGTGGACTTCCGAGACCTCAATAGGGCATCTCTCAAAGACCATTACCCGCTTCCTTCAATGGAACAAATATTGCAAGTAGTATCCGGTTCAGAGAGATTCTCTCTCCTAGATGGCTACTCAGGGTATAATCAGGTGATGGTGAAGGAAGATGACCAATTCAAGATGGCTTTCACCACCAAATGGAGGACCTATGCCTACTGAAGATGCCATTTGGGCTATCAAATCTTTGGAGCCACTTTCAAAGGGCAATGGATATGGCATTCAAGGGGTTGATCAATAAAATAGTTCTAATATATCTTGATGACATCACTGTATTCTCAAAAAATGCAGTGGATCACCTCTTTCATCTAAGGCAGGTATTTCAGAGGTGTAGAAGATTTGGGGTATCTTTGAATCCCAAAAAGTGCATATTCTTGGCTCACGAGGGAAAACTTCTAGGCCATATTGTTTCAAAGGAAGGATTGATGATTGACCCAGAAAGAGTTGAAGCAATTCGAGCGTTGCCATTGCCAAGTCACAAGAAGGCTCTTCAAAGCTTCTTAGGAAGGATCAATTTTGTCCGCAGGTTTGTTCCAAACTTTGCAGCTCTCGTGAAGCCAATAACGCTGATGTTAAAGAAGAGCATGGCATTTAAGTGGACATCTGAAGGAAAGGCAAGTTTTGAGGCAATAAAAGAGGCTATATCCCAAGCCCCAACTCTCGTCAATCCAGACTTCTCCAAGGACTTCGTGCTATATGCCTTCGGTGGTGGAGACACAATTTCTGCAATCCTAGTACAACAGAACAAAGAAGGATTAGAACAACCAGTTGCTTTCTTCAGTCAAGGCTTGGAGGAATATGAAACTAGGTACTCTTTCATTGAAAAGCATGTCCTTGCAGTGATCAGGAGTTTAAAGAAATTCAAGCACCTAGTCTCAAACAACAAAATCCAATTGTTGGTCTCTCATGCGGGAGTCAAGGACTTCCTTCTAAACAAGGATCTGAATGAGAAGCGTGCAGGGTGGATCACTCGTGTCATGGAATATGACATCGAGATCAAGGTCACCAAACTAGTACGTGGAAAGGGACTATGTGAACAGCTAGCCTTGAGTCAACAAGTTGAAGCAGGTGATGAAAAAGAGACTATCTTGGTACTACAGGATGGTCAAGAACATGAAAATGATGATGTGCCTACTCCTTGTTGGACTCAGAATATGATACACTTCCTACAGACAGGACTATGCCCTCCAGAAATGAGCAAAGCAAAGAGGAGATACTTTAGATTACAAGCTATTCCATATGTGCTTGTTGATGGTGTTTTGTTCAAGAAAGACATCAATGGAGTTCTATTGAGGTGCATCGGGATAGGTCAAATTGAGAGGGTGTTACGAGATTTTCACGATGGAGATTCTGGCGGACATTTTCCCCATGAGTAACAACTCTCAAGATAATGAAGGTAGGGTATTATTGGCCCACATTGTTCAATGACTGCTATACATGGATAAGAAAGTGTAAGAAATGTGCACTCTTCACGGGCAAAGAAAGACTAGTAGCACTTCCATTGCACCCAATTTTGGTTGACCAACCATTTATGCAATGGGGATTGGATTTCATCGGGGTCATCAACCCAAACTCAAGCCAAGGCCACAAGTGGATTCTCACAGCAACAGACTATTTCACCAAGTGGACCGAAGCAGTAGCGCTCAAAGAAGCAAATGAGTCTAACATACTAGACTTTTATGAAGGAATAGTGACTAGGTTGGTGTGCCGACCACTATCATATCAGACAATGCATTAGCATTCATAGGTTCTAAGATTACAGAATGGGCTGTCAAGAATGGAATCTATTTGAGCACCTCTTCAAATTATTACCCGCAGGGTAATGGACAGGCAGAGTCCATGAACAAAAATTTGCTAAGAATCATCAGGAGGACTCTGGAGGAAAATCAAAGAACATGGCATACTAGGCTAAAATCAGCATTATGGGCTGATAGAATAACACCAAAGAGGTCTACAGGAAATTCCCCTTACAAGTTGGTCTATGGAAAAGAGGCAGTATTGCCTATATCATTAGAATTCCTGCATTGGAGTTCATGAAGCGATTGGAGTTGGTGAGTTTGAACCAATGGAGGCCGGGTATGCGAGTTGATGGAATTGGTAGAAATTAGAGAACATGCGAGTTCAAACAATTGAGAAAGATCAAGCCTTGGTGAAAAGATGGTTTGATAAGAAAGAAAGAGCAAGGACCTTCCAGGAAGGGGACCTAGTTCTGAAATGGGATGCAGATCGGGCAAAACTAGGAAGGCATTCCAAGTTTGATGCCATTTGGAGTGGCCCCTACATGGTCACGGGATGTAAAAATAGTAATACCTTCCAATTGTCTACATTAGACGGAGAAGAACTTTCGATTCGGTCAACGAAATCTATCTTAAACATTCTTCTTGAAAAAGAAAATTTTTACCCTTGTAAATATTAGCCTAGATTTCAATTCCTCTAAGTGCGTATGCACATTGTCTTGTTGTAGTTAGGTTTCAGTTTCCCTAAGTGCTTTGGCATAGGTTTTGTTGCTCCTGGGTTGGTTTTCTACAGTTCAGCGTGCTCTCGGAGAAGGAGTTGCGGTATCAGTTGGGATCAGATATCAGGTTGGTTTCAGGTTATTACTTATGACTCCATGCCCAATGGATCACTAAAAGGCCATTGATCTTCTACCTAGCAGGTAGGTAACCCCGTTGAGTCGCCAAATTGTTGAATATATTTACCCCCGGTAATTATAAACCTGACATCAAAGGCAAATTCGGTTTGAGAGGCGGAAAAGCATGGCGCGAAGCATGTCGGAGGGTTTAGAAAACCCGACAACAAAGAACATGTCGGAGGGTTGGAAAATCGGACATGCAAAGGCAAATCAAGTTTTGGAGGCGAGAGAAACACGTTGGGAAACACGTCAAAGAAAGCATGTCGAAGGGTTAGAAAACTTGACATCAAAGGCATGTCGGAGGGGTTGGAAAACCCGACATCAAAGGAAATCGGGTCTCGGAGTCGGGAAAACACGGCGGGGAAGCACGGGGTGAAAACATGTCGAGCAACCCTCCGAACCCGATGCGCATGCAAGTTCATCTTCCACCCCGAAACAAAGGAAATTGGAGATACCGGTGGAAGTAGGTTTGGGAGAATGCAAACATCAAGCAGCATGTCGAGGCATCCTCCAAACCCGATGCAAATGCAGAGAAAGATCCCGAACCCCGGAAGGCGGAAGACCTTGACGCAGGAAATATTCAGATCGCCATAACTTTTCACAGGGAGCTCAGATTCACACAAGGTTGGACTTTTCGGAAATCTCTCAGCGTCCTCTACCCAACTACGACTATATATCTTAATTGGATGAGAATAAGTTATTCAAAAATGTAAAAAATAGTTCGCCATTTTTGGGTTGTTGGGGGTCTCACCTACCACCATAATGGGATGAGTTAAGTGCAGTCTTTGAGGTGGTTGGGGCAGCATCCGAATCATTCTCTTCTCCCTCTTTTCTCCTCATATAAATGGTCAAGAGAGGCTCTTTGTAAAAGGTTGGACATTCTTGTTTTGGCCCCTCCCTTCTTCTCTTTGGCAGGTGGAGTTGTGGAGCTCAAACCTCCCATTTGAAACTGTAATGCAACCTTTGCCTATTGGCATTTTTGCAGTGTATTGTATCAAACCTTCGGAGCAAATAAATGCATGACTGTGGATGTTTCTCAACCCTCTATGTGTTTCATTTTGCATCCTCCTGATCTTTCACTGTGAATATGTTTATCCGTGCATGATATTGCATTGCATTTCTATGGTTTGTGTTTATTGGCAAAACATATGTTCTTCATTCCTCGGTGCATCACCTCCGTAGTTTAGGTTTTATTTTTTATGCATTCTCTACCCTGTCTCCTTGGCAAGTTAGATTAGGTTTTTTGGTAAACCCTCTGCGTTTATTCGTGCATCTGAATAGAGGAATAGGAGCCGGCCTTCATCGGAAAGATTTTCGATTTCGTAAGGTCCCACACTTGGGAAAAGCTCCATGTTGTGCAATCGCACTTTGAGAGTCTCAACCCATTGTGTTGCAGAGTCCTGGGGTGCTGCGTTTCAACATCAACACATACCTTGTAATAATATTTTCCCATAGAAACCTAGCTGCTGTAGCCGTTGTATAGTCCTTTGTAGGTGTTGCTTCTGCCCACCTTGTCAGATAGTTTGTGCAAGTTATGATGTAGCATGATCCAGTTTTGTGCAACTGGTGAAATAAGACCCACAAAATCTATAGCCCATTTCTCAAATGGTTCTACGTTGGTAATAGGTCTCAAGAGGCATTTCATCTCATTGACTTGGTTTTCCAAGACATTGAAAATGATCACAAGCCTTACAAAATTCCTTACAATCTTTATATAGGGTCTCCCACCATAATCCAAAGCAAGTAGAATCTTGTGCGTTGTGGCATCACATGCATAGTGGTCACCTGTAATACCATCATGAGCTTCTTCCATAATACATGTATGCTCATATTCTAGTACACAATGACGTAATACTTCATCTTGGCCTTATATTTACAAGTCACCACCGATTAACCTATAAGGGGTTACGCGTATAGCAAGATGTTTCTTCTCCAAGTATTTTATTCATTCTAGTGCCATCTCTATTTGTATAAAGACAACAATGTCCTCTAGTTCTAATGGCACTCATTGTAACTGTATAACTATGCATCTGGCATGGTATCTTCAATTTCTTGTGATTCTTCTCCTGATTGTATTCTGGAGAGATGGTCTAGTCTAGAATTACTTTTCCATAGTTTTACCACAACTGTGAAATCAAAATCTTGAAATAATAGAATCCATCAAAAAATGTGCCCTTGTAGAATAGGATTTTTTACCAAATACTTCAATGCCACGTGATCTATATAAAAGAGGAATGGTGTAGCTAGTAGGCATTGGCAGAATTTATGTAGCACATAGATCATTGACAAAGCTTCGTGCTCTGTAGTTATATAATTCTATTCTGCAGGATTCAGCTTTCTACTAGCAAAACATATAGGATGATCTACAATACCTTCTCCAAGTTGAGCTAACACCGCACCAATGGTGGTTCCAGAGGCATTAACATGTACATGTAATGGTTGGTCCCATGAAGGTAAACATAGAATAGGTGAGGTAGTAATTTTTTCATTCAATGTCTTGAATGCACACTGCTGCAATTCTCCCGAGTAGAATGTACCCTTCCCTTTCAAAGTTAACTCTTCCAATGGTGCAAAAAATTTATCATATCCTTTGATAAAAATTTTGTAATATCTGTATGATCCAAAAATCTGCACACCTCACTTTGATTGGTAGGTTCCCTTACACCTATAATGCTGACCTTGCAACCTTGGTTGGATCAACAAACAAACCCTCCTTGCAGATTATGTGTCCTAAAAGTATTCCAAATGATGTAGCAAATATGCACTTCTTGATATTCAAAGATATACTCAAGCTGTCTACACCATTAAAACATTAAGTGTAGATTGTCACGGTGATCCTTAACTAATCCATACACCATCCAATCGACTAAATAGACCTATAAGAAGTTGTGAATAAATTCCTTGAATGCTTGGACAATTATACATGAAAATACAAGTAGGCTAATTTTTTAGACTAAGCATATTTTTCTTTCCATTAGGTCTATCCATTGTTCTTCCATGGCGCATAGGAATATCATAGGATCTCCTTCCCTAGTATAGCAAGGTACCGATTTATTACCTATCCTCTTGATATAACGTGGTTTTATGCCTCTAAGAAATATGCTCTTTACTTCGCGCCCTACCAACTCATAAGTGTTATGAGCCCAATTATCACAAGCAACACTTGTAGTATCGCTAATAGACTATGCATCCTCCCACTGAATTATCCCTTCTTTGGTTGGCTCAAGTATCTCTGGATCTTAGATGGTGCATACATAAATCCTATTTAGATCTTTTTCACTTAAGGGCTCAACATAGGGCATAGATTTTCCATCTATTAAAAGGATAATAAATATTTCGCCTTATTTTCAAAAATGATATAGCCCTTGTTGAACTAAATATCAACATTATTTGCATAGCACCAAGGACTCCCAATAGATTTGGGAAGCTATTTGACTCTTCTAGCGCTAAAAATTCAAAGTCTCTAATGAACTTGGCTCCTTGTATGGTAATGGAGGCATCTTTCAAAACTCGATGGGAGTGTCCTTAGTCCAATTAGCCATGCGAGAATATATTAGAGGATGGCTGCAATGGGTGTCTTCCCATTTGTACCCATGCATCTAAGGTAAGAACGTTGACTTTTGTGCTTGTATTAATCAAAGTATATTACTCAATATCCACCTATCTAAAATAGCATTCAAAGTGATTTCCTTGTCATAATCTAGGCTATGGGGGTAATATTTGCATGTAGGATCTATCATCTAGTCTCAATACTTGCGCATGGAGTGTTTCCCTTTAGCCAATCCCTTAACAATGGAATGATATTTTCCTAGCGCAATATTTTACACACTTCCCTTAGGTCATCTATATCAATTTAGACCGTCTCTGATACTTTATTTTGCTCCATCTTCCATGATTTCCCTTTTAAGTATTATATCTCACCCGAAGATCCCTAAGAACTTATGTGGTTTCCTAATAAACCACCTCATGATAGGTCGATCTGGGTACCATACATGCGAGAACCTCCTCCTTAGTGATGGTAGGCTCTCTTGCAATGCTTCATGGTGCATGCCACCTCGGGCGTAGGTCATAATCTTAACTTGTAACTCTTCGGACTTTGCCGCCAACTTAGGAATCCATTGATTTTCCATAGCGTGTTGTATCCTAACCATCCATGCACCTTTGTTTTCTTGTTTATGTTGCTTACTAATATGCTCATACAAGTCAGTCAATCCTCATAGCTATGGTTCTTTCAAAGCAAAAATAACATCTAATATTACGAGGACATTCACGCCTGCGGTGGTCGGGAGATCTGTATGTATAACATATTCCACAAGGGAACTCACTTCTTTCACTACCATGACCTCATCCTCCAAATCCACTGCAGTATCCTCAACCTTTACTATGACCGCTTTCAAAACATCCTTCATTTCGATCATAGCATGCGTGATTGTGATCCGCCCCGATGTTTGTTCTTTCCCTTGTAGTTATCAGAAAATCCTTTCTATCGTACACTAATGGATCTGAAAAATTAGCGGGAATTCTTACGTGTCATGAGTCATTGACATGCAGATTTTACAAAGTAGCTCAAAACATTCTTCCTTATCATGCATTGTAATAATTGGTAGTGGCTAGCATCATGGTTTAAATGACATATTTCACAATCCATCAACAACGAGTGTATTGATCTACGTGGACAACTAGCCTTTGTGGGACCTTCTACTTCACAATTTGTGCACCAAATCCCTGTGCACATCTCATGTGCTGAATTTATTGATATTTTGTCTAACTATTTTACCATAGCTATGATCTCTACTTCTAAAAATGGGCTCACTCTAGTGTCATGCTTCCAACTACCTTAGCACATAAAGCTGGTTCAAGTGCTTCACGCTGATCAGTGAATGTCTTATGTGATAATGCCCTCCTAAAAGGGGTAATTAGGCCTCCAACGAACCATTATGCATGTTGTCTTACATGTATGTCATAAGAAAGCTTAGATGAGAACGTTTTAAACCATGCATCATACTCTCTAACACTTTTAGTAGTGTAAATGCTTAATATCCTTGAGTGCACTTATACTCTTCTGCTCAAACTCAGAGATGTGAAACTCTTCAAGGAATGCATCTTTTAAAGCTGTATAGTTTATGCAAGTATAATTAGGGTCAATTTTTTTGTACCAGTGTGTGCGCACCTTGTAATGTAGTAGTAAATTGTCGGCCCTATGCTCGAAGCCATGATTCTTTTGCATGTCACATTATTTCACACATGTGCACATGTTTAGAAGCATCTTCTATGCCCCTATACTACGGAAGACGAAGAGAAATATCAATGTTAATGTTCTAGGGTATGTGTGGATGTTGCCCACCGATCTAGAACCTCTTGTGTCTCCCTACCTCCAAAACCTTCAAATCCACCTTAACTAGAGATACCTATGCCTCCCGATCCTGAAGTTGTAGGAGGTCAGACCAAAAGATGTACTTCCCTATGTCCCAACAGTAGAACTAAATTTTACCCCGATAGTCTGCGAAGCGTTACATTACTACTCCCAAAATTTAGTCCAAAAATCGGTGCGCTTGTATTCTATGCTGATGATGCACCCAAAAATTACTCCCATATAACAACAAAGCTATTTGCACTACCTTTATTGTGCCTCTTATAATACTCACTCCTACTCTTCCACTGCTTGAATTAGCTTGATGATTGCTTGTTGTAGTAGATGTTGGAAAACCAAGTGCAAGGGCAAGGTTGTCAAGTGGATTTATATGTGCGCCGTGGCCTAGGTAATCTCTGTTGGTGTGCTTTTACATGAGGATGATGAGGTTTCCATATCATGTTTTCCCAAATGGGGAGTTTCGAGGCTCGGGTTCCATGTCTTCTGCGTGAACTTCAACTCCTTCCCGATCAATATTTTTCCACAATGCCATTTGTTCTATAAGCTCCTGTTGCTTCTTGATCTCCCTCTCGTGTACCTCATTATACTTAATCCACCTTTCCTCTCTATGTCTTTCTACCGCTAGGTCTGCCGTCCTTCACAAAACCTTCTCCTACCCCCGCGTGTGGTGGGGTTTAGTTAACCATCGGTTTACTCTCCAAATTCAAAGTTACCATTAGGATCTTGATTTCCAGTGGAATTCCTTGCAGGTAAGTTCCCTTGAATATTGTAAAATCTAGAATTCAGCTACCTCTGGACATGAATAAGTGGAAATTGAGTACTCCAAGATATAACTATTCGAGAACACAATGGAACCAAATATCCACAACTCGAGTCCCAATCAAATCAGCATCATAAAGGGCCTGAAATTATTCTTACATCCAAAAAGTGCGTGATACCTCCAATTCCACTTAGATGCATAAGCAATCAGCCACTTGTACAATTCTACTAGAAAGATAGTGAAAAATCTCTCATATAAACTATAATACAAGTTCTATTCCACCTATACATGTGTGTTAAGCTCGAGATCTAGTCTGAATCGATGTGTGTATTCTTCTTCGAGATCATGTATCTAGTCCTCAACAATTTCTAAGGTCAACTGATATGTCTTCATCGCAAACCATCCTAAAAAAAACTGAAAAAGAGGTCCCAGCAACGGAACCAATGATGCAACGTAGAATTCAACAATACAAACACAGGTGCTTTGGCACATCACTCAACCTAGACTGAGTGCTCACTGGAAGCACGTAAAGGTACCAAGCCCTATTTAGGGTTATTGTTATAGGATGTTAGCATGATGAATACTTTAAGCATTTAGATCTATAATTATTATATCTTTCTACATAGTGCATATTCAGATATAGATCTAGAAAATAACAAACTTAAAAGATAACCATAATGAAATCAAGCATGCAATACTAAACTGTAAACATGATAACACATTTATTCATTCCATAACCTCCATTATATTAATTACGATAAATATACAAAAGCTTCTTTATAATAACGGTGGTATACGCTCATGCACGTAACAAATTTAGCAAAGCATAATCTCATTATATATCGGTTATCGCACCTATATGCTCGCTCTATCTCCATGTATATATTTTTACCGATTTACTACATACTTATAAGGGTTTGGAATTTACCTTCACCACTATATAATCCCAAAATAGGTCACATGCTATTATTAGCCACGTGTTGTTACACAAATAGGATTACATGCAAGAGTGTTAACAATAGACTACTGTTAGTTAAATGATAGTAGTAGATCTATTTTTGGTCTATGTCCATGTCAAGTGCTTTGTAGCTGATCTTTCAAATATAGCTAATGAGTGACATGTAAGTCTCCAAAAATAGATCCTTGTCATTCAAACAAGTAAGTCCCAAACCTATTTCTGTTCTTCGCATGTGATCCTTTTGTATGCTTCCGTGCCTTTGAATGCACTTTTGTTTACCGCGTGAACCTTCTATATTTTCTTCACTAAGTGCCAAAGTCTAACTAATAAAAAAGTTGCTACTCTTCTCAAAAAAATTCAACTTTCTCGGTTGGTTGCATTTTCAAGTTCAATAGTTGACTCTAAGGATGAAGTATTGTGTTCTTATTTTTGGACTCATATACTTTTTTCAACTTTTCCCAAGATTATTTTACTATTGTGGCCTCACAAATATGAGGTTGTACCTCATTGAAACACTAAACAATATTATTAAATTTTCTTTTTATTTACATGATCAAATGTAGCTTATTGTGTAACATCTGTTACAAATCTTGTTAATATAACATAATCAAAGGACCATAGATTTTCAAAATCACATTGTGCATGAATTTTTATTTTCCATGTTGGGTGATTATAATAACGTAAAGGTTGAGAATGGTAAAAGAATTTTGGTACCATAATTGCGGCCATTTTGAAGTGATAAGCGATAAAGTAGAAGAATTAATTGAACGCTTTTCCCCCTTAAAGCATGCACACACCCCCAAAAATAATATTTTATTTATTTTGGGCACAAGTTTTTGGTCATTTACAATATTTTGCACTATTAGCCCTATTACAAATTTGGTTCGTGGCTGATTTGCAAAAATAAAATGGCTCTCTGTTATATAATGAACATTATTAAAAAGAAAATTGATACAATCAGTTTGTTACCAATATTGGAGGTGCATCTAGGTATGTTTTCCTATGATTGCAATTCAAAAAAAATCACCACTATGTAATTTTCTACATTGTTGTTCTTTGGTGTGTGGAGTAGGGTTAGGGGCGTGAAGAGGTGGGCAAACTCGGATCCTCCTGGCTGAAACTTCTTAGTTTTCCTCCTTCAAACTTCATACAATCCCTAACACTCACAAGTTTAGGATCTTCTCGCTCACGATACCAAATCTTGATAATTAAATAAATCTTGACAATTAATACTTGAAAAAGAATATTTTTGCTTTTGTATTCTATTAATATCAAAATTCAAGCATTACAATCAAAAGAGAGATGATATTTATAGATATTGGATAGCTTTTATCTTCTAAAATATATATAACAATATCAACTAAACTAAGAAAATATGCGGGAATAGCTTATTGCCCCTAAATTTCCCTAAGGAATGCATCCGAGAATAAAAACCCAAGAAAATAACATTATCCTAAAAATATGAATGAGACAAGATAGGTGACAACCCATTATTAACTAAGCTTACTAAAGTAATTAAAAATATTACTTTATTACAATATCACTTTAAATCGTATAGTGAATTAAGTGTTAGTTTAATATCGCAGGGGTTCATTTTAGCAATATCCTAGCGTGGGTTCATATTGAGGTAATTAAAATTAATAAAATTAAACTCAATATACCGGTAGACATGAGGGGGTGAAAGGGTTTAATTTATTAATGTTTTGAATCAGGTATTGGGGGTAGGTTAGAGAGATGGGCCAAAGGAAATAGAGTTTACTTTTAATATAAAACTAAAACGTTTGAACCCTAGTTTTTAAACGTAAATACCTTAAAATGCAAAAGGAGTGTGGTCATAAATTAAATTATAATCTCTTTTTAATAAATAAATCTAGATTCTTAACCAAGAAATAATAAGATGGTAGAAAACTAGAATTGAGTATGCTTTTCAACACAAGTGATATTATTTCACCATCTTAATTATTTGAAGAACTATTGATAAATGCATAAAGCTTAACATATATAAGGTGACTTGTAATATGTATTCAATGGCTTCGAACTATCTTTCGAAAGGAAATGCATATTAAAAAAAATTGAGTGAGAAATATAATATATTTTTGTCTAATATATTGGGGTAGAAATAAAAAGGGGTAAATAAAATTGTAATTGAAAAATGGGTAAGTAAGGTACATGGAAAAAATAGGGGGTATTTTCATTCTAATAATATAACAGGAGGGGGTATTATCAATTGAATAATTAGAGGTAGAAACTAGAATTAAGGGTATTCTTTAATACCCTTAGTGCTATACCATACTTTTACTAAGTGAATCCCCGTGCATGGTGATTCATTGCTCTCATCTACTTAGAAAAGTAGTTCCACCAGTTTTTCCTCGGAGACATCCTTCATGATTATATTAATTGACTAATTTGGAGACATTATTAACATTATGCAATATTTTTCCCATGCTAAAGGCAATAAACAACTTGGTGAAACAAGCTTAGGAAATATATATAAACATGTTTATTTGATCAAATTAAGGAAACATGTATGTATGATTTTGGATAACTTGTATTCCAACAAAGGTTAGTTTTAGAAGCCAATATTATGTAGTTAGAATATATGAATAAATACAAAATATCCCAATAGCTATTTGAATTTCAATATCAACGGTCATCTTTGTATCTTAGTTGATGGAAAATATATACTAATGCACACTTTCGAAATAGATCCTTATGTCCTAGGTTCTATTATTGAGGAAGTACTAGTATTTGAGCCTTCTATTTGATGTTACGTTGTCAATACACTTTGAAAACATTGATGAATATATCTTAAACATTTTCTTCGAGATAAGAGAACAGTTTAAGAATAGTGAAGCGCTTGAGGCCATGGGAGTTGTAAATCCCAATTTCTAGAATCCAATGATTGGTGAAGAACAAACAACTCAACTTTTTACAAAATACATGTCTAGACTAATGGGTTAGTTTTGTAAATCTTCAAAAACTAATGGAGAAGAATTGAATGGTATATTGAATAGAAAATTACTCATATCACATAATGCATTTTTCCTTGACAATGAGTGATCAATATAAGACTCTTACTAAACCAACAAAAAGGGAGTTATCACACTATTGTGGAGAAATATGTATCAAAATAACATTCTAAGGGAAACTATAAGTGAATACTTCAAACTGTATGAACACATATAGACAATGATTCCATGGTCGAGTTGAAGATGAAAGATTTTTAGCGCATTAACATTTGTTAAATCAAAATTGTGCAACACATTAGACAAAAATCTTGAAACTATTTTGAGATCTGTATGTTTCAAGATATGGAGTGGACACATATCCATAAGAAATAGAATTATCTACTTAGAAATATCTTCCAGAGTGAGGAGATGTTAATCAAATAAAAACAAATCAATAATTAGATTATGGTGAAATTGATTCGGACTCATGAGACTGAAAGCTGTAAAAGATAAAATAAGTGATGAAGGAGCATTAAGAATAGGTTTGTTTCAATTACTAGATGGTTGAGCAGTGTCATTTTCTAAAATATAAATATTGTGACTCATCATTTAGTTGTTTTTCATTTATATATATTTTGTATATAATTTTTGTAAATTTTTAATTACTTCTATACTTTTATAATGTTTGGAATGAACATATAGTAACTAATTGTGCAAAGTGTAAATTAGATGATGTCATTAAATTTAATTACATTACTAGGAAAGTATGCTCAATATTTGATTTATCAATATAAAATCACACGTGTTTGCAAATATATTTAAATCCATATATCCCATCAAGATTCTTGGGATTAATAAAAAAACATATGAGTCTAGAGATAATTCTTTCCATACTTAATTTAGCATATTTAAAAACACACTATAATTATAATCTATCTATACAAGAAGACTTAACTATCAAGATTAAAGATTAAAAAAATGTATATCCAAGTTTTCAATATTGAGTCCATACATGTTTGAAACTAAATTGTACAATGTAAATCCATGTATTACTATTCATCAACTATACAAGTTTGAAAAAGATAATGTTTTCAATTGACAATAAACATGAGAAAAATACAATGATTGGCATCAAGTTAATGTTTTTATTTGAAAAATAAATCATTTACATCAATGGTTTTTCTTCATTTGGATCCTTTTTCTTGATTATCTTCTATAACATCAACATTTTTAGTATCTTTTATAACACTGGAATGGACTAATTATGTTATAGCTGCATTAATATTGTTAAGATTTTGTCTATCCTTGCTAGTTGCATCTCTGTTGAAAGGAGAGTAGATCCCCATTATTATTATTTTCATTAGAATATTAGGATTCATTCCATTCTCTTTTATAATTGTTTTCAATGTCTTATTCTTCTTGTTTAACACAACAAATCCCTTTGAAGGTGATTGCACCACATACACTTTGATCACTTTTTTCAAGTGCTCATCTAACACCTGCACTTCATTACTTAATTTTTGGTATTTGGACTACACATAAAAATACCATAGTTAGAAAGTAGCTAAATTATAAAAACATAAAATATAATCTTCAAAATATTTAGTACTTACCAACGCCAATTCTTTCTCAACATTTGTAATAGAGACAAGTTTTTTTTTCTTTATTCCACTTATTATAATGACTTCACCTTGATCTTAAAATTCACTAATATATTAAGTATTATATTTAAAACATTATCATTATTTTAAATAGTTTTGGTAACAGTATTATCAAATTATGGTTGAGAAAGTAAAGCATTAATCGAAACCGATTCATTTTTAATAAATGAAAACAAATTCCATGTGTGAACAATTATGATATCGTTCATTAATTTCTTTGATCTCCCATATTCTCATTTCCTTAATATCAAAAATAATATTTTCCATCACAAGTGTTGTAGCATTATCAAAAATTCTATTTTCCCATCATCATCCAACTTTTCCTCCCCAATTGGGGAAGGGGGATCTAAAGTTGATTGTTGTTATGGCGATGCTTGATTCCATCTATGCAAACTGAATAAGATCTTCATTATGTTTCTCTGTAGATGTCATGTGGTAAAGGCTATCAAAACTAAGATACTCCACATCCATATCTATAATATTTAAAAAATAAGTTACTTTGGTACTCTGCATGTTGCCCAATGAAAAGTTTTGGAACTTTGAGGTTGTATAATTGTGTGTCACCCTAAACATTCCAGGGAACACTATCCTCTTTCCCCTACCATGAGGTGGAAGGGGAGGTGGGTTTGTTGTACTCTTTAAGATCTAAGTGGTGGGGGTGGCCATGAGTTGAACATGAGATTGAGGCTCCATAAAATATGTGAGCATCAATAATTTAATAATATCAATATGTTGTATTCACGAAGTCAAACAAGAGAACACTAAGCACTTAAAAATAATGAAATAAATATAGATTTCTTATGTTGTGAATGTTATTGTCCATAATCAATAAATTATGGTGCTGGATGGAAGTGAAGTGGTGGCATTGCAAGCCCCGATTTTTAAATGAAACTTAAATTGAATGATGAAATCCTAAAAGAAAGACTAATATAAATAAAATTTAAATCTATGATTTATTCATACCTAAACTTGAAGGGCAATGAACTTGTACATACCGAATCTCTTAATTCTCGGGTATGTATGTAGCTTTCAGTAGTAGTAGACACCAAGTGTCTATGTGATGTACTAGATAAGGTTACACATTATGAAAATGACATATGTCATTATCAAGATCCATATTATCATTAGTCTATAAATAAATTTAATCAAAATTAACACAACTATGCATTCTAAATTAATTAAAACCTAGATTGGCCTCATTACACATTTTTCTTCTACTACTTATAGGATGTTGGGTGTTAGTGATAACCATAGAGTCATCGGTCATGGTGAGATCAATCACAACATTGTCACAAGAGCCCTAAGGACCGAGAAGGGTTATGTTTGTGAACTTTCACAATAGTCAAGCCATTGTTTCACTTTCTTTGACCTGTTCAAAATAGATCATATATTTTTCAAAGTTGATTTATTTATTTTATGAAAAAATCAAAATAGATTTCTTTACAAAAAAATTCTCACAAACCTGTATCATGTCCATATACATTGCATATTTTTTCATCTTCTCGTGTAGAGTAGTTGGAATAGTTGTTGATTTCAGTGCGTGAAAACCCTCATAATAGAAAAAAAAAAATTAAAAAAATAACTACACTAGAATTCACAATAGCTTTTTCAAGGTTGAAAAGAATCCTTGTTGAGAGATATATACACCAATTGAATCTAACATTGGAAATCGTTTGGAGAAGGTAGTACATTTCCCACTAAGGAACGTTAGTGTATCTTCCCTGTAAAATGATGTGGGCCTGAAAACATTCCACCATGGCTAGGAGAAAGGGTTCTTTGATTGATTGTGTTATAATCCCTCTTTTGGAGGGATTATTAACCTCATCCTCAAAAGAAAGCTTGTAATAAGACTCTAAAAGTTTCTTTTTCTTGTCGGGTAGAATGGGTTTTTTTTTTTATACGAGTAATGCATTTTGATGGGGTAGACTCGTTAGAGGATGAATATCCTTAGGGGTTATTCTAATGAAAATTGGTACGATGGTAATACAACTATAAAAGATCCATCAGAAGTATTATAAAAATGCATTAAATTGTCTAACGACTTAGTTTATGTCTCATACTGATGTATGTAAAGAAATCCATGGAACCCTAAGTTTCCAATCCAATTAGAATGACTCTTAATTTCTAGGTATTCTAGAAGTTGTAGTAATAGCTGTGGATATAAAAGGTTTTTGTAAATAAAGGAAATAGTGTTAATAAATTTTTTTCTTAATACCATGATTCTTAAATCTTGATATTTTGAATACAAGGTGTTGGAAGATACTTGTATGGGTAATGTGTATGTGTGATGTGAAGAGTTAGTGATGTGGTGTTGATTAGTCGAATATGGAACTTAGAAAAGAACATACAAAAGGTTCACATAAAAGAGAAGTGAACATTTAAAAGAATGGGAGGATCGGGAAAGGATAGCGCGCGTAAAGAAGAGAGAGGCAGATTCAGGGGCTTACTCATTTTTATGATGAGGATCTAGTTTTAAAGATAGTGTGTGGAGAACACAAACCTATCAAAGAATTATGTGACATGCATTGGCTATTTTTGGAGGATCGGTGACAAAGCATTTTATATGGATATAGGATGAGAATAGATCTACTACCTGACGATTAAGCTGGAAGCATTCTATTGTTAGTACACTTGCATAGGTGGATATTTTTGTAATGCACATGGATAATAATAGCATGAAACCTATTTTGGGATTAGGTTAGTGGTGAAGGGAAATTCCCCACCCTTATAAATATGTAATGAACTTTTTAGGAGGAGACGAGTGTGAGAACTAAGTTATTGTAAGGTTATGATGCCAAATCTGATGCACGCATGAGCATATATTATTGTTATTGTAAGGAAGCTTCTAAGTATTAATATATTTAATATAATGGAGATTATTAGCTTAATCAAGGTGTTAATCATGGTTATATTTTATTACTGCAGAAAGGGTTTCGCTATGATTATTGTTTGATTCATGATACTTAAAGATCTAGAACTAGGAATTGATCCGTAGAATGTTAGATTAATTATGGATCTGAATGCTTTAAGTCTTCATCATGCTAACATCCTACAACAACAACCCTAAAGAGAGGCTTGGTACCTTTGCACACTTTGGGTGAGTGCTCGGTCTAGGTTGATTGATGTTCTAGCGCACGTAGGATTTTATTGGAGAATTATAGGCTACATCATTGGTTCCGTTTTGGGACCTCTTTTCAGATTGTTTTCGGGATGGTTCAGAATTAAGACATACCGGTTGACCTAGGAAGTGTTGAGGAGTGGATACATGATATGGAAGAAGAATATGCACAAAGGTTCAACACCTGGATCTACGCACGTGCATGGGTGAAATAGAATTTGTATGAGATATTCTTTACTATTTTTCTAGTATAATTGTACGAGTGGTGGTTCCTTATGCATCTAAATGGAATTGGAGGTATCACACACTTGTTTGGATGCAGGAAGAATTTGAGGCCCGTTATGATGCTGATCTAATTTGGTCTCACATTGTGGAGACGTGGTTCCATGGTGTTGAGAATAGTTATATCTTGGAGCACTCAATTTCCAATTATTTGTTCCCAGAGGTAGCTAAATTCTAGTTTTTATTATATCCAAGGAAAACTTACTGCAAGGCATTCCGGTAGTGATCAAGATCCCGATGGTAACTTTGAATTTGGAGAGTAAACGATGGAAAACTAAAACCCCACCATGCACGGGGAGGAGAAAATTTAGTGAAAGATGGCATACCTAGTGGTAGAAAGGAAGAGAGAGGAAAGGTGGATTAAGTATAATGAGGTGCACGAGAGGGAGGTAGAGAAGTAGTGGGAGGTTGCAGAGAAAATGGTGTTGTGGAGAAAGATAGTTCGGGAAGGAGTTGAAGTTCACGCAGAAGACATGGAACTCGAGTATCAAGAACTCCCCATTTGGGAAAGCATGATAGGGAACCCTCCTCGGCCTCACATAGAAGCATGCCAACAGAGACAACCTAGGCCACATGCATGCATCTGAATCCACCTAGTAACCTTACCCTTGCACTTGGTTTTCCAAAGATCCAGTTGAACAAATAGCAAAGCAAGCTAATTCAAGCGGTGGGAGAGAAGGAGTGAGTATTATAAGATGTATAGAAATGGCATCACACATGGCTTCATTGTTATATGGGAGTACCTTTTTGGGTGTATCATCTACGTAAAATTCAGGTGCACAAATTTTGGACTCTCTTCTGGGAGTAGTAACACTTTGCAGACTGTCGAGGTAGTATTCGGTTCTACTATTGGAACACATGGAAGTACATATTTTGGTCCGACCTTAGCTACATGTTCGGGATATGAAGGTATAGGTGGCTCTAGCTCCAGTGGATCTAGTGGTTCTAGAGGTAGAGGAAACACAAGAGGTTCTAGATCAGGTGGGTAAGGTCATACCAACCCCAAAATATTTACATGGAGATGTATCTTCATCTTCTAGAGTATAGGGGCATAGAAGATGTTGTTGAACATGTACACATGTGTGAAATATTGTGGTGTGAAAAAGGAATTATGGATTCTGAGTGTAGGGAAATCCAATTTTCTACTATGTTACAAGGGCATGCACATAGCTAGTATAGAAATTTTGACCTTGATAAGACTTACGTAGACTATAAAGATTTAAAAGATGCATTCCTTAAAGAGTTTTACATCCCTGAGTTTGAGCAGAAGAGTATAAGTGCACTCAAGGATATTAAGGAAGGCACTAATGAAAGTGTCAGAGAGTATGATGCATGTTTCAAAACTCTTTTATCTAAGATGTATTATGATAGTCATGCAATCCAACATGTACAATGGTTTGTTGGAGGCCTAATTACACCTTTTAGGAGGGTACTATCACATAAAACATACACTCGATCTACATGAAACACTTGAAGCATCCTTACGCGCTGAGATAGTTAGAAGTATATAAACTAGGGTGAGCCTATTTGTAGAAGCATAAATCATATCTATGGCAAAGTAGTTGGAGAAACTATCAACAAACTCAACACATGAGATGCACATAAGGATTTTGTGCACTGATTGTGAAGTGGTAGGTCACACAAATGTTATTTTTCTCCACAGATCTGTGCACTCACTAATGTTAGACTATTAAAAATGCCATATAAACCACGATGTTATTCACTACCCATTACTACAACGCGCAATAAGGAAGAACATTTCATGCTACCGCAAAATCTCTAAGTCCATGACTCATGACACGGAAGACTTTGGCTGATTGATTAGATCTAAGACACTATAGATATTGGTGTACGTAAGACAAGAGTTTTAGATAACTCTTAAGAAAAGAATGAGCATCAGGATCAGGATCATAATTAGGCATGCTATGATCGGAATGAAGGGTTTTTAAGGCTTCCGTGGCAGAGGTCAAGGATACTGTGGTGGTGGAAGAAGTGAGTTACCTCACGGAATATGTTATACATGTAGATCTCCTGACCACTATAGGTTTGAATGTCTTGAGAATGTTACATGTTATTTCTATGGAAAGAATCATATTTATGAGGAATTCTCAGACTTGTATGAGCATCTTAGCACATAGTGTAAAAAATAAAATAAAGGAACAGGGATAGTTAGGATACGACGCATTTGTGGAGAATTAGTGGATGCCTAAGTTGGAAGCAGATTCCAAGGCATTGCAAGTAAATATCACGACTGTGCTAAGGTGGCACATGCCGAGAGACGTATTGCAATAGAATCCTACCATCGCTAAAGAGGGGGACTACATACATGACACCCAGATCCTACCCATCAAAAGGAGGTTTATCAGGAAACCATGGAGGTAGTCAAGAATCTTCAAGGTGAAATATAGTATTTAAAGGAGTAATAACGGAAGATGGAGAAAAAAATCATCGAGAGATGGTCCAAACTAATATGAATGACTTAAGAGAAGTATGTAAGTTATTTCCCAAGAGAATAGCATTCCACTATTGGGGAATTGGTTAAAGGAAACACTTTGTGCACAAGTATTGAGACCAAGCGACAGATCCCGCATGTGAATCTTCCACCTCATAGCCTAGATTATGACAAGGAAATCACTCTTAATGTTGTTTTGGATGGGTGGCTATTGAGTAATATGTTCATTGATACAGGCACGGAAGTCAATGTTCTTACTTTATATGCATGGGTACAAATGGGGAGACCCCATTGCAGCCATCCTCCAATGTATTATTCATTTCTAGTTGGACTAAGGCCACTCCCATCATATTTTTGAAAGATGCATCTATTACCATACAAGGAGCCAAGTTCATAAGAGATTTTGAGGTTTTAGCATTTGGCAAAGTCGGATAGCTTCCTAAGCGTATTGGGGTGTCCTTGGTGCTATGCAAATAATCTTGATCTTCGGTTCAACAAGGGTTATATATCAGCTTTGAAAACAAGGAGGAAAGAGTTATTATCGATTTAACAGATGGAAAATTTGTGCCATATGTTGAGCCCTTGAGTGAAGAATACCCGAATAGGATTTATGTATCTACCATCCGGGATCCAAAGATGATTAATTCATCTAAAGAAGGAATAATTCGGTGGGAGGATGCAAAGTCTATTAGCAATACTACAAGTTTCATTTTTGATAATTGGGCTCATAACACTTATGAGTTGGTAGGGTGTGAAGTAAAAAGCATATTTCCTAGGCGGTAAACCACGTTATGTCGGGAGAACAGTAATAACTTGGTACCTTGTTACACTAGAGATAGAGACCCTATGGTGTTCCCGCATATCATGGAGAAACAATGGATAGACCCGCTAGAAAGAAGAAATTTGTTAACATATACACTACGTGGGACAAAAACACACTTTGGTGGGTGGTCCATAAGGATAATCATGTAGGATGGAATGAAATTAGAATTGCTCTTGCTACTAGGTTCTTCAAGAGCAATGCACCTACTCAAATTTGCACTTATCATGGTAATCAACTTGTTCAATATCATGTTCAAAAGTGTTAGAGACTCGGACAAAGGGGCAGGAAGCTTTACCACCTTTTGCTCTGGGTGCACAAGTTTTAGTCCAATTTACAAGGTTGCACGTGTGGTTAGTATGTCTATGTCGAACTCCATAGAGAGACTAGAAATTGGTAGGGTTTAATTATAGGAATGACTTGGATGTTTGACTTCTTCTCGACCAAGCCTCACGGTAGAGGAAGCATTAAAGTTCATAAAGCGCTTAACTATGAGAGATAGTGGCAAGGTTGAAGAACACATTCAAGAGTTATTTGATGAAAGAGACTTAGGATTGTGTTTTGTTGAAGACACGAGAGGCAAATGCCACACTACTTTAGCATTCTTACCTTGAGAAAGAAAAAGGAAAAATGGTCTACTTAGTGGATGACAAAGAAGTAAAAACTCGGATGTAAACCATTTAATAGGTAGACGTGAGGTGTTGGACATTACGAGATAAGACCACACATGCCTATCATGAACCTATGAAGACAAAAAAGTAAATATTGGATCAGATGTTGAGCCTAAGGAAGCCATAATTAGAGATTAGTGGTCAGAATTAGAAGTGGAAAAAATCATAGAGCTACTACAGGATTATCGGGAATTATTCCCTTAGGGGTACCATGAACTTAAAGGCATGCATGAATCATTAGGAGAGATGAGGATAAATCTTAAAGAGGGTGCATGCCCGGTTTGAAATAGACCCTACAGGATGAACCCCAACTTGTGCAAAAATTTCAAGGAAGAGATTGAAAAAAAAATGAAGTGCGGGATTATCAAGCCCTCAACGAGTCGAATGGGTTAGTCTAATGGTGATCGATATCAAGGAGGGTGGTAGGATTAGGATCTCGTGTGGACTACATGGAGATGAATGATGCATGTGTGGTGATCCCTTTCCTATGTCATCCACCGAGGAAATACTAAAAGGAATTGCAGGGCACGAAATCTATTCATTTGAGATGGGTTCTCTAGGTATTATCAGATTATGATTTCCCGGGAGGATCAAGAAAAGACTACTTTTACTACTAAATGAGGTAGTTTCACCTATATTGTGATGCATTTTGGTTTGAAAAATGCACCTATTGTATTTTCGTGCATAGTTGTTCAAGCATTCGATTTTATTCATAGCTTCTTACAGATTTATTTAGATGGTTGGACGGTGTATGGATTAATTAAGGATCATTGTGAAAATCTATGCTTAATGTTTGAAAGATGTAGATAGTTGAGTATCTCTTTGAACATCAAGAAGTGCATATTTTCTACACCATTTGGAATATTGTTAGGACACATAATTTGTAAGGAAGGTTTTTGGTTGATCCAGGTAAGGTTGCAGTCATTATAGGCCTAAAAGAACCTACCATTCAAAGTGAGGAGCACAAATTTTTGGGCCATACAGGATATTACAGGAAGTTTATTAAAGGATATGCCAAATTTTATGCACCTTTGGAGGAGTTACTAAAAGGGAAAGGTATGTTCTACTAGGGAGAACTGTAATAGCATGCATTCGAGACATTAAAAGAGAAACTTACTACCGCTCCTATTATACATTTTCCTTCATGGGACCAACCACTTCATGTACATGTGGAAACCTATGGCATGGCCATTGGCATGGTATTGGCTCAGCCTAGATAAGGTATTATAGATCATCCTATCTATTTTTCTAGTAGAAATCTGACTCCTGCAGAAGAAAATTACACCACTACAAAGTGCAAAGCTTTACCAATGATGTATGTGCTACATAAATTCAGATAGTACCTTCTAACTACACCATTTATCTTCTATAAAAATAACATGGCATTGAAGTATTTGGTAAACAAACCCATTTTACAAGGGCACATATACAGATGGGTACTCTTATTTCAAGAATTTTATTTCACTGTTGTGGTAAAACAAGGGAAAAGTAATTCTAGACCAGACCATTTATCCGAGAATACAATCGGGAGAAGAAGGATAGGAATTGAAGATGCCATGCCGATGCATACTTATATAGGTTACAATGAGCACCATTAAAATTAGAGGAAAATTTTTTTCTTTCTACAAATAGGCAAGGCACCAAAAGGAATGAAATCCTTAGAGAAGAAACAACTTTCTATATGTGCAAAACCCTATATGGTGATTAGCGGTGACATGTAAAAATTAGGTAGGGATGAAGTATTATATTATTGTATCTTTGGAACATGAACACACGAACATCATGGAAGAAGCTCAAGGTGGTATTGTAGTTCGCCACTTTTCAGTGATGCCACTGCGTGCGCAAGATTCTACTCACTCTTTGGATAATTGTGGGAGACCCTGTATAAAGATTGTAAGGAATTCTATAAGGCATGTGATCAATGTCAAAGTCTTGGGAAACTAGGTCAATGAGATGAAATGCCTCTAAGACCTATTGCTAGTGTAGAACTGTTTGAGAAATGGGCTATCAATATTGTGGGTCCTATTTCACCAACCATGCATAGGACTGGATCGCGCTATATCATCACTTGCATAGACTATCTGACAAGGTGGGCAGAAACAACACCTATAAATGATTGTACGTGAAGCTATAAGTAGCTAGGTTTCTATGGGAGAATATTATTACAAGGTATTTATTTCCATTAAGTTTTACCGGTGATAGGCACACACATTTTCTTAATGAGATAACCAAAACTTTATTAGACGAATTCATGATTGCAGACCAATAGAATACACCCTATCATCCTTAGGAAAATGGGCTGTTGAGGCATTCAACAAAAATTTGAGCAGACATTGACAAAAATATGTGATGTTGGAAGGAATAATTGGGATGATAAAGTATACGTAATAATTTTGTCATATAGAACAACATATGAAATGTTGAACAAAGCCATGCCATTTCAGTTAGTGTTTGAGGCAAAAGAAGTTATTCTTATGGAATTTATGTTACCATCTTTGCATATCAACGCGCTAGAGGTATAGTTGATGAGTAAGCATTAGAAGAATGTATTGAAAATTTAATCAAGTTGGATGAGCAATGAGCCATAGCATGTTAGAGTCAAAAACAAGAAAAGGCCACATAGAAAGCATGGAAGGATAGGAAAATTAGGGATAAAAGGCTTGAGATAGGACAGATGGCGCTCCTTTATGATTCTAAGTTTTTGCACCATCCGATAAACTCAAAGTAGATTGGTTTGGGTGGTATGTTATCACTCACATACTTGAAATAGGAACCTATCGAGTTAGAGGTGCTTGATGGAATACTGATTACCCGAGTTACTTCAACGGGAGTTGGTCAAGCTCTACTTTAAATAAGTCTTCTTGGTGTTTGTAATAAAGCGCTTTTTTCATTTACATTAGGTTTTTAATTCTGAATTTCCTTAATGTATTTCCTTCTTTGTCACTATGATTTGTCAATTTAGTTAGTGTGTTTGTGTAATAAAGCATGTTTACGCGCTAGAAGCTAATTCCTATTTTGAAGAATTTTTATGCATAAAGGACTACACATACCCTTAGTGTGGGGTAGGTTATTGATATCCAGGTACATGACTAATGAAAATAAGTACACATGAAAGGAAATAGCTGCTATGGGTGTTATTCAAGTTGGAGAATTGAAAAAATTACTTTTGGAAATGAGGACCATAGGTGGAGATGAATGAAGAAACAAGTATAATGTGAGGTAAGCAGAGGCCATGGGAACTACCAAGGGAAAGCACAATGGCAAGGTACTTGGGTGCATGGAGGCACGCTGAAGAGAAGTATGTGGATAGAGGGTAAGAATGCACGCTAGAAGGTTATAGCTTGGGCACGAAAATGTACCACACGGAAAGAACGAAAAATGGTCAATTAATGATAGGATTGTTGGTAGGTGAAGGAGCAAAAATGTACTAACTTTTTGAAATTCTATATAAGGACAGGATGCATGTTCATTTTTACCATTGCAATTAAGAGAATTTGAAAATATATAAGTGGGAAAGATCCAAGCAATCATGTTGAGGTGCAAAGAGTGTGAAACCATACATGGAGAGGAGGTTTATGTGAAGGAAAAGCTTGTGTTCCCATAGGGGAAGGGTTTGAGAAAATTAGATGCTTTATAAATGAGCTAGGGCATGTGATTTTCACTAGGAAATGAAGATTTTGACTAGGGTTTCAACTTGGTCAATCATAGAGGGAAGAAGAGAGAGATTTTTCAAATGGCACTAAAGAAAGCAGCCATAACAGGAGTAAAAGGGAAGAAGAAGGTTGAAGTGGAAGAAGAAATTGCTCCCGAGAGTAATTTCTCATAAATGTAGTATCCAGATGGCATGATTGTGGGACAAGAATGGGTTTCCCATGTCTCATCAATGTAAAATAAATGATTACAACCATCGAACATCGAGATAATAAGAAGGAGCTTGATTCATTATTAAGCACAAAAATAAATAAGCACACAACAAAAGATATGTCAATGTAAAATGACACTAGTGAAAAGTTATTAAAGAAAATTGGAGTCTTCCAGTTGTATGAGCTGTCATACTTTAGAAAGTATGAACCATTTTATCGGTGGTTTACGAGAAGATTCCATGAGGAATTCTTCTACTTCATTGGACAAAGGGTAAGAATTAAATCTTCTTTGATTTCAACAGTAATAGGACTAAGGGCTTCAAGAGCGGATCTAGAGAGTGATTTAACCGATAAGGCTACAATCCTAGAAACCACAAAGGAGATGGGGTTACCAAATGTCCACGCAGCATGGACATCAACATATTGAAGAATTACCCAATAGTTTAGGAAGCTACACACTTGGTGACCACAAAGAAAGGTGGTCGCAGTAAACACAATGTGTATGCACATTGCAAAGAAGATGTCCAAGGAGTGGTCTACAATATCACAGATCACATAGAAAAGACAATAATTGAAGAAGTGCATATAGGTTAAAGAATAAGTTTTGGCACCATTTTATTTTCTTTAGTGTACATGGAGATTGGAGTGCCCGATGGGCCAAAAGAGAAGATTTGGGAGTACCCCACGAAACACAAGTCTCTAGCAGAAAGATTTCAAAAATACTTGTGTGAAGGATCAATGGGTGGACCATTTAAGTAGAGGGTGGAGATGTGGTATGATAGGCTCTATGCATATTTTGAAGAATAATGGGTCATACCCAAGGAGTTGCCTTCGGTGGTGGGTAAGACAAGTATAGTTTTCATTTTAGCAGTAGTTTTGCATCGCGTGATTTGTGATGAAGGACGGGATTGGATCCCATGGTGAAAACTAGCGTATGCCTCCACAACAATATATTTTCAAGAATCAGTTCACTGGTTTTTAGATGCACACCGCCTAACCTTTAATTTAGAAAAGGTATATTGTGACTACCACACTCTAAGAAAGAAGTATGTATATCTAGGGTGGAATGCCTACATTGAGAGGTACATCTTAGATATTATGAGCATGAAGATTGTAAGCTTGTGAGGTTGGGGACACATGAGCAGCCATTGTGTACCTTCAAGTTAGGCCTAAGCTAGGGAACACTAAGTATGTGAAGAATGAGTTCACGCACCTAGGGCCACTAAAAGGTAAGCATATAATGGAAAATGTTCCAGTTCCCAAGCCCATGGAGACAATAAAAGTAGATGATGAAGAAGAGGAACATGAAGATGGTGGTGGTTTAGAGCACGAGGTAGAAGGAATCCTCCAAATAGGGAATAAGTTGAGTGCTTTACTACTCCCCCAGCCACAAGAGGAAGATGATGAGGACTTGGATGCAGTTTAAGGATAGCACCACTTCAAAAGAGTATCCATGAGAACAAAGACCCAAGGTGCTACTCCACAATCATTGCGTAGATCACCTCGACTCTCTCCATAGAAGGAGAGGACCGAGAAGAGAATAAGGAAGTTGAAGCTAAATGAGAAGACAAAATATTTTGAAGAAAGCGCACCTAATTTCCCTACACCTCAAGAGAACATGGAAGAACCAAGGGACACGAAATGAAGGATGGAGAAGAGGGAGAAAAGGAAGAAGATGAGACAACAACCGAGACTACTCAGACACAACAAAACAAGCTCCAAATCTTGATGCCCAAGATCCAAAGGGGCCAAGAAAAAAAGAGAACAAGTGGCGAATATATTCCACTAGTCATGGGCTATCTTTGAGGACTTAGGTAAAATTGTTCATGCTCATTTTTAGAGAACAATGACATAAAAGGAGTTGTATGGATGGGAGCTCTTTGGATGAAGATATGGAAAGCTGTGCACACAAGGAATAAGTTTTCATGGTCGATACACACACACATGGATGAACCATAATTTTATGTGTGTGAGGATTCATACGTATCAAGGAGGTTGAAGAAGACACCTCAAGCCAGACACATAATAGTCAAGCCTACTATTATGTCAAATGAACAAGTGAGAAATGCTTTGGTGAAAGTCTGAAAGAGGTGGAAAGGTGGAATATGGATAAGGCTGCAACAATTAGGGAAATATGAGAGGATATCAAGACTAAGGATGCATAAATAGTGTGCCTAAAGTAAGAGAAATATTTGGCACAAAAGAAGAAAGTTATTTTCATTAGCATGGCAGAGGAAGTTGGGGACATATTCATGAAAACAAAGCCACATTTAGAGCCAAAGGTACCCAAAACATTTCCTTCAACAATGCATTATGTAAGTACCTTGGTGGACTTAGTGCTTGAAGATGAACCTCTATGCATGCCAACGCCAAAGGATCCAGCGTAGAAAGTAGAGTGGGAAAAGGATTTTGTGATGCGAGAAGATTGCATCGTATGAGGGGTTTCTTCGAGAGGTTTGGGAGGAATTAAGGAATGTAGATGAAGCACTAAATATTTGTACAATTCAGAAGACGTTATAAGAACCAGGACCATTTTGGAATACAATGAAGTCCTGAAGGCCATGAAAGATGAAACATTGAGCCATATAGAATGATTAGCACTTGTTAAGCGAAGTGTCGACCCTTACTGACAGCACAAGAACCACACAAGGAAAGGCTAGATGAGCTTGGGAAACTCATCACACAAAATATGGACTTGTTAGAAGGAATAATGACTGCCATGTTTAGCATTGTGTTGGTCTTATAGAATGAGAAAGGAGAGATTGCAAAATATGAGTTAGAGTCAATTGCATTGGATATCCCAGAAAAGGAAGAAGCCACGCTCAATGATTGGTATACTTTAGAGGTGGAAATAAATGAATAATATCCAAAGTTGATTCTTTAGGATGATGCGAAGATCTTGCATGGTAAAGACATTCTTTTATTCATCAAAAATTATTTCTATTCTTTTATTCATTTTGGAGACAAACCATTACCATGGTGGCAATGCAATTAGTGTGGGGTAATGTTGATCAATCAAAATATGGAACTTAGAAAAGAACATAAAAAAGGTGCGCATCAAGAGCAGCGAGCACATTCAAAAGCACGGGAGGCTCTAGAAAGGATCGCGTGTGAAGAAGAGAGATAGATTTGGTACTTAACCATTTTACGACGAGGACATATTTTTGGAGATAGTGTGAGGAGCACACAAACTAGTCAAAGACCGGCATGACACACATTGGATTTTTTGGAGGATTGGCTACGAAGCGCTTTGCATGGATACATGATGAGAATAGATTTACTACTGTCAGTTAACTAAAATAAGTCTATTGTTATCACACTTGCATGTGTGGATATTTTTGTAACAACGCGTGGCTAGTAATAGCATGCAACCTATTTTGGGATTAGGTAAGTGGTGAAGGGAAATTCCCTCCCTTATAAATATGCAAAGTGAACTATGTATCGGGAGAGAGGTGTGAGAGCTAAGTTATTATAAGGTTATGATGCCAAATCTGATGCACACATAAGCATAAATTACTGTTATTGTAAGGAAGCTTCTGAGTATTATTGTATTTAATATAATAAGGGTTATTGGTTGAATCAAGGTGTTAATCATGGTTATAGTTTATTACTAGATAAAGGGTTTTGTTATGATTATTGTTTGATTCATGATACTTAAAGATTTAAAACTAGGAAATGCTCTGTAGAATGTTAGATTAATTATGGATTTGAATGCTTTAAGTCTTCATCATGCTAACATCCTGCAACATAAACCCTAAAGGGGCCTGGTACATTTGTGTGCTTTGAGTGAGCACTCGGTCTAGGATGAGTGATGTGCTAGCACACCTAGGATTTTCTTGGTGAATTTTAGGTTGCATCATGTGGATAGTCTTGGATGTGGATGATGATCATAGAATAAACCATTTGTAATAGTTGTGGACGTTCCAAAAACTCTAGGCTAGATAAATCTACAAGTGTAAATGCGAAAAAATGAATGGGGATGGGTATATACATTTAAGCAAGGAACATTCCCATTGGTTGAGGCTGAGAACACAGAACCGGTAATGTCCAGTAGATTTGAAATGTTGCTGAGTGAAAACACAAGCATGGTACCATGTGAAAACACAATATCAAGGTGCTTTGAGTAACCCCATTTCTATTACTGGTTGGTATTGATATTTTGGGTTGTTACCAATCACAATCATAAAGGTGAAGATGTTTGACAACATACAAATAATCTTATACGCCATCATTTCTCATGATGTTGACCGAAAATGAATTTTAGTTGAGATACATGAATGTATAGTCAAATCTAGATGACAAGAAAACTTGTTACCAAGTGGAAACACTGCAAGATTGATGTTTTACATCATGTTTACATTCTTGTATGCTAATATATTTTTATTGCCATTTGACATTAGATATATGTAGAGGGTGATGCCTAGTGGCACGAAAACAATTTGTATTTACTACATATCGAAACCACCCTTTCCTAGATTCACCAATAATATGAATATATTTTTGGCATAGTCACCACCCATTCTATAATATTTTTTGGAGGGGGTTATTATAATGAAATTTTCTTGAAACTAGGGTCTTAGAAGGGTTTTAGACCAACTTTGGTGTTAACGATTGTTCATAAATATGTGGACCTTGAAACCCAAAATAATGCAAAAATTATTATCTTAAAAACATACCAAAATTTCCCAAATATATTAGGTTTCCATATAGAATTTTAACATCGAAGACAATCACAAATTTGACTTATAGTTGGGAAACACCACTTTCAAGAACCCAGTTTTACCAAAAACTCAATATCTTGCAAAATACTCCAAACTAAGACCTAAAAATTTGTCCAAATACCATATAAACATTCCAAACAACTTCTCATACTCACCTTTGCATACTAGCACTGAAAAATTATCAACCTACCTCATTAGGATAGGTAAATCTTAAGGAATCCTCTAGGTTCAGTCCACAAAATCACTTTTCATGATTTATCCTTCAAGCCCTAACCTCAAAACTTCATTAAAATTCCTAGGAAAACATGTTACACATCTTAAATTACTCACATGATCATAATTACATTGAAAATCGAGACACATATCTCATTAGAATCTGATTTCTTCATCTCTACCTTCAAATTGTCTCTTTGTGTACTCCAAATGACCTGACAAACAACTGACATCCATCATGCATAACTTGAAAAAATCATTAGACATCATTTCACATTAATTAAAACTCACAAAAATTCTCCACATCACTCTTTGACATCAACAGGGGACAATCTCCAATTTGACATCAACCATGCATAATAATATCATCCTAATTCAATGACAAAACTCCAAACTCACCTTGACCAACTTGACATCAATGACGAATTCTCAATAGTGGTGCAATGATGTTTTCACCTTAACCCTTAGATTGGATCTTTGGGATAGGATTTTACATCATAGTCAAGGACATATTTTATGAGGGTGTTAGATTGATGGTTTAGCTACATATCCCCTTAGTGGGTGAGTATGTGAATATTATTTAGAGGAAGATGGCCTTCTTTAATTTTAGGGGTTTATCTATGTGCCCAAGGTAGGTGAGCTTTGTAGTTTGATTTTATCTAAGGCTCATCAGGATCCATATGTAGCACATCCAAGGGTGAAGAAGATGAATGTCAAGAAATGCCACTTATTGTTTTGGCATGGTTTGCATCAAGATACATCCACTTTTGTCACTTTTTCCTAAAGTGTTAGCTGGTGAAGACCAAACATTCCCATCATTTGTTCTTTTGTATCCCCGCGCCATTCCGAAGTGGAATTGATACATGTCTTATATGTATTTTATTATTGGTATCCTTATATTCTCCTACCATAATGATTTCATCATGGTGATGGTGGAAAAGTTGACCGAATTCACCCACTTATATCCCATGAAGATGGCATATAATGAATTCACAATATCTAGATTGTACCTTGATGACATTGTGTGACTACCTAATTTATGACATTTATAAAACAAGACACTATTCTTTCCTCTTGAATAATATGATTTTAGCTTCCAAATACAATCCATAGCCTTATGACCATATTAATTGCATGCAAAATAGTATCCATTGAAGAATCTTTCACAATTCCAATAATATTCATTCCTTGAGAACCTTCTTTCACATTCTCTTTCCCTATGACCAAATTCATGACAAGGATAACAATAACCATTGAAAGAGTAACCATACATCATTGCATTTGGTTGTCTAACATGGTTATAATTTTTTTATTTTTCTTCTTGGGATATTCATGGGCACTTGGATTTTCCTTGTGATCTACATAACTCTTAATTTGATCTCCATTAAAACCTAATCATATTTTGTCACTATCTTACCTACGATTGTTCAACATAACATCTAGAGCCTCGGTGATCCTCTGTAACCTCTCATAGGTCTTCAACCTACTATATGCTTACTATAACTCTATCTTTAGGGATCTCAACTCAAATTCATACTTGAGTCAATCTTCTTCTTTTACTTTTAGGGCTTCTACTTCATACTTGATCTTATTGCATTCTTATTATTTTCCTTTGAGAGCTTCAACTTGAGATTCCAACACTTTTATGGCTTAATCATGTTAAACATCCATACAAATGATCTTTTCTTTCAAACCATAGACCAATCACTTTGAAAATTCATTCTTCTTTCTCAGACACATCAATTTTATTTCAACATCAGATGATTTTCCCATAGTTGTTCTTTAAGGATCTCCACCAAGATGTTAGAAAATATTCTCCGGGATATAGCTCGATACCAATTCTTAGTAGCACAAGATTGCACGAGAGGAGGGGTTGAATCACTCTTTGAAAAACTATAATTCATTTATTTTAACTTTCATAAATCATTCAAATCATCCATTCAACATATATAAACAATGTGATCTTATTACATGTGTTACACCCATCCACATGTACACGAAATAAGAGATAACACATGAACACCAGATATAAATTGGAAAACCTAAAGGGAAGAAAACCCATGAACCTTTACATATATTACAAAATGTAAAAGATATTTGTAAAGAGACATCAACCCCACAGGAGCACCAACTCATAGTTTAGTAGGGCACCAACCTAAAATGAGCACCAACCCCTAGTTTAGTGAGGAAATAACCCCACAAGGAGGATAAAACACCCTAAGATGAAAAATACTCAACTCAACCACTTGAATATGAGTACGATTAAGTAATTTTACACCAAAAATGATTTTGATCACTTGTTCAGCTCCATCCACTCAAAACCCTCTCAAACAATCCTTTGTCCTTCTTCTCTCATACATGCACCTTCATATGATGATTAGGTCATATGACATTTAATCCATGTTCCTATACTCTTCTCAATTCATCATACCTCTTCTCAGCTCTACTCTATATCCCTCTAAAACCTTAACACTTCTCCTTTTACTCGCTCACACGTCCATCATCAACTTTGACACAAATGAGCTAGCACACTTCACTTTTGTACTTAATAAAACCCATAAATAGGTAGGTTGAGAACATTAAGGTCATTCATGTAAACACAAAAAAATCCACACTCTCGTATAGATCACTTTAAGAGGCCATATAGGTTTTCATAGGCCCTACACACACAATCTTGCACAAGGCTTCTCAATTAGGCCTAAAACACTATCTTCACATCCAACGGTCATAAATTTGAATCTCAAGGTACAAGAAACTTTCATTATGGCTTCACCATCTTCATAGAAGTTGGGAAAATCCTCTCACTCATCTACAAGATCAAATAGATCTGCACCAACCATCCTCATCATGGACTACTCCATTTGACAAGATCCATCAATTAGGTCTTAAACACCTAATTTACGTTCCCAAAAGTGACCTACTTCACATAGCCAAACACCTCTTCATGGAAAATTAAGAATATAATTGGAAATTTACCATCATCAAGAACCTTGAAAAGATAATGGAAATCAAAACATTATGGATTAAGGTACCAAAATAGCTCCATCTCTTAAACAACTAAAACCTACAGTTTTGGTCTCAAGAACTAGTCTTGTGTGCAAAAAATTCCAAAACCTCAAATTTCACTTGCAAGATCTATAAATTCATGGAGCAGTTCAAGAGGGGCCTAACAGACCACTTCAATCAATCATATCCATATGTCATATGAATAAAATAACTCATGCATATATATTTCTACAAGCATTCTTAACAGGCCTAATAGGGTAGTCTAGGCCATTAAGTATCTAACAAAGAAACACCTCAACTGATAAAATAAATACTTATAACATGTCATAAGATACCTCAAAATAGTATCCTATCTCATAAAATATTTCTACACCATTCAAATCTATCCAAAGACATCTCAAACCACCATGACTAACTTTTAGATCTTTAGACCAAAAGAATTAGGACACACTGGAGGACTTGTTACAAAAATTTTCTCTACAAAACTTGTATATATCTCTTCATGACCACTTAGCATGAATTCCAATGTACCTAGAACAATTTTTTTCACTTTGTGAAACCTAAAACCCATATCACTATATGAAAATATCTACAAAATAGAGGTCTTTCTTTAACTTATCAAAACACCTCAAACATGAACCCACCAGAAAAATGACCTTTGAATAATCCTCTATAATGCTTTGAGAGATCACATTATTTTTACCAATCCATTTGGATACCATACCAATAATATTTCCTCTATATCTTTAGGACTAGGTTTTACAATGTTTCAAAATTGTTTAGCTTGTTAACAATGGTTTATAAAAATATGACAAGAAAATGACCTCATTCTTAATGAACAATAATCTTAGCTTCATGCCCTAACATCCAAAAAAAATATTAGGTTCCCATGAACATCTCACACATGTGGGCGGGAATCCAAAGTTCCCTATTGAGCCGGGAAAAGTAATTTTTGAGAGCTCGATAGAGCTCAAAATAGGTTTTCATGCATAATCATCATCCTCCTAACCCTAAACTTATACCATAGCACTATCATGACCTCCTTTAACTATCTTAATGCTCATTTATGTCTTCAAAACTTTTAATATCTCCAATCAAAAATATTTTCCCATTCCTAATAACCTTGTCTTCATACAATTTCTTCTAAAGAACCTTAATTATGAACTTAACACCTGAATCTAGTCATTGTAGATCATCTAAACTTGCTATACAATGACATAATTTCCTTCACATACTTACACCAGCATTTTTTTCCTCATACTTCAAGCAGTCACACCAAATGCTTACAATAGGTCTAGGAATAGGCCTATAATGTCTTTACCAACACATGTTTCATGAGAACCAAACTTTTTACCATCATATGTACCTCAATATACCTCTAACACATCTTCTTGGACATGCAAGAAACCATAAAATCCTTCATACCACATTTGAATATCATACTCAAGACCTAGCTTGCAAAAACCATGCATATGCATTATAAAATTATCCATGTAAGTCACCATACCGCTAAACACCTCATGTTGACTCAAAGAACATAAGTAGCCATATCAAAGACTCGGTTATGCACTTGGAAACCCTTTGACATCAATGTTACTTGACATTAATGAAAACAACATTGACATGATGCCCATCAATCGCCCTCTTTGTCATTGATGCCCACCACCTTCAAAAACATTGATGGAAACCACACAAGCAAGCACCTTTAGACCTCTTTTTGTGTTTCTAAGTTCTCTCTCCCCTTAGACATATATGAAAAAGGACCTAAAAAATTGACAACAAATAATAAAAATAATGAATTTAACTTACTTACTCCCCTTGAGAGCATGTTCACCTTCTAAGCTTTATTCTAACCTCAAATGCTACAAACTATTCATGGACTGTCTTTCAAACACCTTGAGTGCTCCCCCGAATAAATACATACTGATTTGGGCTCACACATGTTGTAGAAATCTTCTTATTCCTCTTATCGTACATGATGAAAGTATACAGTTTCCCCCTTTCTTGACACTTTTTACAACTTCTTGGAATTGATAACCATCTTCAAAAGTGATATTAGTCCTACTATGTGACTTCATCAACATTTTCAAACCAAACAAAAAATAAATACATACCTTTAGTCTTTATATCTCTTGAAACTAATTATATCCCTTTCCATATTACATACCTTGATGACTCAACACAACTTCCCCTGGGGTGATGCTTTCTAGCTTATCTTCTTAACACATACCTCTTTCATGACTTCTCAAGACAAAAAAATAATGCTTTTCATAAATCATAAGTATTCATGCTTACTAGATTCCTATAATTCCTTACACAACATACTTTTGATTTCACTATTTTTCATGCCTGTAGCCTTCATTTTTTTATCATCATCTTGTCACTTGATGCCCTTCCAATAGAATGTGTTCATGGATACTTTTTCACATGTAATGATGTCTTGCCTCTAAATATCCTTTTGAATTTACCTTATCATCATTTATTTATGGACTTAAACATATGTCTATACCTTTTTATTGTTTAGGATACTTTCATGATCATCCTACATGTCAATCCTAAACAATCATCACATTGTCTTAAATAATTATGAGTCTTTAATCATACTATGCACACTTCTTACTATCATGATACTTTATGTACACCTCAAGACTTGTGCAACTAATGAGTGTACAAACTTCTTTAGATCAGATCAACAAACATAAAGCATACTAGCTTGCTATGAATCAGTAAGGACACACAATCTTTACATTGAACATGGATATTTAAATGACTACACATAAATTATGGAGCACCTTGTCAACATAATATAACACTTGGAGACACAATTTGCATCTTACAATCTCTCATAAATGATGACATACCTTTTAATACTCTAATGATCCTTAGTCTCAGATCTTCAAGATAATTCTTCTTGGTGAACACTTCCAAGCAACCTTGTAACACTATATCCATTCAAGAAAGTTATTTCATACCTAATATCTCTTCTTAATTACTTTGTTAAACTCAAACTTCCTTACAATGCATCATAGAACTTCTTAGGTCTTACATAGGAAAAAAAGAACATCACAATCTTGATTGAGATATTATTTCACAATCCTTCAAACCTTCTTGGTAACATTCAATCTTGTAGCTAAAAATATTCATGACCAAAAACTTTCTAGATCAATCATTACTACTCAACTCTTTCATGTTAAATGCACAGAAATATAAATTGTGTATAAAATTTATGAAGCTGAAACAAACCTTCTTGAAACACATACCAGAGATACTAACATACCTCGAAATTAGTATCTCACTTGAATGTTGACCTTATGATTCTATGACAGTCCACAATATGACTTGAAGCAACAAATCAAGGATACCCATCTTGTCATAATAGATATATATCTTATAGTAACACATCCTCATACACATCATATTTCATTCCTATCTAACAACCCTCAGCCCATCTCATTAAACTTATGAAATCCATTAGACATTAAAACACCTTATCTATAATCAAAATAGGCTCCTTGGGATGATGTACACAATCATAGATACTTGGAACCATTATACCACCTACTCATCCATATTACACAAGGTCATATTGGTATTATCATACCAATCTTCATCTTCAAGAGATATAGACAAGTATAGGTACTTCAATGCATAAACTCTTATGAGTTATGCACAAAAGCATACTTCAAATCATCAGAATATATTTCAAACTAATTCTTAGTTACTTGATCCTATATAGTCTTCTTCAAGCATCTTCATGACTGTACATTGTTTATTCAAATATACTTTCTCATGTTTGTAAGCCTAAATCTACCAAACATCCTATTGAAGCATGACACAACCCGAAAAACATAGTTATTATGAAATATTTTTGTTAACACTCCTTCATACATCTCCTTAGTTCAATACACAAGAATTCACGTTAACAGACCATACATTGGTCAAGTTACCATGACTTCACAACCGCAACCATTTGAGCACATATTTGATTAGGTAGCCATGACTTAAACCTATCCAACTTGCATTAAACACATACGCTTCATGAATGATATAAGATATAAGCATGCCTATTTGATTCATATAAACCATGATTTATCCTTATTCATCTTGTCTACAAACTATTAACATATTACACAACTACATACCACCATGAATCCCTTATATTAGTAGCACACCCTACTATTTTAAGAACATAAAATACCTTTTACTTCCTTTAATTAATGAATGTCTTAAAGAATCCTAGTGAAGACATCATATGCATCTTAGGTACTAAAACAATATGAACTCCTCAATAGAGTCCCAAAAATCCATGTCCTTATTTCTTCTTGACTTCTTGGTTGGCTTTTTAGACATGATGAAAGCATCCTCCTTCTCCACTTTTTATTGAATAGTATTCAAAATTATACGTTTCTCTTCAAACTTTGGCTTGTTCACAATCATGTAAAAACTCCCTATTTTTCTTGATGACTGATTAGGAGTAGGCTCCTTGAATATTTCCTTTTTCTTATCTACGTGACCTGATTTCAATGTGATATTTCTTGTTTCATATTCCTTTTTGGTGTGTTTAGAAACTATACTTTCGTAGCCTTATACTTAGGATCATCCTTCTTTTTTCATATACTCAGTCTTGGTTTTCATAGGCTCATCTTTAGTATTTAGCTTCTTGTTTAAAACTCTTCTATATTACCTTCTAAAGGTTTGAAACCAGCTATTGTACCTTTGAGGTTCAATCGATAGAAAAATCTATAAATATGACATGATTTATGATAGTTATAACATAAGACACTATTCTATCCTCTTGGATGATATGATTTTAGGTTCCAACTACAATCCATATCCTTATAACCATATTTATTACATCCAAAATAGTATCCATTGAATGAACTTTCACAATTCCAGGAATATTCATTCTAGAGAACCTTATTTCATATTCTCTTTCCCTAAAACCAAATTCATGAAAAACATAACCATAATTGTTGAAAGAGTAACCATACCTCATTGCATTTGGTTGTCTAACAAGGTTAGACCTTCTTGAATTTTTCTTATTGGTCTTCTTCATGTCTTCATGGGCACTTGATCCTTCCTTGTCATATACACAACTCTTCATGTGATCACTTTTGAAACCTAAGCATGTTTTTCACTAAGCTGACCTCGATTGTTTAGCATACCATCTAGAGCCCTATAGTTCTTCTCCAACATCTCAAAGGTCTTTAACCTTTTAGATTCTTTCTCTAATATTGTCCTTAGAGATATCAATTAAAATTTATACCGAGGAAATCATCTTCTTTGTATTTTAGGGCTTCTACTTCAGATTTGAGCTTATTACATTATTCTTCTTTTCCTTTGAGAGATTCAACTTGAGATCCCAACACTTTAATGGATTTATCATGATCAACCTCCATAAAATTGATCTGCTCTTGCAAACCATAGACCAAGCACTCGAAAAAAATTTCTTCTTTCTTAGACACATAAATGGTGTTTTAACATCAGATCATTTTCCCATAAGCGTGCTTAAAGGATCTCCCTCAAGATGTTAGACTTGCTTCAATAGGACCTAGTTCTTATACCATTTTTTAGAAGAATAGTGAATGAGAGGGGGTTAAATCAATAATTGAAAATTTTTACTTCATTTACTTTAACTTGCATACATCATTGAAATCATCCATTCCACATATATAAATATTATGAACTTATTATGTGTGCTACAACCATCCACAACTATAAGAAACAAGAGATAACACATGAACACCAAATATAAAGTGGAAAACCCTCAAGGGAAATAAAACCAACTGAACCTTTGCATAGATTACACAACACAGAGAATTTTTTTAGTGAGACATAAACCTGCAAGGAGCATGAACCCCTAGTCTCATAGGGAACCAACCCTACAAAGAGCACAAACCCCTAGTTTCATAGGGAACATACCCTACAAGGATCACCAAACCCACAAGGAGGATACAACACCCTAAGATGACTAAGAACCTACTCATCCACTTGATTATGAAGATAACATAAGTACTTGTTGCTCCACCAACTTATTTTGATCACTTTTTCAGCTCCATCCACTTGAAACCATCTCAAATAGTCATCTCTCCTTCTTTTCTCATACATGTACCTTCATATGCTGATTAGGTCATATGTCATTTAATCCTTATTATTATACTTTTATCAACTCATAAACCTCTTATTATATTTACTTTATATCCCTATAACACCATCACACTTCTTCTTTTACTCACTCACACCTCCATAATCAACTCTATCCAAAATGAGCTAACACACTTTACCTTTATACTTGACACACCCCATAAAAAACCATAGGTTGGATAATAACATTAAGTTTGGTAATGTCAACAAAAAAACACATTCTACACTCTTATATAAATCACTTCAAGATAACATATAGTTCAACATAGGCCTTACACACACAATCTTGCAAGAGACTTCTCAATTAGGCCTAAAACACTATCTTCATGCCCAAAAATAAAAAATTCAATCTCAAGGTACAAGATAGTTTCATCATGGATTAAAAAGATCAAAAAAATTTAGGAACATCCTCTCTCACTCATCTACATGATCTAATACCTCTACACCAACCATAATCATCATGGACTACTCTAATTTTCAAGATCCATCAATTACGGGTTAAGAACCTAATTTACATTCCTCAAAAGTGAACCACTTCACATAGAAAAATACATCTTCATGGAACATGAAACATATAATTGAAAAGGTATTATCATTATTAACCTATAAAAACTCATGGAAATCACCAAATCATGACACAAGGCACTAAAAACTCCATCTCCTAATAGCTCAATCCTGTACTTTTGGTCTCAGAACCAGTCTTGAGTACAACAAGCTCCAACACCTCAAATTTATCTTCCAATCCCTAAAAAAAAATGGAAAATTTCCATAAGAGACTAACTCACCTCCTCAAACACTCATATCCATATTTCATATGAATAAAATCACTCTTGTACACTTGTTTCTACAAGCCTTCTTTATATGCCTCATATGAAAATCTAGGCCATTAGGTATCTAAAAATGAAACAACTCAAATGATCAAATAAATAATTATAAAACATCATAAGAGACCTCAAAAAATATCTAATCTCATAAAACACTCATACACCATGTAAATCCATCAAACTCATCTCAAACCACCATGACTAGTTTTTATCCCTTTAGGCAAAAAGTGGTAGGACACATTGGAGGACCTATTATACCAATTTTCTCCAGAAAACCTATCCATATATATATTCATGACCACTTATCATGCATCCCAAGGTACCGGAAAAATAAGTTTCACTCTATAAAACACCGTAACTCATGTGACTATATGAAAAAATATATAAAACAATGGTTTTTTCTTCAACATACCAAAACACCTAGAATATGAAACCACCACCAAAATGACCTATGAAGAATCCTCTACAAGCTTGAGTCATCACGGTAGCTCTCCCAATCTATTTGGATACCTTATGAATCATATTTCCTCTATCGCTCTAGGACTAGGGTTTCAAACCTATTTAGCTTGTTAACAATGGTTCATAAAAATATGATGACCAAATGACCTCATTTGTTTTAAAAATATTCTTATCTCCATACCCTAATGCGCACCAAAGGATCAAGCTCCCATGCACATATCATACATGTGGGTGAGCATCCAAAGTTTTGCATCGAGCTAGGAAATACAATTCTAAGATCTCGGTAGAGCTCAAAATAGGTTTTATGTATAATCTTCATCCTCTTGACATAAAACTTAGACCATAGCACTATCATGAACTCCTTTAGCTATCCCAATTTTGATTTATTTCTTCACACCTCTGAATATCTCCAAGCACAAGACTTTTCCCATGCCTACTAGCTTTGTCTTCATACACTTGCTTCTAAAGGACCTTAAATATTAACTTGTCACATGAATTTAGTCCTTGTATACCTTTTACACCTGTTATGCAATATCACAATGTCCTTCACATGCTTACACTAGCATGATCTACCTCATTCTTAAATAAATCACACTAAATGCTTACAATAGGTCTAGGACTAGGCTTAGAATGGCTTGTACCAACACATGTTTCACACAACCTATCTTTTTACAATCGTGCATACCTCGATATACCTCTAACACATCTTCTTAGACATGTAAGAAACCATAAAGGCCTTCATACCACCTTTGAAACTCATACTCAATACCTAGCTTACAAGAACCATTCATATGCATCATGAAACTATCCATGCTTGACTCTCCATACCACTTCTCCATGTCATTAGACACTTCATGGTGCCTCAAATAACATCAATGTTGTCATCATAGACACACATATGCACCTAAGCACCCTTTGACATAAATGACAACAATATTGACACAATTCCCAATAATGTGGAGGTTGAAGGACAATGGAGGTAGGAGCCCATGGGCATAGTATAGTGTAGTAGGTTATCCCTTCAAGCATAAAGTATGGACAAGGCTAGAGTAAAGTAGGACATGTATGATGACACATAAACTACTTGTGAGGATAAATGGTCATTGAGGTGCAATACCCTTATCTTTTTTGGTGAATTCAAAGAGGGATTCTAATTCTAAGAGAGGGGGTGTAGTGCCCACCTATTCCTTGCAATGGATATTTGATTATGTTGACACGTATTTTATTCCATTGTATAATATTAATACTATTATATTATTGTTTATTATGATTCAAGTACATGAAATTATGATTTTTATGGATATATGATGTATACTATGATTATACTAAGTTATTGGAAGGGTGTGTGATTAGATGTTTGACATTATGATCCTTACAGTACCTACATATGGATTTCTATTTCATGATGATTAGCTATATATGATCTTTTATTTTCACTGATGTTTATGTTAGCATATGCACAATATTTGGTTATGTGTATCATAATTTAGAATGTACGTACCTATTATATGTGATCAATGTGTCTTATCGATGACATGTTCGTTGTTGATACATGTGGATTTTATGGTCATCAGTTATATTTTTTTGAGAAATAATGATGTGTGTGTATTGAGTGTGAATATTATAGGGGATGTAAAACAATGGTTTTAGGAGATTTATCTCATGTTGGTATAATTTTCCATTTGCCAAATTATACCCCCTTGATATGTATTATCATCATATGTTTTGGTGTATTGGTTTGGGATCCTTTTGGCTTAGTGATCATTTGAGTATTACGTTTTGTGCATAATTAATGTGGTATGTGTACAGTTAATTTGGTATGAATATTTTACTTTGAATAACATTTTCCCTCCATAGATTTGATTAATTAAATTTATTTAAGTTTCATTCTGAGTATGGTTTATCTATTTCATCTTTCTCCTTATCATTTCGTTAAATTTTAATTAAGTGGATTGTGCTTATTCTTGTTTTTAACCTTTTCTTATGATTCCTTACCTTGTTTTAGTAGAGGATACACTCTTCCCAAGGAACCCCTTCACCCAAATTCGGATTTGGGAAGAGTGGTATTTTTGGGAAGTGTGCGAATCTTTTAGAGGGATAAATTTTCCTTGAAATATCCCCCAAAGCCATACATATGGAAAGGAAAAACTATTTCCAATGTACATTGGACCTTAACATCTCCACAATTGTATTTACTCACCCACTTTCTTAATGGCTCTTGGTCTTTCTAGGACCACTTGAGGTGAGTTCCACTCACCTCAAATGGGTGAATAATTACACTTTGGTTTGGGAAATTCTCTTTTATGACTCCCTCTATTTGTCATGGGTTTAGGGAGAGTAGTGACATGGAACCTAGTTGGATGATGAATAGATGCCACATGGATCTCTCTCCATTAGTTCTTTTTTTGGTGAGTTTTCCCTATTTATCCTCCAAATTTGGGGGAATTGAGGTTCCACTAAATTTCATCAAGTTTCTTTATTTTTAAATGAGAGATTTTTGCTTGCTTGGATTCTTTTTACGGATGGTTCTTAGATTTACTTTGAGATATTTAAAACTTGGAATTGTTAGATTAATTTTTCAAGGTAGGCTTCTTATCATGGAAGGATAAAAAAATTATCGATGCATGTATTTTTGAATTGTTTGAAAGTGGTAATTATTGTAATAATTTTCCTATTCTATCCTCACCAATTTTTGATGGATATTTCGGATAAGTGATGGATTTGAGGAGACCCCATTCATTTGTATTTACTTCCTCATATGGTGGAGTGGGAGCCCTTCTTGTAATGGTGGAAGGATCATCTCCCATATTTGTTAAGGAAATCTAAAACGGAAAGGATTTGAAAAACCTTACAAGTAGGAGCTTAAAAGCTATCGATTTCATGGAGGTATAAGGATCTGGAGGAATGGTTACTTATTAATTTTTTCAAACATATTTAAAATACCTATGGAAATGTGTATACACATAATTTTTCACTTTTCATCTTTCATACATGTTACTAACAATTTCTCTATGCATATAAGGGTCACTGATGCATCTATTTCTTGAGCGGGTGCCTTAAGGGGCCTGCCGGGAATGGGGTATGACTATTCACATAGTCATTATGGGTTAGAGATAGTACATAGAGAGAGTATCACTATGTGGTCCTTTCCTTAGTTTCCTTTGTCCTTGCTAGTTATTTTATGTCACATACACATTGCACTCTTGACACCTTGCTTGCATTTCACCATTTGGCACCTTGTTCATCCATTTGCTTGATCCATGACACCTATTTTTCACTTTACATGACATTTATATATTCTTGGCCAAAACTATCACCCATGAGTGATGACATCGATGCTAGGTTTTTCCTGGACAACACCATCACCCAAAGAAGATGGTGTTGACTATATATACACACCACACCAAAAATTGATAAGGAATTTAGAATCACGGGAACTAACCATTCACTCTGCTCTTTTGTGCTACGTTCACATCTGCTTGCTTTTCCTTGGTTCATCTTGCACTTTATTTGGATTGGATTGGACACTCTTCTTGGTTAGATTTCTTATACTATTGGATAATTTATAGTGAGTCTAGGCTAAGAATGGTGTTCTCCTTCTCAATATTTATTCTCTCTCGGTGTTATAATGAACAACTGCTTGCATTAGATGTTTTTGGTGGAGAGATAGACCACCACCATGCGAACCCAAAATTGTTTTGGAGCATGTAACAAGTTTGATGGTTCCTTAGTGTTCGGGATCCGAAAAATTATGGTAACATTTGTCCTTTGTTTCCCCCTTTTTCCCTCTTTTTTGGGTGAATGAAACCGCCGCCCTATAAATGCCCTGATCGGGCGGCGGTCTTGTGCCCGCTCGGAAGCACGCATTTTCTAGAAAGTGCTTTGACGTGACTCACGTAAAATATCAACGTTTCACTAGCTTTTCCTTGCTGACTTGGGCTTGCATTTATGTTTTTGGTCCCCTAGAATAGTGTTTGGCCATTGTTTATGGTTTTTAGAGTTCAGTTTGGTTTTGATCTTTGGGTGAATGAAAGCTATAAATAAATGGTTTGTGCACAAGCAAATGGTCTGCCCCTCATTCACTTTCAGATTTTCATAGTTAGGTCTTTTATCTTTGTTTTCATAGTTTTAATTCCTTGCATGCTTAGTTAGCATTGTTCAACTGTTGGTAAGCCACATATCCAGCTTGTGCAAATGGTGTTGTTGTTTTATCCAATCCATTGGAGTAGAATAGCTTAGGAAGCCATTAAAGTTGTAGGTTTTGCTCTTCAAATAGGATAGTTTCAGGTTCTGGTCGCTTTATGTTGCATGACTCACAGTAAAATCCTGCTAGGAATTGCATAAGCCAAGCTCTGTACTCTTGCGCTATCCCTCTCCTACTCGCATTTTCAGTCTGCATTACGAAATTTGTCCTTGTCCCAATATCTATTTACTGTCGATCTAGCATTACACGCTTTTTTACGGATCACGTGAACATGAAAGAACGAGGAGATCACTCTGAGGGGACAAGATCACATACACCATCGGATTCGCCACTGTTCTGCGGAATCCAGGTTCTAGCTTTCAAAGTTTTAGTTAGAATCATATCAAATAAAGTAGTTAAAATTGCTTCATTTCAGTAGATTCTATTCTCGATATTGCCAGGGAAGCTGTGGGGATTGATAGTTTCTGAGAAACTATGATTCACTCTTCACTTCTGAGGTAGGATCGAGAATCTCACAAATAGATCAAGCAAGTTATTTCATTATTTAGAATAAGTCTACAAATCACACAGGAAAATAACTACACTCGGTTATCTTGTTTGTTTTAAATTGTTATTTAGTTGTTATTCCTAGATACGTTTAAATAGCTGCTTTCCTTAAATTCTTAAAAGGTTTCTCAGAAAAATAGAAGTTATATATGTTTTAGATTTATTCCACGTAGTTAGAATTTTCTTTGTTACAGTTAGATTTACATTTTATTTTGTATGACAATCACGGGACCTCGGGAGCCCAGGGAATACATATTTGAGCCAATCGTGCCTCAACCAAACCTCGTCACAGCAATAGTTGACATAGACCAAAATCTCAGAATACAAGTATTCCAAACAACAACAGATTTACAACTGATCAGTTCTCAGTTGAGAGGGTTAAATATAGAAGACGACCAAGCACATACACGTTTTGGTCAAATCAACCGAACTACTGATTACCTAGACAAACATTCACATGGTGTAGAAGGGTTGAAAGAGAACAAACCTTTGGTTGTGATCCTTTGGTCCCATGCCCAGTGCGGGAGACACTCTCACGAGACATAGATACTAGTTTAAGGATCCGAGTTACACGAATGCTGTGAGATATTACGAGAAAATCACGCGAGTTGTTGGTCCTAAACATAGAATCTTTGAGAAAGCATATGATTCTTGGATACTAGGAATTAGGACTTGATTTCGTATATGACCATAATAGGACCGCAACAACCAGAGTCTACGGTTGTGACCCACTGAGTCCATGACCTAACGAATCCATAAGTCAATCAGATATAAACAACTTTGGCCTATGCACACTAGTATTCCAATCCACTCCACTTCCACCCATCATCATCGAACAATTGTCCTTACTAGATATAGCGGCTATAACGAAGCTAGAGAAGTGCGGACTAGGCGAGAGAATCGTCCCAGTAGAGTCAATTGTATTCACCATCCACCATATGACCTTATCACGGAGACATACGAAACTATCCCGAGGTCATTTCCACGTATTCCATAACCCATAGATCGAATCACGCGAGCTCGATATTGATTGGAGCCTTCGAGCAGTCATCCTTGCCGATCGATCTATCACACCAGTCCAAGTTAGAAGGGCCTTCTTTGCCTTAGATTCACAAATTCCATTAGTGCGTATCGAAGACATTAGATTGCCTAACTAGTTTCTGCATCCCACGCATATTCCATCCCCACCAGCTGTCTCGGCATGACCTCGGGAGGTCGGGTACGTGGAAGAGTTACCTATAGATTCCCACGCTCGCTTGTCACTTTTCGGCGTACAAAATTGGTGAACCCGACGTGAAACAAACAAAATTAGTGAAGCTGACGTAAACTTCCTACTTTCTCGTTCGGAGTCATAGTATCACGTGTTCTTTCACAAATCACCTTCGCTCCTTCCCATTATTCTGCGGGTATTCATATACCCCCCGAATATGTCGGGATTCGATGCATATGGTAGACCCCTCTTGGGTCTCGAGGCATACTATGCCCAACAGAACAGACAATCATCACCCTCACTCTCAGTATGGGGCGACAACTATTCAACTAATTAGTTGTCAACACAAACCCCAAGAAAAAGATATAACTTCATCTTTTCAAGCGGGGAGTTAGATCAACCCCCTCGAAACGCAACAAGCAAGAGCCTTGGGCTCGAACAATATGACGTTTCTTGGAGAATCTGGTTCATCTCCTCGAGATCTTTACTTAGACCACAAATTAGTAGACAATCGGACCCATACGGTCTTAGATGATGAATAGTCAATACGTTATCCTAGGAGTGAACAAACATTCTCGGGGTATGTACCCACCTATAGGAGGTTTACAAATACAACCCGAGATCTCTTTTCAAGAAAATACCTCTATGCCACCTTGCATATAGGAAATACTCTCGGAGAAACTTGGAAAGATAGCGATCGGTTTATAGCGAGGATATCACATGCCTATACTCTGACACCGGGGTATACAACAAATGCCACTAAAGGAAAAGCACCAGTGACTTCACCAAATGAAGTCATTTCAACGTTAGTAGAAAAAGTGAGAGGGTTAGAACTTGCTCAAGCAAGTCAAAATCCTCAGTTCATGCAAGCAGGAAGTTCCAATCCTCCATACCACCCTGGCCAAGTAGATCTCCTCATGGGAGTAGGCACGTTAGGCATGCCTCCTCGGTATCCACAAAAATGCCAACAAGGCTGTCATCTCTAACATTATTTCTCCCGGTCTAGTATCAAACAACCCATTACTAGACAATATCCCATCATACTTAAACATGTACTCCAAATCACCACAAGGAGATATGTTCTCCTCTCCCGGCCTTTTTGCTCAAATGCAGGGACTTCCCTATGCCCCTGCCCGATGCATACGTTGCGCCATATCAACAACCCATCCCACCATCACTCCCTCGTGACCACCATCGATGGTGAAAACTATGCGATAGGGACTTATTGAGAATATACGAAAGAGCCCTTAGACTTCACCATACGAGCGTCATGCTTCAAGACCTCTTCTGATTTACCCAAGTAAAAAGGTGAGGGAGATCCAAACACGCATATCAAAGCTTACGCTACAGCCATACATGAATTACTCCCTTGGGATGGGGTTGTTGCTAAAATATTCCCCAAAACCTTGGAAGGCATTGCTCTTGACTGGTATTATAGAATACCTGAAGCCTCCATCCATTCATTTAAACAGCTCGTATCAGAGTTCATTAAGGTGTTCGACATGAACAAACTGTTGAGAACAGGAATCAGGGAATTCTTGCACATCAAACAAGAACACAACGAATCTGTCGCCCATTTCATCCAGAGGTGGCGTACAGTTCTTTATTCTTCAGCAAGTGCTCCAAACATGGATCAGATGGAACTATGTGATTTATTCCTTCATTCTCTCAGTAGAGAGGTGAAGGAAGAAGTCCAAAAGTTCCCAGCTAAGAACTTACGATGAAGTACTTGAGAGCGCTCTTCGAATAGACCAAGCAGCGATAGATAGTGGCCGTAAAACATATGGAGCAAACGGGAGGTTAATCACCCCCAATCAGAACACTACAAATTATCCCACTACCACAAATGTCAATCAAGGACCCAAAATCCTTAACAAAAATTGGGGTGTAACAACGGATGGAGTAACCGACCAGCCCAAGAAGGTAAATGTTGTCAATACTCCATCACAAACAAACAACCAGCGAAACAACAACTTTACCCGACAATCAATACAGTGGATTTTAACCATCCACAACAACAACAACAATGGTGAAATCCTATACAAGGGCCAAGCCAAAACTCATTTGGTTATCAAAACCAAAGCCAGAAACAACAAATGCAAAATTTTAATCCTAATAGGCAACAGTTTGATCAGAATTTTAGGCCACAATATACACCAAACCAACAAAACAGGAATTACAATCCCAATTCTTATTGTGGTTTCCACAAAATTGGGGTCATGATCTTAGAAACGCCGTGACTCTGATAAATTCATGCAACGTTTCCGAGAAGAACAAAACGAGTTCTTCACAGATTTATTTTTGGTAGATCTCGTGTCATCACCACCAAATACGCTCGCAGGGGCAGTTTCCCCTCAGAATGCTCCCCTCAAGATCTTTAACGATCCACTCCCAAATCATGATAGCAGACTGAATCCAACTGGAACAAACAAAAGTGCAATGATAGGAAACAATGATCATGAAGCCTCGACTTCACTAAATCCATCAGTTGCGCCACAGTTAGGAAGTCAACCGAGACCCAAGATAGTCAGTTTGGTAGAATTAGACGCTGAACTACCTATCGAAGCTATAACAAGAACACGAGAATATTTCTCTCAACCGAGCCCAAGTCATCTGCCAGAAACGGATAAGAGTCAACAAATAGTAGAAAAACCCGTGGGTGCCTATGATTTAATTAGTGACCTAACAAAGACCTTCTCGCACATTTCATTTTTGGATTTACTAAAGAACTCTCCTCCTCACAGAGCTGCTCTTTTAGAAGCATTAGGTCTAGGTCATCTAATTAACATCACTCCACCTCCTGAAACACAAGTAAATCACGTAGATTTTGATATCCACCCTCGGGGCAGCCGGACAAGGATGTCGAATTCATATTCGAAATAAGTAAAATGCCTACAAATGTTGAGATCGCACGCCGAGGTGATCCAGCCTTACACTTACAAGTATGGGTTTATAATAACTATGTAAAAGGCGATGGTTGTGATGGGGCGCGATTAACATAGTCCCTTTCTCTTTCCTCCAAAAACTAGGATATGGGGAAACAAACTGTTCCACCACTCGAAATACATTGAGAGGCTATGATAGCCTTAAAGCCACTTCGATAGGAACTATAATACTCCCGGTCACCTTAGGACCCAAAACAATCCTGATTGAGTTTTATATTATAGATCGGGAAACTAATTATAATATGATACTCGGCCGACCATGGATACACCGAATGAAGGCAATCCCTTCTACGTTATTTCAAGAAGTAAGATTCTTGCATCTAGGAAAGGTATTTGTAGCCAAAGGTGATCCAAAACCTTTCGATTTGCACCTAGCTGATTTAAAGAAAAGACCAGGTGTGCACTCAGAATTTGAACTTCCAACAAACCAACTTAATAAACCCACTGACCCAAAACCAGAGGAGAAGTTGGTACCTATGACGGATCTTGAAACTATCAGCATAGCCAAAACAACCCCAACCCCCAACGATAAAGCTAAAGAAACGGTATCATTAGGGACTACTACAAAAATCGTTGAGTTAATAGAACAAGATTTACCAATGTTCTTACCATTTGATTCAGTAGGCATAGGATATTCCCTAGGTGTTGGTTCCCTTCCAGCAGAGGACCTCTGCATGGTAGAAGTAGAGTGCGCAAATGCAGTCAGATGCCCCAACATCTATACTCCCGGCTAAGTATTGGACTCTCCATTTGATGGAGCTAAATGCCATTATGGAGTGGGGGCAGGTATAATTCTTACTTCGCCCGAAGAGAAAGTCCTCCCATTTGCCTTTAAGTTAAACTTTGAATGCACAAATAACGGCGCTGAGTACGAAGCCCTCCTCCTTGGCCTCACCTTAGCCAAAAGAATTGGTATTGATAACATCAGAGTCTTAGGAGACTCGCGATTAGTGACAAACCGGAGTTTTAAGTATACTGAAACCAAAGCCGAACACTTGCAGCTTTACAAAAAAGCCGTATTAGATTTAAGCAAGGCGTTTAACTTCATATCCATTGAAGCAATCCCGCGAGAGAAAAATCTTCTCGCCGATTCAATAGCAACTTCAGCATCACGTTTTACTCCAAGCAATGAGTTAGAAGATACCCATTTCACGGTGTCCATTCGTGATGAACCATTGATAAAAACAATGACAAATCCCCTTGCAAGCGGAAGTGAATCTACCACCCCAGACCATGTCGATAATAATATGGCCACTTTGGAATACTTAAACGCCTATGCGGCATTACATCTCTCCTATCATATGCTAGATTTATCCTTAATTCCACATTCGTCTTCTTACTTCGGAAATCCCGTGATGGATCTTCCCTCACAAATGGAACCTAGCATATACGCAGTAGAAAATGGGGATGATTTGGATTTACCTCCAGCACCACCTGAGTTCGAAGAGGGTAACGCCTCTTTGATCGAAGAAACAATCGATGTCAACATCGGGACAGATGATGAACCAAAAATCTTGAAATTAGGATCATCCTTAACCCCAGAAGAAGTGGAAATACATACGCGGATCCTCAAAGAACATCAGAAGGCATTTGCATTTAATTATAAGGAAATGACAGGAGTTGCACCCCACATTGCGGTGCACTGACCTCGTCACTAAATCGAGATGCAAAGCCGAGTTAAGCAAAAATCAAGACCTATGAAACCCAAAGTAGCTCTCATGGTAAAGGAAGAGGTAATAAAACTCCTCAGGTAGGATTCATCAAGCCAGTCGACTACTCCCAATGGGTATCTAACATCGTTCCCGTTCTCAAGAAGAATGGAAAGATACGCATCTGCATAGATTTTCGAGACATCAACAAAGCATGTCCTAAGGACGACTTCCCATTACCATCCATAGATGTCATTGTTGATGCAACAACTGGATTTGAACTTTTGTCTCTCATGGATGGATTCTCGGGATACAATCAAATCAAAATATCTGAGCAAGATCAAGCTAAAACTACGTTTATAACTCCTTGGGGAACCTATTGCTACGTTGTTATGCCATTCGGTCTCAAGAACGCTGGTGCTACCTACCAGCGAGCTATGACATATATATTCCACGATTTAATTCATAAAATCATGGAGTCCTACGTAGATGACTTATTGGCTAAGGCCAAGAAGCGTTGTGACCATCCGGAAGTACTCCGCGTCATTCTTTCACGCCTAATAGAATACGGAGTCACACTAAACCCAGAGAAATGCGTCTTTGGCGTAACAGGAGGAAAGCTCCTAGGTTACATCATATCGTCACGGGGATAGATGTTGATCAACCAAAATTTGGGTTGTCCTCGAAATGGTCCCACCTTGAGTGAAATGCGGAATCGAGATCATTTCTCGAAAAGCTGGGTGCAATCAGAAGATTCATCCCGGACTTAAGCTTCGCCGTTCATCAATCAACAATTTACTCAAGAAAGACTATAGCATTGATTGGACCGAAGATTGTAATGAAGCCTTTGATGCGGTTAAGCGTTTCTTCCTTTATCACCACCTACCTACGCTAATGCCACCTAAGTTAGATCACCCGTTAATTCTATATTCACGAGCTACCGATGTCTCGTTGGCTTTGTATGTTGGCTAAGAGGACGATGACAGAGAGAACGCGTGATTTATTTCATCGGCCGAACTTTGCTCGACTATGAAACATGCTATACACGAGCGAGAGCGAGAATGCCTTGCCATAGTCTTTGCTACTAAACGCCTAAGACATTATATTTGAATCAAAAAGAGGTCATGGTAAAAGCGGACCATTTACGGACTTTCCTCACACAAGGGTCATTGTCTAAAAAAGGTTGGACATTTTATAACCTTAATGGGAGAATTCGAATTAACATTTGTAAATCAGAAGTCAGTTAAGGGACAAATCATTGCGGATTGGTTAGCTGACAACCCATTAGACGGAGGTGATTTAGTAGATTTAGACTTTCCAGATGAGTGCGTATACTACATCGAAACCCGACCCTCTATCTCTGAGTGCCTTTGGTACACGGATATCATTAATTATATCATGGACCATACGTACCCAGAAGGAGTTACACCACAACAAAGAAGGCGGTTACGCATAATCGTAGCTAAATACGTCATTATAGAGCAGGTGCTCTATCGAAAAGCATTCGATGGAATGCTCCTAAGATGTGTCGACACGGAGAAGAATCAAGAAGATTCTCCATGAATCTCACAGTGGAATATGTGGAGGCCACTTGGTGGCCATGCCACCGCTCGAAAAATACATCGAATGGGCTATTTCTGGCCCACTCTAGAACATGACGTGATAGAGTTTGTACGCGGAGTGTCATAAGTGCGAGAATTCTCCCATGAGATTCATATGCCGGCCACAAGCTCTGCTGACCAATCGCTACTCCATGGCCCTTTTCTACATGGGGTCTAGACTTAATAGGAAGTTCTCTCCCTCATCCACTGAGATGGCCATAATTTCATAATCACGGCCCTTTGAATATTTTACCAAATGGGTAGAGGCTATGCCTCTTACCACTTGTACTGCACAGTTACTGTAATCGCCAAGTTCATTTTGAACCAAATCATTTGTGAGTACGGTATCCACAAATCATTATCTCGATAATGGAACTTCTTTAAGAATGAAGAGGTTCGCGAACTATGCAATAAATTTAAGATAAGCCATCATACGGCTTCCTTGTATTATCCCCAAGCAACGGACAGGTGGCGACAAACAAGACTTTGAAAGCCATTCTCCTTAAAAGCGGTAAAAGAAAACAAGCGAGATTGGCATTTGAAGTTATATCCGGCCTTGTGGGCCCACAGAACCTCAATAAGAACACAGCGGGAGTAACTCCTTTCTCGCTGGTATTTGGGGCGAAGCAGTTCTCCCACTTGAGGTGAAATACCCAGTCTCCGCATTTCACTACAAGAGGATTACGGATGAAGCGCTTACTTATAGAGAAGCACGTCTTTCCCAACTAGAAAGCCTAGATGAAACTAGGTTAGATGCTTTGAAGCAGTGGCATAGAGCTTATGCTGACCGAATGTGCCGGCGTATAACAAGAAGGTCTATGAACGCGACATATACGAAGGTGATCTAGTTCTAAGGCTAGACAAGCCGGATCGACAAGAAGACCGGCGAAGGAAGGAAATTCCGGCCCAAATGGTTGGGCCCATACCGAGTCATGAAGGACTACGGAAATGGTGCTTACCTCTTATGTACGCTAGAAGGTGAGGAATTTGGTGAAACAGTCAATTCCCTGCACCTCAAGCGGTTCTACGCATAAGCAACTAGCACTACTTGTATAATTATCTACATTGCATCTTCATATAGATTAAGATCATTTTGTCCACTTGTTTCTTACATAAATTGTGATCAAGGAATCTATTCTCAAAGCAATTCATTACAAACTCATGATGTTGTTGGCATAAAACTCTTTAATCATACCTCTCCATCTTCATGATATCATCAAATCATCTCGGAATCTTTTATCAAATAAAGCTAGATATGACAAAGTCTTAACGGTAACCATACCAAGATCTGCAAGTTTATTCTCGCTTTGATTTCTTCTTAGGATAGGTGTCTTGCCTATGGTCTATTCTAGAAGCTTCATGGTGTCACATCTATCCCATATGTATATCTCTTTGGAAATAAGCACATACTGACATTTTACTCAAGAAAACAAGTCAACAAGTGATTAAACAGAAAATTTTAATTTTACACATTTCCTTGCCCCACCAACCTTCGGTGATGAGCTTGCGTCTCTTACTAGTGACGTAGGGTTGGGAAAGGATGGAAATGCCCTTACTCACCTATACCTTGCCCACGGTGATAAACCCACGCTTCTTACTAGTAGCATGGGGCAAAGTATAGGGGGTCCTCTTGACAAAGCAAACGTTAAAAGTCATAAACAAACAATTCAAACTTTGAGTCAAAAATGAATGAATCAGATGTTCAAAATTCCAAGAGAGTTAAAATCCTAAAAACCCAGATTTTGTCTACTATGTGGCCATCTACGGATCTAAGTCTAGATAAACCGCAAAGTAAGTTGCATTCTAAACTATGAAGTCACTCGGGTGGAGTAAGCTTGTAGTTTCCTATTTGGTTCCACCAAAGCTTTGTCTGTCTTTCATCGCTATCATTTCAGCTACACCTCATAACTTGTGCCCTTTCTAGCTCTCGGTGAAGAGCCCTCGCATCTTACTAGTTGCGTGGAGTTAGGAGTGGGGCAAGTTTATCTGTTCATCATACTGGTTATATTCATCACTTTGCAAAACAAACATGAGGTATCCAAAATTGCTTACGGAAGCTAAGATTCAAAATCACATTACATCTACATATATCAGCATCATGAAATACACAAAAAGAAACAAACATTTGCATCATCTGTTCTCCATTGCATACATTCTAAAAAGCATATAAACATACATCGTAGTATACATAGAAAAGCTGGAAATAGAAAGGAAACCATGAGTGCCAAGATTTTGATCCAAAACGAATGCATATATATAAATGATCAATGTTTATATACAATGCCATCATGCACTAAGCATGGTCAAAACGCTCAAAGAGCCCGTGATATACAAAAAATATATAATACAAAATACACGAGAGCCAAGTGGCCTCTCAATCCCTACGTGACCCCTCCGAAGGTGCACGCCCACGCCTAGGACTCCGGCTACGCCGGCGCTCTGAATGTACGGAGGGCTCAGGGTCTCGAGGAGCAGCTGCAGTCTCACCATGAGAATGGCTCCTCATAAGGCGCTCAGCCGTCCTATAGCCCGCTAGCTCGGTGCGAAGGGTCGACACCATCCTGGCCACGTGCCAGACAGGAGCAAAAACATCGGTATGCCTACCAGGCTGCTGAAGGCTCCCCAGCGTCCACAGATAGCTCGCGCGGGTCCTATCCATGGGGATCATCAGGGAATCGGTACATACCCTGCGGATCAAATCCGCCACTCATCAACAGTCTCTGCAAACAAAGGAGAAAACGAATTAGAAACTAAGCAAGAAACTAAAAGATACAAAATAACAACTAAGGAGAGCCTACAAATAAACATTAAAAGGGAGAAAGGGTAACTTACTCGGATCCCCAGGCATCCAAGATGGGTCATTGGGGCCGGCGGCCTGCTGCGGATGCTTTGCTGCCAGGCGAGAGGGGCTGCTCCTGTGGCAGGGGCAACATGTCGCCCTGCAACTGACTCATCCTCTCCACCATGGCCCTGAGAGAGTGGCTCCTCTGAAACTAGAGTGTCCTTCTCTGCGCTCTGCTCAGCCCTCTCTGCCTGCATAATATCCTGAGTGTCATGCCACTCAGGATCGCTGTCCTCGGTCTCCTCCTCTGTCCCTCCCTCTGAAAACTCCTCGGACTCGGAGTCAATATCAATAGGGTCATCGCTGCTATGAGCAGGACCCATGGCTATCTGAAGCAAAGGTGCCCGAGGTGCACCGGCTCTCCCTCTAGCACGAACTATCCTCCTGGCTGCAATAGGAATGCCAGGAGTAATCACTTATCGACCTCGGCCTCTAGGCCCCCTGCAGCCTCGCGAACTGATCTGTAATGGCTGGTGCCCTTTGGGGGAAGCATACCCGCGTATGGAAGACCAAAGCTGCTTGAGGAACTCGGCCAAGGGTGCACCTCCACTCGTCCCACTCGATCGATAAGCTGCCCTGTGGTGGAGCAGGAAATCAAGGTAAGGGCCTCCTCGCCCCATATACCGGCCATGGTCTGGTATGGTGTCGCCTCCATATCGGCGGTAGTCAGAGAGGCAACTGGCTGATGAGGTGCTCTAAGCACCGACATGTCTGTCCATCTGGCTGCCCTAACAGCTCCAGGATCTGCTACCTCCACACCCCTGCCATAAGGGATGAAGTGCTCATAAACCCAACTCATGACTAGGGTCGGGTGGCTCAGTGACTGCCCCTGTAAACGCACCACCCTATATAGATCATGGTAGGTGGTCCCAAGAATATCTGCTCCCCAAGCGTATATCTGGCCGTGGCCCTCTATCTATGTAATAATGGGGCCCCAGCAGTATAATAACGTGTCACCTCCCTTGTCCCCGATCAATCTCGAGGCAAGGATCCCCATGATGGCCTGGCGAAGTAAGGGGATAGGCAAAGAAGGAATGGATCGAACTCTCACCCCCTTCTTCGACCCCGTGGAGATGTTGCATCTCCCATATATCTTGCTTGTGCAATCAATCTGTGCCCGTGAGCCTGCTGTCTCTAATGTAAGTCACCTCCCGATGATCGGGACCCCCAGAATGTGGTAGACGTCCTCTAATGTAATGGTCCACTCACCACGGACCCCTGGCAATCGGAAGGTGTTCGATCTGCATCCCAGTAAGAGAATAAGTCACAAAGGATGTGACTAGATGGTGCAACATGGGGCACGCGCGATATGCAATATGCCGGCTCTCTGTAGTGTGTCCTCCTCATCCTGTGAGAGGGCATCTAGTACCCCTGAGAGCCAATCACACTCTCTCTCTCTGCTCCATCTGATGTACTCCTCTCTCGCCTGCGTACACCCAAAAACACACAAAATAGAGCAAGTTAGCATCCAGGCAATGCTGAGAAAGTCATAAAAACACGTAGAAATGCTAAAAATACAAGTGCAATCTCAAATATAAGTTCCTTTTGCATTCTGTGCAAAACCGCCGCCCTGAGCAGGGAGGCGGTTTTGTAACCGCCACCTTAAAGGTGGCGGTCGTGTAACCGCCGCCCTGAACAGGGTGGCGGTCATGTAACGCCGCCCTGGCCAGGGTGGCGGTCGTGGTCCGAAAACCCACGCGGGTTTTAATCTAAAAAAGCCTAAAACATGCAAAAAATGACCATTTAACCTAAAAATGGAGCCTACCCAGTAGGCGCCCCCCCTAGATGGACCTTTTAACACTAGCATTTTCAAAAATGACCCCCCCATTACAACAAATTTAGCATTTCAAATTTAAGGGGGAAAAACACAAAATTGAAGAAAACCAACCTGTGATCTAGCGGGGCGGTGTTCCGCACGTGGAGGCATGATCACTATCTCACTGCGGACGTTTCGACTATACTCACGCAAGAAACCATCACCGTGGGTCCCAGAGCTCAAAATCAATCAAATCAACTCGCGCAAATGAATAGGAAAATGGGCCCACTTTCATATATATAGCGCCCTGATTCATTTTAAATGACTTTTTCACAGGTTTGGAGCGCTGATGGAGGTAAGTTCCTATCCCCACACAAATGGTACGTTCTCATTTCCCTGTTATTCTTAGCATTTATTTTTGAACTATTGTATCTATCTGCACTTGAGTTCTCTTTTCATTTTGCAGGTAGCGGGAATTTTGGATGGCGTCACTTCAACACACGGACGTGTCAGGTATAACTTCTAACTTCCCATTTCGGGACTGCCATACTCGGACCCACCGTTTTACGCCTCTTCATGGCTAAAACGCTTCTCAGGGGGCAATATGTACGTACCCAAAATTGTAAGGTATTATCTTGTAGGACAGTGTAACAAGTGCCCTGATGATGATCTGAGTCTCCTCATGAGGTGTTCGGGATCGGAAAATCCCTCGGAGTATGCGTTAACATCCCGCATGCCCCGCTTAGCCCCCGCGTCCTTTGTTTTCCCCTTTTTCCCTCTTTTCTTGGCCTTTTGCCCTTGATTCTGACGAAAACCGCCGCCCTGCTGGGGCGGTCTCGTCGTGACCGCCCTGATCGATCGGGCGGCGGTCCTGTAACCGCCGCCCTGCTCAGAGCGGCGGTCCTGCACGCATTTTCCAGAAAGTGCTTTGACGCGACTCACGTAAAATATCAACGTTTCACTGACTTTTCCTTGCCGACTTGGGCTTGCATTTATGTTTTTGGTCCCCTGGAATAGTGTTTGGCCATTGTTTATGGTTTTAGAGTTCGAGTTTGGTTTTGATCTTTGGGTGAATGAAAGCTATAAATAAATGGTTTTTGTGCACAAGCAAATGGATCACCCTCATTCACTTTCATGCCCCTGAGTCATTCACTTTCATGCTTCGATTTTCATAGTTCAGTCATTATTGTTATTTAGAAGCCATAGTTTTAATTTCTTTGCATCTTAGTTAGCATTATTTATTGCATTGTTGGTAAGCCACATATCCAGCTTGTGCAAACGGTGTTGTTGTTTTATCCAATCCATTGGAGTAGAATAGCTTAGGAAGCCATTAAAGTTGCAGGTTTTGCTCTTCAAACAGGATAGTTTCAGGTTCTGGTCGCTTTATGTTGCATGACTCGCAGTAAAATCCCGCTAGGAATTGCATAAGCCAAGCTCTGTACTCTTGCGCTATCCCTCTCCTACTCGCATTTTCAGTCTGCATTCTGAGTTGTCCTTGTCCCAATATCTATTTCTGTCGATGCTAGCATTACACGCTTTTCTGGATCCACGTGAACACGAAAGAACGAGGAGATCACATTGAGGGGACAAGATCACATACACCATCGGATTCGCCACTGTTCTGCGGAATCCAGGTTCTAGCTTTCAAAGTTTTAGTTAGAATCATATCAAATAAAGTAGTTAAAATTGCTTCATTTCAGTAGATTCTATTCTCGATATTGCCAGGGAAGTTGTGAGGATTGATAGTTTCTGAGAAACTATGATTCACTCCTCACTTCTGAGGTAGGATCGAGAATCTTGCAAATAGATCAAGCAAGTTATTTCATTATTTAGAATAAGTCTACAAATCGCACAGGCAAATAACTACACTCGGTTATCTTGTTTGTTTTAAATTGTTATTTAGTTGTTATTCTAGATACGTTTAAATAGCTGCTTTCCTTAAATTCTTAAAAAGTTTCTCAGAAAAATAGAAGTTATATATGTTTTAGATTTATTCCACGTAGTTAGAATTTGCTTTGTTACAGTTAGATTTACATTTTATTTTGTATGACAATCACGGGACCCCGGGAGCCGGGGAATACATATTTGAGCCAATCGTGCCTCGGCCAAACCTCGTCACATGCAATAGTTGACATAGATCAAAATCTCGAGAATACAAGTATCCCAGCAACAACAACAGATTTCTGCTGATCGGTTCTCGGTTGAGAGGGTTAAATATAAAAGGCGACCAAGCATACACGTTTTGGTCAAATCAACCGAACTACAGATTACCCTAGACAAACATTCACATGATTGTAGAAGGGTTCGAAAGAGAACAAACCTTTGGTTGTGATCCTTTGGTCCCATAGCCAGGTGCAGGAGACACTCTCACAGACATAGATACTAGTTTAAGGATCCAGGTTGCACGAACACCTGTGAGATATTCTGAGAAAATCACGTCAGTTGTTGGTCCTAAACATAGAAGCTGAGAAAGCATATGATTACTGGATACTAGGAATTAGGACTTGATTTCGTATATGACCATAACAGGACCGCAACAACCAAGAGTCTACGGTTGTGACCCACAAGTCCCACAGCCTAATGAATCCATAAGTCAATCAGATATAAACACTAGCCTACGCACACTAGTATTCCAATCCACTCCACTTCCACCCATCATCATCGAACAATTGTCCTTACTAGATATAGCGGCTAACGAAGCTAGAGAATTTTGGACTAGGCCAGAGAATCGTCCGTAGAGTCAATTGTATTCACCATCCACCATATGACCTTATCTGGAGACATACACGAAACTATCCCAGGTCATTTCCACGTATTCCACAACCATAGATCGAATCATGCGAGAGCTCGATATTGATTGGAGCCTTGCCGATTGATCATCCTCCAAGTTAGAAGGGCCTTCTTTGCCTTAGATTTGTAAATCATTAGTCATCACAAGACATTAGATTTCCTAACTAGTTAGAAGGGCCTTCTTTGCCTTGCGGAAGATTCACAAATTCCATTTGTGCGTAACCACCTTCGTAAGTGCTCATAATATATTTGTCATTTTGTGTCTCGATCCATGTTTATCTTTTATTTTTTTCCTCATACCATAGTAGATCTGAAAAATTAGGAGTGCAAGCTATTGATACACATTCTTGGCCCATCATACACCCTTTGGTGAACGCAATGTGAATCTTGTATACCTTTTGATTGATCACAACTTGCTAAAACCATCCATGTCTCTAAACTTGATCTCATTCCAAACCACCAAAGATCAAAAAAAGATTACATTTTTTCTACACAGATGCCATCACCCAAGGGTGATCTTTTCTATTTCAGCATATTTGTTTTGAGACACCATCGACCCCTATGAAAATATTCTTGTATGTTCGATCCCTTCTTTTTCAAAATTTGGCTCTCAATGCGATTGACCCTTGCGAAATTTTTTCATATGGTCGATTGTGTCTATAATCTCCATCTTAAGACTTTATCTCGGTCAAATTATCACTCCACCATCAAGTATATGGGCCTAGGGTTGTCTTATTCCATTGTGTAGACATTCCTTGAAACCTATCATCTTGAAGCTGAATTCCCTTTCCGCATAGAGTGTTGTGTTGTAGGAGTCCCTATAAATAAACCTCCTACCTACCATAATGCCCTATTTGAGGAAGAGAAAGAAGAAAATAAAAATTAAAATACCTTTGATCATCCTCCGAGATTAAAAAAATCATCATGTAATTTCCCAATACAACAATGAATAAGAATAAATGCTTAGTAAACATCTCCTTAAATTTAATTTCATAATAGCTAAGAAAAGGGGAAAGGTCCTAAAGTAGGTTCATCTAAAAATGCCTCAAGTTCTAACCCTACAAACCTTATTATCTAACTTATTAATAGAATGAATCAATAACAATCTGCTACTATAGCTTAATTAATTTAAATGTAAGCCAACATGGCTTAACTATTCAATCACCCTACAATAAGATCTTAGAGCACCATGCTCCCTCCTTTTCCAAATGGGCCTAATGGGGTGCCCATCACCCAACCCCTATCCAAAATAAATTCTTAAGAGTAGTCCAACAAGATCCTCTAACACCTTACATTTCTAGTATGGATATTGGTTGCATCAATATTTCTATCTCCTATGACAGTCCATTGATCCAACCCTTCACATCAATGCATTTTCTAACTTTTACAAGGAATAGATTAGAAACAATTCATACGCTTTCACAAAACTTTTGGATAAGACCATTTACTAGAGATTCTTTGGATTGGTATCATACCTTACCTCCTAATTCCATAGTTGAACTAGAGTCCTTGGTGACAACCTTGGTAAATGAATTTCAATATCATGATCTACCTAAGAACAATATCAATTCTTTCATTAACTACCAAAAATATGAAAATGAATTAACCAAATATTTCATTAAGCATTGGAAGACCCTATCTACATAATCGAACATAATATGCCTAATGATAGCCTCTTCCAACTTTTCTTATGAGATCTTGAACCTTTCCTCATATACAAGGTTAATCCGTTCTCTCCTACCTCTCTAGAAGAATCTTTTGAGCAAGTTAAAAGAAAATATTATCTCATGAGGGATTTTGAGAAAGTTCCTCCTAAGACACAAACTAATAAACAAGTCCAAATCCATAGAATGCCATAGATGAAGAATTATTCATTACTCTTCCTCTTATTTCTTCTTTAAATAGGATAATATTTAACATTGATAAATAAACCAACAATAGAAATAAGAATAGATATCATCAACCACTAAGAAAGGATGATTTAAAATGTCGTCTACCTAACTGTTTAGCACAATCTTAGATCCTTTACAAATTTTTCCTCAATAGCATGATGAAATTAAATTATGTTGGTGGCATGCTAAGCTGGGGTCAACTGTTATGAAAACTAAGATGCACTATAAATAACTAGCATCAAAATTTTCCTAGGTTCCTAATTTTACCATGATACCATCACTTGAGAGCATTTGACTGAAGCGGTCAAAGACCATGATGTGGTTGAATAAAAATAATACCATGAAGCAATCAAAAAATCTAATGATAAGCTACATATATTCTCTTATCACATTCCTCTTCATAATTCTAATGAGGATTCCAAGAAACAAGAACATACTATGACCAATGTAGTTGATATGGAATAACCTCCTAAAATCATGGTTGATATGGACTATCCTTCTATACTTCAAAAACAAGATTCCCAAAATGATAACTTTCCTCATCTATATACCATCGGCCCCTATGAAAAAGTATTCTACAAGGATTATGGCACCTAAAACTATTTTTCTATCTATTGAAAATAAAAATTTCTAGGTCAATGGCATATAAGTAGAGAAAACAATATCATAAGTCTCCTTGACCACACCTAATTCTTCTTAGTTTTTCTTAGGACTCCTATCACTCTCAACATACTATACATCACACTCATGATGAATGGAATCCTCTTAAAGCACTTTATTAGCTTCCTAGATAAGTCCCCTTTCTAGAACTCATGCATAGATTGCCTCACCACCATGAGTGTCTTATGACAATATTGTTTGACATGAAAATTCTCTTTCCATCATATTTTGCGTAGAGTCCCACATTGTATGGTTATGAGGAAGGAATTCATCATTAATTCGAGGAGCTCTCCATTTCTACATGGACCTTGCCACGGATGCTTAGTCTTGAATTCATTTCAAAATAGCATCCATGATACCTAATGAGCTCTTGCTCCCGGTAGATGATCAACCTCTTTCCATTCCATTTTAGATTGATCACACTGCGGTTAAGCGTGCTCTCATTGATGAAGGATTATTCATGTGTGTGTCCTTGTTATACTTCATTAAGGATCTTGGTTACCCCATAGATAACTTAAAATCTACACGTACTACTTTCCAAGGGTATTATAACCAATAGATTCACCCATGGGATACATCTAATTACCTACCAATGTTCCTCCTAGAACTTACCATGCTAGAGTAATGGTATTTAGCATTCCTCAATCTTATAATATTCTCTAGGAAACCTTTGTCTCATCGTATGTATGTCATCACTTCTTCCATGTGTCAAGTGTGACAAATTCACTCACCAAGGATATATTTATAACATTCAAAAGGAACTTAGTCCTTGGAACTATGATATGCTCTAGCAAAAGGGAACATATAAGTTTCAAACACTAGATGAATTATCTCCTATCCCTTTCTGGAATATCAACATTTTATCTATCTTATAGATCCTCTTTGTGGTAATTTTCGTCATCTCAAATCAGTTGGGCATATGCCACCCAATCTCTTAGAGTCATATAAAGAGAATCCCAATGATGTCACACTTAGAATTAACATGCTAATCTCCCCAAAATAATTGAATCCCAACTACCTCCTTCCTTACGGTGTCATTCTCACAAGAGGGAGCCTTTGGTTCTCACAATCATCTCATGTATGCCACAACCCCCACTAGAGAATGTGGTCCAACTAGAGACCATAGTTGACTCTTTTGTGGTGGATACCTCAACATCATATTATGATGACAGTTATGTTTTTGACCCCATATGGTTATTTATGATGAGATTAATGATAGGGAGGTCTTATGTTACCAAGAAATCCTTCATATGTTCCATGCTCACAACATGAACATCATCCTCTTACAAGAATCTTGCTCAAGTACAGTCGAGTTTTATTCTAGATAATTGGTGTCTGAGTCTCAAATTGCTCCATGAGCCTCTTCATCTCATCTTAACTCAACCACTCACCCATTCCAATTATCTTACCTTAAAAATTGGATGATCATATCACTAAATTTGACTACAAATCATATGAAATTACAAGTGTTGACCCTATCTATTATGCCAAAATAATTGTGACATAAGTTACGCTATCATCACCTATTGCATTGACACCTTCCTTACTGACTCTAATTAGCACTTCAAGTCATCCCCTACCTATTTCCCTTATGGCACCTCAATCCTCTACAAATGAGCCATATTATACATGGCACAAGGCCCTAAGGCATGATGTTTCTGTTATAAATCATATCTATGCCGCATAAAGAAACTTGAATTTGGGCTTAAACAAGATCATAATAGGAAATATATTTAGCCTTTATCTTTAGCTCCCTTATTTTTCTATCACCATGGAGATTACATGCACACAAATGTTGACTATTGAGTTCCATGTAGTAAGTGTTTGGATTTCGATTCCTCTTCCTCCAACCGAGAAGAGTGGGGTTGATTCCTATAAAAATCGACCACTTTTCCCCTAACCAGCTAGACCACAACCTACTTATGTAGCTCCACCAATTTCCTTATCCCCAGAACTCCATGAATGATATTTGGCATGACATTCTCACGTGGCTAGAGGATTCGATAGATGAAAACTTATTTTCCATGAGATATGAAGTTCATTGGCAAGTCACTATTATATGGCATGTCATAGAGGAACTCATCCCTCATGCTAGAATTTGTATTCTAAATCAAGTTGAATAAATCATCACCATTACGTTATTATATTTTTCCCCTCGTGGCTAGATATCTCTATAATACCTTGATGAATTTTTTTCTTTATTTGGCCCAATCTCTCACCTTTTCTTGGGCTCTTGGCCTCCACTTTGTTTTCACACACTTCCTTTTATCTCATTGCATCCTTTCTTGGGATGATTTCCCGCTTAGATTTATCATCTCTTTTCCTTAGCACATCCTACTATTGGAATTTCATAGTCTTGATTCTTCCTATCTTGGCTTTCATTCACCCAGTCTTTCCTATTGGATCATTGCGATATTTTTGCATCCTCACTTAGGCCTATGACCTTGCTTGGATTTATCTACTCGGTCATACCTTGACATCCTATCGTTAGATGTCTTGGCTATATTTTCCCCTTTTATTATTCACATCATGTGGGCTGGGATATCCTACTAATTATCTTCCTACCAATTTTATCTATCTAATCACATTATCATTGTTCCTAAGTATCGTTACTATCATTATATATATACATGAGGAAAGTAGGAAAATGATAAGAAAAGAAACATACACACAACAAACATCCAATATACCATATTACCATATCACCATATCACTACGATATCAATGACATCATACCACTATGACATTATGAATTCTCAATAGTATGGCATGCCATCCATTCCATGGACCCCTAGCTAGGCAATTTATGTCTTGTATTATTGATTATGCTCTAATGTTTCTTTTCAATTGTTGTTCTTTATGGTTCTTATAGTATTGATTATGCCCACACATGGTAGGATGAGTGACACTATCACGTATGCATTGGTGGGAATATTTCATTTCAGTTAGTGCTTTATATTCTTAATTTCAATATCTACTTTTGATTTTGGTGTTACAGACTATTTCTTTCCGTTGACTACCCCGTATTTTGTTATTTTAACATGTAGTGATCAACGAATGGGGCATATGTATACACCCACATTTTCAATTTTCATCTTTCATACATGTTACTAACAATTTATCTATGCAAATAAGGGTCACTAATGCATCTATTTCTTAAGTTGTTCCCTTAAGGGGTATCTGAGAATCAGCTATGAGTATTCCCATAGTTGTTAAAGTAGGTATTTGTGTTAGCTCATGTTCACCTAGGTACTTTATTTACCTTTATTGTATTTATCCTCACCCACTTATGTGTGTGGATATTTATTTTATCTTATTTAGGTATTAGAAGATATTATCTAGTTGTTAGGTATAGTTATTTCCTTGATCTATGGTATTGACTAGTTCTTTCCTTGATCTATGGTATTGACTAGATCCTTGATGTCTAATTCTCTCCTAAATCTATGGTCTTGACTAGTTCTTTGATGACTAGTTATTTCCTTGATTTATGGCTTGATCTACGACCTTGACTAGTTCTTAGATTGTTATTCCTTGCCTATTTAAGCAAGGCCCATTCTCAATGTATTGCATTGAGTTCCATAATAATATATGATATTGCTGCTCATTTGTTTGCAAAGGTTTTATGTAAAGCTATTCTGGCGAATCGATTTCATCTTATTGATCATGGTGTTTGATTAGCATCTATGTTCTTGGCCTCATACGATCTGGTTATCATTCCTTTTAGTAGTCATTATAGTTTAAAGACATTACGAGAGAGAGTATCACTATGTGGTCCTTACCTTAGTTTCCTTTGTCCTCGTCGGTGCTTTTATGTCACATACACATTACACTCGTGACACCTTGCTTGCATTTCACCATTTGGAACATTGTTCACCCATTTTCTAAGTCTATGACACCTCTTTTCACTTTAATTGACATTTAGATATCCTGGTCAACAAAAACATGAATCTAACATTAGTTTTAAAAATCCATTTTTATGTTTCGATGTTCCTTTATATGAAGTGAATGAAAGTTATGTGCAACCAAAGGGGTTTTACTAAGGTGGAAGAGATCTCATCAATATGGCAGAAGTGTCATTTTTATTCTTCTCCTACTAACCTTGGAAAATAGGTTTCTCAATTTATGCAAGATTTATTTTGAGGGAAATGCTCTCTTGAGATATCAAATGTCTTATAAGGACAAGGTGTAAGGTGTGACAAGGTGTACTAGGTTTCTTATATAGCTTTCTAATTTGGGAGAAGCTTGCAACCTAGTGAATGTGGGATGAATTGAATGTAGAATTATAAAAGGATAAACATGTTTAGAATAGATTAATTAGATATTAGCAACTCATGGGAATTTGGGGAAGGTTAATTAATGAATTGGGATTGACTAATATGACAAGCTTAACATATAAAATCTATTTTAAATTATTTAGAGGGAAATTTGTAGAATTTGAAGGGTTTGAGAGGGGGATTTAACTAATAGGAGAGTTTATTAATTAAATAAAATATTGTGGAAGGATAATTCATTAATAATGGTTAATTAACTAATTATAAGAGTATTTTAACTAATGAATGACCTTAATTGGCATCTAAGATGAGGAAAAATATAGTTAATTAATGAAATCTTGTTAATTGACTAAGAAGATGGGGATATTATCTAATTAGAATAAAATCACTAATTATAACGAAATGATGGGAAAGAAGAAAATTAGTATAATTTTAGTATTAAAATTGCATGGTCGCAATTACGTGTCTACATTTTCCCCTATTTGATGTGATGTAGCATGAGGGATTCCATTTGAAATATGGTAAATAAGTTTATTTTATATGGGTAGAAGAAAAATTAGTATAATGAATAATGCCCCCTCGAGTGTCGATGGGGTGATAAAAGAGGTTATGTGACGTTTAAAAATAAGACAAACATTATCACGGTGGAAGAAAATCCCATCGCAACAATCCATATTTAAACTTGGCTCTATTGGAGACACAATAAGCTGGAGGGTGAATCAGTGTCCTTATAAATTTCCTTAAATTTTTTTACCATTAACTTGTATGAACCATCAAAGTAACATAATGAACTTATAATGCATGAACAACCATTCAAATGAACATGAAACAAGAGAGAACACACATGAACACAACATATATGTGGGAAACCCTCAAGGGAAAGAAAACCCACTGATATTTGTATTAATAAACAAATATCAAGATTTATTGAAGTACCAACTTGAACGGGTTTTAGAAAGCACCAACTATCAAGGAAGCTCAACTCCCAATATTTAGTGAAGCAACGACTCTTCAAGTAGTAGCACCGACCCCTTGGTTTTGTAAGCACCAACTTATAAGGAAAAACCATCTCCTAAGTAACTCAACACTAACTCAGCCACCTCTCAATTTTTTTCATCTTCCATCTGTTGTTGATTAACAAATTATGACCATTTGTCTTCCATTTTTCTCTATTGTTCACACCTTCATCAACATGCACTTGTGCTTTATTTATCTTGTTGGTTGCCACATATCTACACTACTCCCTCTTCCTCCCTTTTCAATATTACTCCATTTCATTCATATTTAGTATGTTGTTCTTCCTATCTAGCATGTCCTTGTCGTCTTCTCAATATTTTCTCTTTCTTCCTCTTGACAATTCACTATAATCTATATTTGCACATATCGCCTTTTATATTTTCTCCTTCTCAAAATTTACATATTCTCCATCTACCCTTGGTTTTTATGAAATTATTTCCATAGTGTTTCTTTTATTATATTTATATACATCATGTCTTGGAAGTAAAAATACTAGGAGGGGAATCCGTGTGCGATAAAATTTTTCAAATACTTATACAATTTATTTCATTAAACATTCAATTATTTGTTAAGTTTACATCAACAAGAACATAACCATGAAAGATCAAATGAGAATGCAAGAATACAATAACACCATCTATGAGTGGGAAAACCTCAAGGGTAAGAAAAGCCACTGAAATATAACTTTAATAAATATATGAATCAAGTTTTATTTGAGCGCAACTTAACAAGCAACACCAACCCTAGATTTAGTGAGACAACAACCCCACAAGAACCACCAAACCCTGTTGTAGTAGAGCACCAACCCTAAAAGGAGGAACTAACCCCAAGATGAATCAAAACTAACCAAAGACACCTAAAATGTGTGTCACAACTAAAATTTTTCTATAACAACTAAATATGACAAATTGAAGTTCACTCTCCTTCCTCCTTCCAATTTGCACTCTAGGTCAACTCGCTCTATATCTTCTTTACCAGCTTGAATTAGGTCCAATGACCTATCTCTCCAAAACCTAAAAACAATATAGAACATATGAACACACTCTTGGATGTCTCTTTTCAGTCCCAAATACCTAAAATCACCCTCTAGGTCTCACTTTTTCTCCTCGCTCTCAACTATCTCAAATAAGCTTTCAAATATACTTTTATAATTGTTTATTATTAAAATACACTTGGGTTAGCCATAATAGAGTAAAATAAATTACCACATAATAATACCATCATAAAAATACTACTTATAGGACCATATAGGTCATCAAAATTACCTATAGCCTTATAGACCCCCATTAGGACACAAGAAGCCCTAAAGCACCAAAACAAGAAACTCACCACCAAGTGAATGTTATATAGAAAAAATAGATTCAAAAAAGAAATAAAAACACTTAAAAAAATTTTCTAATCCTTTAAAAAAATCCTGAGAAAAATTAACACATTGGAACAACCATCTCACCTCATGAAGCCACTCAAGAGCATGCACAAATAAGCATGCTTAAAACTAGTCCTCGGACAAAAATCCATAACTTTCTCAAATATTGTCAAAAATTAAAGTGTGATATATCAATGGAAATATTTTGATCCTAGGCTCATCACCAATATCACACCATGCAACAAATCCAATCTGTATCACCTCTAAAACATCTTTACACCTCATTGCTCCAAATTGCCAAAACTCGTCCAATAACTAGTCATGCAAGATAGAGCACACTTTACCTCCTTAGACCTCAACCATGATTTTAAAACATCATGTACATGAATAAAAAAATCCCATGATTCAATAAAATTTCATGTTATTCTTTAGGTATAATGGACACTTTTAGAGAAAACTAAAAAGCTTCATAAACTTTCAATTTAGAGTGGGGCCCACATACAACCAAAACCTATAAATCACACTAAAATAATGCTGGAGGATTCCTATACAAATTACATCATCAAACTTACCAAAACAACCAGTTTTATGTCACTATACTCAAGTTCTTCCAAGTCACTACCAAGCTAGGGTTTTAAGAGGGTTAAAAAGTTGTTTGGCTTCTTAACAATTGTTCATAAAAACATGACAATAAAAAAACCTCATTCCACTTGGAAAATATTCATGATAGACCTATTAAAATATCCCTAAGATATTTGGTCCCCATGCAAATCACACACTCTCCAACGAGCATCTAGAAAGTCAAATTTTAGCTCAAAATCTCACCTTTAGAAACTCAGTATGGGAAAAAAATCACATAAATTGCTTCATATTGCATTTTGCGACCTAAAAGTTGGACCACACCATCATATCAACCTACTCCAAATTTTTCAATGCCCATCTTCCCATTTCCATCCTAAAAATAGTCCAACTCACTTCACTAGGGTATTCTTTCTCAAGGATTAGGTTTATTGTAGACTTAAAAACCATGACTTATCCTCATATCTGCACTCTGAGACACTTGTGAGTGTCCCTAAACTTCATAATAATACCTATAATTCTCTCACAAAGATCACACAACTTATACATGCTTCACTTCATGATCATATATCTCATTCTTCTCTTTATGCCTAAAGAAAAAACACCTTGAACATGCTTATTTCACTAAATCTAACCTCCTCATCACCTTGGATACCTTTCACACCTACACTAGCCTTCAACATACTTCATGAAATCATCAAAACATCATCCATAACTTTGCAAGTCATTGTAGTGCTCAAAGGCCCGTGTAACACCATGCAATCTCAATCGGAAAAGCAACCTCAACTTGTCACTACCAATCAACCTTCATGTTTCTCTTTCCTTTTGACATCAATGAAAACTCTAACAACATCATGATTTTACATAAATGAAAACACATGCCCAAAAACTCCCCCTTTTTCATTGATGGTAAACCTATTGATGGAAAATCACAAAAAACAACATTCTCCCCTAAGGAACACATGTCATCAGCTCATTCTCCCCCTTTTGACATTAATGACAAAGCAATAAAATACCTATAAGATCTTGTTATTCTCCATGTGACAACACACTAGGCTCACTACTTTTTGGAAACATCAACCAAACAAGACAAGATACACTCTTCTATAATTCTAACTTTGAATTTCGACCAAATTTACTCCCCCTTAGAAAGTGCATGAGTTCTACAATTGACTCTAAATTTAACTATGAATACAACTGAATCCAATATACAAATACTTATTACACCAAATGTAAGAAATAACCTCTTACCTTTCAATGACACCTTGACTTCACACATGCCTTCATAGCTCATATTTACTGCATTCTTAAGCTTGAGAAAGCTGGGTGACTCCCTTGAATAATATACTCCTCGTCATGAAACTGCAAATTCACTATAGAAAATATAATTACTCTTTCTTCTATTCTCCTTAAGCAATCAAATAACTTTATCTTTAACATGCCTTACATGACTTCAAAACACATCATGATATTGAACCTCTACCTTCTTCATGATTTTCAATACTTCATTTTTGGAATTAGAATGGATTCGGAGGGGGTGAATTAGTCCTACAAAAATTTCAATTCATTTACCATCACATACATTCATTATTTCATTCATCCATTTAACATCCATAACCATATGAGCACATTAGGTGTGTATTAAGCATTCACAAGAACATGAAACAAAGAAGAAGACACGTGAACACCATATATAAGTGAAAAACCCTCAAGGGAAGAAAACCCACATAATATCTTCTTATATCACACAAATAAAATATATTTAGTGAATCAACAACTTCACAAGGAGTATTGACCCCTAGTTTAGTAGAGCACAAACCCTATAAGGGCCACCAAATCCTAATTTAGTGAAGCACCCACTGCATAAGGAGGATACAAACCCACAAGATGATCAAGAACCAAATTAACCATCTAAAGATAAATATATTTGAGTATTGTTTCCACCACAACTAATGGAGATTACAAATTCATCTCACACTTCTTCAAACCCTCATTCACTTAACTTTCTCTTTCTTCTTATTTCATGGACTTTTCTTAGCTTCAAATCCTTTCTTAAATTATCTATAAAAATCATAAACCTATAACACACTTTCTCATCTCTTAAATCATGTAATCATGCGTGTTACACACTTCTACTTTGGTCACATGTTTCCCTCTAAGAGCACTAGTTTGAAATTGAACTAAAAACATCACTTTATATGTATTTCTTCTTAAAAAAAAGGGAGGTTGTTACTCATCCATTCTATCAACAATTTAAAAATATAAATATAACCACACACTTATGAACATTCGTCATGTGGACCCATGTAGGTCGACCATGCTCAAATGCACCAAACTAGCACAAAACTAGCTCAAAACCCCATCACATGGATAAGCTAAAACCATAAACACCATATAAATTATTTTTAAAGATACATAAATGAAAAATAATCTCAAATATTACATAAAAATCCATCCATGGTAATTAATTATCTTTCACTAATAAAATTTATCATAACACAATCAAGAAGGCTCATATCCTTCTCAAAACAGGTTGTTTTCAGAACCCTATCTTCACCTTTAGACCTCAAGAACACATAAAAACACCTCAACTATGACATGTAACAACTCATTTTAATTACTTTTACATTTATATAAAATCCATGCATTTTATATCTCATGAAACATCCATATGTGTAAACCACGCTCACTTTCCTCTTCACCGATTAACTACCCGTGAAAGTAGTTTTACAAACTGAACTGGTTTACACCATTTTTATTGATTTCAATAAGTCTAAAGGAATTTAATAGGAATAAAATTAATCCCCATTCACTCTCCAACTAATAAAATTATTCATCTAATCCAAAACGTGCATCATCTATCTCAATATTTGAGCACGAGCAATCATGTCTTGAAAACAACAAATCTTATTCTTAACAAAATGAGCTATATGATGAATCGAACAACATCATAAAGAGACAAAAATATACCATTTTAAATTTTGCTTAATCCTCTTTTCATAAAATATCACTTTTCCTTAGAAATCCAAGTGGAATACCTTCAACCATGTTCATCTAAGAAACTTGTCATTTATCCTTTTAAGACTCAAGAAATAATCTTGAGCTCAACTTGCTCCATCACCTCAAAATAACTCCCACACTTTAAAAAATAATGTAACACCCTTATACATGTTTTATAAGCACTCATCAACCTTCAACAATCATGAACAACTCATAACTATCACAATAAAGCAACTCAAGAACCTACTAAACTATGCATCTCCGTGATTTGACCCTCAAAGAAAAGGTCATAACTTCTTTAATCCCTAATCAAAAACAAAAGTTTTATATATCACTAGAAATATCTACTAACTAGGATCACAACACAACTTTAATGGATTCTTAACTCCAACCGTAGCTCCTACAATTCCACTTTTACCACAAGCTTATTTAAACTACCCAAAAAAGCATTGTTCATAAATAGGGCACACTTTTCCATTTTCACTTCAACAATGATCTAAAACTTTCATTTAAATATATAAAAATCCAGGGATAAAATCAATATCAATTTATTTCTCACCTTCTTTGGAGAACGTTTCCACAAACTAAACTTCTTCATAAATAATCATTTTAAGGTGGGGCCCACATATTGTCACAAGAACTATCTTACCTTTCTAGAAATCTAGAGAAGTCCTCTGCAAACTCTAGTAATCACTTTGGAAAAAATAATCAAAACTAGTTTTTTATACTCGACTTTCTCCAAGTCCCTTTTAGCTAGGGTTTAGCTAGGGTTTCAAAGCAACTTATCTTCTTAATGATCGATCATAAAACCGTGATAATTAAACCAATTCATTATATTTTGTAAACCTTATTAGTTCCATATAAAAACATCCAAAAAGTATCTTTCTACCATGCATAGCACACAATTCATGACCATCAGAAAGTCAACTTTTATCCCAAATCTTCATTCTAAAAAACCTAGTTTTCAAAACTGATGTATCTTTCAAAATATTCTTCAAAATGATTTGAAACTTTTCATAAACCATCATGACAACATCCTTTAACTTTTCATACTAACCATCTAGGCCAAATAGTTCTGAAACTCTCTATCCACTAATACTTACCGTGCCAACATGCATGTTCTCCACCTTTGTACTTCCCAAGGGCCATGAAACACCTCCAAACCCCGAGAACTATCATTAAACTCACCATACATGTCATATACCTCATCACCATGATTCTATAATGCATTTTTAGGACTGATAAAATCCAAAACTCATACCTTCATACCATTTTTTATGCTTCAGGGCTAGGAATAGGAATGGAATAACGACTCAACCATGGAACATCATGAACTAGACATGTTGACCTCTCATAGACTCATTAAAACCTGTGACACATCATATTAACCATGATGGACCTCATGAAATCCTATAACTCACTTGGTATATCTCAAACTATGAATTTTTACACTTAACCATGCTCCAACACACCAAATTTCATCGGTAAACTTGGTCACTACCAATCAACCTTCATGCTTGACAAATGACTAACACTCATGGAGACTATCATGACATCATGACACCCTTTTCCATTAATGGTATTGACATCAATGACAACACTAACATGCAATGGACAATAATCTCCCCCTTTTTCTTTGATGGAAACTAAGCAAGACCATACACACCTCCTAGACCTCTTTTCAAGTTTTTGATGCTTCTCTCCCCATTTGACATCTCTGAAAAAGGATAAAATGATGAAACAACATGAAAAATAATAACATGATATAAGACAAAATGTAAAAATGTACATATTCAACTTACTTGCACAAGTATCTCCCCCTAGGATTGTATTCTCTCTTCTTTGGCTTAAACAATACAATATGAGGATCTATGGACCTATAAAGATCCTGCACATAGCTCTCCCTACACATATATTCTCTAATTTTGGTCTTTAAACTAGTTCTATAACATCTACTTGGTCTATACCATGCCAATATTAGTAACTCTTCTTCTAACATTGTGAGAACCTCCTTTAGGACCATTGTCCCTAAACAACCTCTTTAGTACCCTTTTGAAAAACGTCTTTATGAAACAAAGGAATTCATAACACTTGGAACTTCAACTAGTTACTTCCCTTGGCTTCATACTACCTCATTATAATTTAAAGTGTAAAAATTGGGACTCTTAATTTGATTTCATGGAAATGGAAACAGATCAATCAAATCATCATGACTCTTGAAACATTTTTGAATGTTTTCAATCTCTTTTCATGCTATTATACATGTTTGAGACATAAGTCTAGCAGTACCAACTGTTGATCCTTCTATCTTCCTTCACTAGACCTTTTACGCATTGAAAATTGTTTCAAAAACTTCAAATAATGATCCCCTACCTTAGAAGCTTCTGACATACCTGCACAATGCAATGATGACATCTTAATGTCATGTAAACTTTTCTCATGCAAGTAACCATACATACAAACCTGAAATCTTCATTTAGTACCTAATTGCACACAGTGGAGCTTAATAAATGGAACAAATCCTTTTATTGAATCAATTTTCATGCATTATCTCATCATCTTGACATCATATACCTCATCTTTGATCTTTTTATTCATCCTTGATCAAGACTGTAGTATTAGAACATAGTCACCATCACTTTTTGCACATGATAGCCTTGAATCTTTTTTTTTTTTTTTGAACATTCACTTAGACTAAAAGCACTTTACTCAACATCACACACCCTATACACACTCTTAAGTCTCACATACCCTATCAAAAATAGAAACACTAGCCTCAAACACCCTTGTGTAGTCCATTTTAACATTAAGAAACTCACCTATGTTCTATACTTCTTTAATCATCATCCACTTATCTTCATATAGGAGAAATCATATATGTCGTAGATCACTTACTAGTCCATCCTTTAACTCTTTAGGCGGTGGAATCCATCAATAGACCCGGACCACAATCTTCAATCTTCTCATACACTAAGGACACTTCCCAAGCCTTCATCAAGTTTTGTTTTTCATCCTAACTTGTATGACCCAATGAACTATCAAGACCACCTCAAATATGCTTCTAATACCTATAGGTATGAATTCATAGTTCACAATGTCGTGATTCCTACCTCACATTAATTCTCCAATGTTGAGTGACACCCATAGACCTGTAGCATGTAATTTTAATGAATAATAATGTATTTTCTCAACACATATCCTATGTTTGCTTAAGCCACTTGAACATGATTCCCGATTGCTACCTCATATTACTTATTCAATGCTAAGTGATTCCCGTAGACCTATAGAATGTAATTTTGATGCACAATAACCTATTTTATCAATACATATCCTAAGTACGGCTTAAGCCATTGACCTCTTCCATGTACATCCATCTAATGACATATTTATATAGACTTAGAATGCTTAACTTAGATGCCTTTGTACATTAGTCTTAAGGAATGAGAACACACGTTTTTATCAAACTTTGAGAGCTACTCAAGCTCCCCCCGATATCAAGACCATTGAAATATTATCCTACAACTAGACTCATCATATTGGTTACTTCCTTCTACAATAGATACAAGCTTAAACTAAAATCCCTTTTTTCCTGTACCATGACTTCACCTATATTTTCACCTTTAAAATTCTATTGTAATATTAAGCAACCCTTATTTAGTCATGGAAGTCTTCTAATTTGAAAAATTCATCATATTGAGCATTACACAACTGTCTTTCATTACTAACAACTTGTGGTTGACAATCATACTTCATCTAGAAGCTAAGAAACACTACAAAAATCATAATTTGATTAATCATCTAACACATTAAGAAATGAGACTTAAATTCACCATACTCAGTCCTCTTGAATCAATATGACAAACATGAATAGAGACACCTCATAAACTCAAACTCATATTTACCTTACTTGGCACAATGGATACCCTTTTGACTACAAACTCTTAATAGATATGGAGAATACAAAAACCTTGATCAAGCTTTTTATACTAAACACAGACACTACTCTACACCATTTCAATCTATATATAAGGTGACTACCATGACTCACTTTTTAAAACACTCCTTTAGACCTCATTTTCTCATAGAATCTACATTCATGATTCTCGAAGTACTAGATTGTAAACATCTTGTTTTAGACCAAGAACTTAGAATTATTTACTTTAACAAGCTTTTGAATTCATTACAAACCTTACATTTTAGTTTGGCTCATGATCACAAACACTCAGAGGTAGGAACCATTTTACACATCTCAAAGTACTCCTAGATGGTAGATGACAACTTGACAAGATCTTAGAGACATACCATAAGACAAATTACCTTCACAAAGGTCAAACCTTCATTTATAGACCCAATATCAGGGAAAACATCCAAACAATTTCTAAGAATAACCTTTCAAGGGACCTACAAACCTAACTAGGGTCACATGGTGAAACCACTTCATCTTGATGAAGATCATAAGCTTGAGAACTCATAAAATTTATAAGACACCTTTGTTCAACTAAGAAGGACATGTGAGAGATACATTACTACTCTTAACTTCCTTTCACCATTTACCAATCCTTTGGAATATGTAACAAATTTACACACTTTTATAGTTGAAAATTTTCAATTTGAATTCAATACCCTGATACAACCTTCTTGACACTTTCATTACAGAACTAAGAGACACAACACATTTAGGGCCAACTGATGGACAACAGACCGTATATATGTTTTCTCAATTTAATATCCTTATTCCACTTCTTAGTTTTCAGCACTTTGACAAATTTTACCTTTAATCATACACTTCTTGAGACCAAGACTCCAAATAATGACATTTTTACTAAGACACACACTTTATTAAAGGTCATCAACTTGCACACCTAGAATACTCGGACCCATGATGATAAACTTTGTTCGGAGAGCGACACAATAGAATCCTCTTAGATGACAACATGACAAACTGAGACACCTATAGGCAACAAAGATTCAAGAACACATACCTCACAACTCTTGAGTTATCCCACACTCATGGCCTTCTCAACTTATCAAGCATAGGATATTGCATTACTTCAACCATTGGCTCAAGCTTCTTGACCTCATTGGCATGATTAGGCCTCTTGTCATCCTTGTTTGGGATCGATTTCTCCTTAGCTTCCTTTTGGTCATTCACCTTGACTAAAATTGATTCTCCTTTGACAAGTTTTAGCATCCAAACTTCCTTCATTTTGAGATTTTAAACTTTCTAGATGATTCATGAGAGGAAAACCTTATAATATAACCCTTGAAGTGACACGTGTTGAAAATAAACTCTTCCATATCTCTTAACTGATCACTCTTATTATCTTTTCCATTTCTCCAAGGGTACACATAACTGAAAAACTTCCTATAATCCCTTTTTCTATGACCAAAACCATTCTAAACGTAACAATAACCATGAATTTTTGTATACCTCATTGCATTTGGTTTCTAATAAGATTAGTCCTTGAATAGAACTTCTTTTCATGAATATGTTTACCTTCACTTCCTTTGGAACCAACACCATATTCTTTATTTGCTAGATTAAGCTTTTCATATCCTTTGACCTTTAGGTTTTGCATGTCTTCCTTGAGATTAACATACTATTTTTATTTTTTATTGAGTAGTTAATCCATAATTTTGATTTAAAACTTTAAATGAATGTTCTACTTTCTATGGAAAGAAATTTTTTCTTGTAGATTATTCACCATCTATTTGAGATCATGTTGATCATGCATACACACATTGCATGGCTTATTTTTTAATCTATCACATTCCTCTTCCTTTTAAATCAAATCTAAAATAGCCTTCTCAATATAATCTTGATAATTTTGATGGTTTCTTCATCCTTCTTTGCCATGGCTCTCAACCTGCTAATTCTTCTTCCTTATTTACTTAGCCATCTTATGTTTCTAGGACCTCCTCCGGACTATCGGACTTACCTCACAAGGACCTAATATGATACCAATAGTTAGAAACGTAATAGAATGAGTGCACTTTAGAGTGGGTTATTAAGTCATATAAAACTTTCAATTCATTTACCATCACATACATTCATTATTTCATTCATGTATTTAACATCCATAAACATATGAACACATTAGGTGTGTATTAAGCATTCACAAGAACAAGAAAAATGAACACCATATATAATTGGGAAAATATCAGGGGAAAGAAAACCCATTGAAAATCTACTTATATTACACAAAACAAATATATTTAGTGAATCACCAACTTCACAAGGAGCACCAACCCCTAGTTTAGTAGAGCATCAACCCTACAAGGAGCACCAACCCCTAATTTAGTTAAGTACCCAATCAAAAGGAGGATAAAACCAACTAATATGATCAAGCACCAAATTAACCATCTGAATATAAATATCTCTTAGTATATTTTTCTGCCACAACTGATGGAGATCACAAATTCAGCTCACACTTCTTCAAAACATCTTCAAACCCTCATTCACTTACCTCGCTCTTACTTCTTCTTTCATGGACTTGTATTGGATTCAAAAAATTTATTATGTGTAATATATAACTAATAAACATGTAAAAAAATTCCTCATATCTCAAATCATGCAATCATACTTGTTACACACTTCTACTTGGGTCACACTTTTCCCTCTAAGAGCACTAGTTCAAAAATGAACTCAAAACATCACTTTTATATGTATTTATTATTTAAAATAGAAGGTATTTTGTTCATCATCAATTATATCTACCATTTTAATATAAAAATATAACCACACACTTATAAAAATCATCAAGTGGACCCATGTAGGTCAATAATTCTCAAATGCAAACAAAACTAGCTCAAAACCCCATCACCTAGATGAGCTAAAATCACAAACATTATAACCAAAATTATTCAATCTCCCTAATTCACCAACAATCTAAAATATTACATTAAAAAACAATCCATGGTATTTAATTATCTTTCACTAATCACATACATCATAACACTCTCAAGAAGTTGTGTATCCTTCTCAAAAAAGTTGTTTCCATGAACTTGTCTTCACATTTGGACCTCAAGTACACAATAAAACACCTAAAATATGTAATTTAACCACTCTTTGGAATACCGTTAATATTGAGATCACATCCATGCATTTTAGAGCTCATTTAACATCCTTATGTGCAAACCTCACTCACTTTCCTCTTCACCATATTGAGTTGCCTAGAAAGCATTTTTCAAAATCAAATATTTTATACCCTTTATTTCACTTTAAATACATATAAAGGCCTTAACTATTAAAAAAATTTATCTCCCTTATTTAGCCAATGAAATAAATAATCATCAATAGAAATAATTCATCATCTATCTCAATCTTTCAGCTTGAATAATCCTTTCCGAAAACAAAAAGCTTATTTTTCACAAAATGAGATGGATGACCTATCAAAATTCATCTTCAGAGAAAAAAATATAATATTAGAAATCTCTTTGACTCCTCTTTCCAAAAATCTCACTTTTCCTTCCAAATTTAAGTGGAAACCTTCAACCATGCTCATATATGAAACTGCTCATTTAGCCTTCTAGGAATCAAGAACTAAGATTGATCTCAACTTGATCCATCACCTCAAACCTCACTCCCACACTTAAAAAAATCATGTAACACCCTTATAAAAAAATTTAAGAACTCAAAAACCTTCAAGAAGCATGAAAAACTCAAAACTATCATATTTCCTCATAAAGCAACTCAAGAAATTGTTGAACTAGGCATCTCCTAGATTTGACCCAAAAATAATAAGCCATAACTTATTCATACCTTATCAAAAACATAAGTTTTATATACCACTTGAAATATCTCTAAATTAGGATCACAACACAACTTGAATGGAGTCATAAATCTACATGTTGTTCCTATAATTCCACTTTTACCACAAGGTGCTCCAAACTGCCCCAAAAAGAAGTCTTCATAAATAGAGAAAGCTTTTCCATATTTAACTAAAACCATGATCTAAAACTATCATTTACATGTATAACAATACTAGGGTTAAAACCAATTTCAATTTATTTCTAACCTTCTTTGGAGAAATTTTCCACAAGTTGAACTTCTTCATAAATAAGAATTTTCAAGTGGGTCCCACATATTGTCACAACCACTATATTACATTTATAGAAAGTTGGAGTAGTCCTCTTCAACCTCCAATAATCACTTTGGAAAAATGAATAAAAACTGGTTTATTATTCACAACTTTCTCCCAATCGCTTTTGGCTAGGGTTTAGCCAGGTTTCAAAGCAACTTATCTTCTTAACGATCGTTCATAAAAATGTGACGATAAAACCACCTCATTATTTATGCCAAACCTTCTTATTTCCATGGAAAAAATCCTTGAAATTATTTGCTTACCATGCATAACAAAAAAATATTCTTCATAATGACCTAAAACTTGTCATGAAGCATAATAACAACATACTATAACTTTACATACTCACCATTTATCACAAATAGGTTTGAAACTCTCTAGAATTGAGACTTACATATGCCAACTTGTCTCATTTCTCCACCTTATTTCTTCTCAAGGACCATGAAACACCTCCAAAACTCTAAGAATTTTCATAAAACTCACCATACATGTCATATGCATCATCACCATGCTTCTAACATGCTTGGTTAGGACCTGATAAACTCGAAATGCATACCTCCATACCATTCATTATTCTGTAGGGCTAGGAATAATCCGGAATAACGTAACTCAACCATAAAAATCATGAAATGACCATGCTAACATCTCAAAGACTCATTAACACATGTCACACATCATACTAACCATGATGGAACTCAAGAAAACCTTCAACTCACTTGGGAGAAATAAAACTACAACTTTTCACGCTTAACCATGCTCCAAGACACCATAAGACATCACTAAAATTGGTCACTACCAATCAACCTCGATGCTTGAAAACTTACTAACACCTTATGGAGACTCTCATGACCTAACGAAACCCTTTTAGATCAATGGAATTGACATCAATGACAACACTAACACACAATGGACAACATTCATACCCATCTAGGACCAATCAAACACCACAATTACCCTTGTATCATCAAACTTTTGATCTTAACTAGATCCCCCTAAGATCATATTCTTTCACTTAGACTATAACTCATGACTTGAAATACATATTCATACCCAACATACAATGATAATCTTATATCATGTTGACTATACCTTTAAGAATTTCATTGCATCTTGATAGACCGAGACTTCACAATCCTTTGATACATACATGAGAACACTTCTTTTGACTTAATTAAAAGAACTCAGACCTTAAGTCATCAACATTATAATAAACCTTCATCAAGAAACATATATATTTCTCTATTAAATGTCTTGCAAGTCTATCGGATCTCAAGCATATAGTCTTGTAACTCAACATTAATATATTCACTCAATAATGTCAACCTTAACATATAAACCCTTGCCTTAACTAAGATCTGTCAACAACCTAACATGGAAATCCCATGGATCCATGTTTTTCTACATTCAATTTATATGAACATACTCACTTGCAGTATTAAGAAACCTTTAATTTTCAACCACCTAAATATCTCAATCTCATAGATGTATCAAGCCATCAACAACACATTTCATGCCTTCAAGAGATAACAAGCACTACACAACTATCTTCAGTTACTTCAAACCTAGACATCACTATCATAGAAGCTACCATAGAATCAATCAATATCATAGTACATCCATCTAGCACAAGCCTTCGAGTAACATGCATGTAGCTACAACTTCATGAACCTTAGTCACACAACTTGATCAAGCATTCTAAGAGACTGGTATAATTTCATGACATGACCTTCTTCATAACAATCATTATAAATTCTCAAGATTATCTCAACCTTTCTTAACAACATTGTTCCTTTATGATAGACCTCATACAAATATCTAAACATAAGATACAACTGTCATACCTAAACCTCTAATTAGTCAAGTGCTCGACTCCTAAGATGTATAGTATATTTCATATAAGGTTATCTTCACACATCTCTTTTCTGAGTAGATACATATGGAAGCACTACAAACACATGCTTCCCATCACTCAATTATATCTACTAATGGATCAAGTACAACATACATTTTTGGAAGAAAGAAATTGATACCTAGAAGAAATATAATATAGCCATACCTTGAAAATTCATAAGGCTAACCAACTCCCCTTGAAATTATACTCTCAATGTTTTGTCTTATATTGCTTCAAAGAATTCATCTTCAGTATTGTATCATCTTGTATCCTTAGAAACCACATCTAATAATCTCTTACTTAGGTCATGTTAATCTTCTTCAGATAATTCAAAAGATGACAATGCTCCAAATAACCTTATCAAATCTTCATACTTAGCAAAACTCTGCATTGTCAACTCAAATTTATTACTAGATGAATTTAGACCTTGTTATATTGTGATAGGCCTTCAATAGAGATGAATTCTATCAAACTAGAACTTATCAATCTTAAACTTATGTCCTTTAAAAATTTCACACCTCTCTTTAACTTGATAAATAATTTTGTAGTTCATTTCATACCCATTTGATCTTCAAACTCAAATACTCGCTTCTATCATACATTCCTTTTAGAAAAAAATATCCTTTGACTCTATTGAATGAATTCATACCTCAATCATACTTATTCAGTACAATTCATGCTTCATACCTATCATAGTCCTAATCATGATTCATAGCTTCTTATTCAATCTAAATATTTGCCAATTAAATCTTCAAACTTCTTCATGCACTCACTATATAGATTACAAGACTTATAACTTCTATACTAAAATGTGCAACACTTTCCATGACCTTCAAATATCAATAACACTATAATACATACCTTGTTCCTTCAAGAATATTATCAACTATACATAGACTTCTTTTAGGCCTCAAAACACAATCTAATGCACACCATTACTAGTCAATTACCAACTATGTCAACTATATAGTATGATGACCTAAACCTCTTGAAGCAATCTCCTTCAAGAAATACTCACTCCAACATTTCAAATGCATATTCAAATCAAAACACTGATTGTAAAGACTATCCATACTTCAAGACCCTTAATCTTTAAACATGACCTCAAAAACACTCTAACTTCCATCAACCTATCTCGACTTGTAACTCAATATTTTGACTTTTTCATTAGTAGACCCTTCTCTCACTTATTTTCTTGCACTTGGAGCTAAAGGATGACTAGCTTAGCTCCCCCTAAGACCCTTAATTTTATTAATGGTTGCATGGAACATGAATCACGCCCAAGTCCTACCTTAGATGTTTGAAAGATTCCTTTTCTAGTGGTGCAGTGAAGATATCAACAATTTGATCCTTGGTTAATACATATTAAATCTTGAAAAATTGTTCATTCACCTATTCTCTTAGAAAATTATACCTAATAGGATTTTTTTGGTCCTTGAATGCATGATAGGTTTATTTTACCAATTTATTGCACTAGTATTATCACAAAAATGGGATTGGGATTTTCATACGTTACCTTATATTCTTTTATGGTATGTTTCATCCAGAGAACTTGAGTACAACATGAAACAACAACAACACACTTAGCTTCACAACTATACAAAACTACCAACCCTTACTTCTTGCTTGACCATGAGACTAGGTAGTAATCAAGGAATAAATCCCCATCACTAATATTTTCTCTTTCATATTTACTTCCTTCCTAGTCAATGTAGTATAATCTCTCAAATCAAAATATTTTCTTCTTGGATACCACAATCCATATTCCACAGTCCCTTTGAGATACCTAAAAATCCTCTTAAAATCTTGCAAGTGACTTTCCTTATGATCATATTGAAATTTGTCTACCAAAGTACAATAGTGTAGACACCTATTTTTGGTTATAACGCCCATCCGTCAACTCACATTCACGCAATTTCCATTATAGCTTCTCTTTTTCTTAAATAAAATAAAATATCATCTATTTTCTCACCTTGTTTAATTAATTATTAAATGGACTCCATGTAGACCCATTTGATAATTCAACTTTAGCACTATCCCCATATCTCACAAATTATTAATCCATGGGTATTAATATACCCATCGACACCCATTTCTAAATGGAATCTTTTCTTTCACCCACCATGTCAATCATGCTCCCCACTCCATCTAATAATTCAAGATGTGGACCCCACATGGTCACATCATATCTCTTAACTCAGTTACTCTACCCAACCCCGCTTACTTGTTAAGCCCAATCTAACCTAACATTTAAGCTATAAATATGGGTTTTCCCCATATTTCGGGAGATAGATTTTTCAAGGAATATATATTTTCAAGAAGACTTGGACTAATCAAACCAGGGAGGAGGAAGAAAAAGTTAGAAAATTTGGGTGAATCTTTGAGGAATTTTAGCCATTTATCATAATATCATTATTATTACGTCTTTTGATAACATGTGGAATTTCCATGGTACTTTGCTCGTGATTTGGTACATGTGGTGAGGTTCATGTTACAATCTTCGATCAATAACACCATCTGCATATCAACCTCTTTCAGGTTCTTTTGTTTATCAATTTGCATGTTATCTGTTTAGACTCTATTTTATCATTATTCTTATCACACGGGGTTGTGACCACCGAGGGAGTTAACGCTTCCCAGATCTTCTTTGTCAGGAAACCCCCACATAAAATATCTAATCAATATTTCTCTAGTGTATGTGAACTGTAGGATTGCTAGGATCACACCGAGGAGTTTGACATCAACTTTGCACCGTATCATCCATCGTTATCTCCAAGGTACTAAGCCCTTGTATACTCGATGTTGTTTAGTGTTTCTTGATTACTCGTACACTCATCTAGATAGGAAGATGGAAACTCTAATCAACATTTGGCATGCCCGGTGGGACTAGATCCTAGATATAGTCATTTTGTTTGTTATTTTACTCATATTTTCTAACTTGCTTGTTTGCAATATCTTAGTATTTATCGATTTCGTGTCAAGATACGAGTCACTTGAAATCACCTTGGAGGTACATTTTCTTGGGTTTTTGTTTACTTGAATGGGATATAAATCTGAAAATTACCTTTGTCGTTCTAGTTGTTGTTACATCTTATATTTTGTATCTTTTTTTTCCGACTTACCTTTTCACGGGATTAAGTACTATCATTGTTTATTTCACATGTTACTTACACTTTATCGTCGTCCTCTATCACGAAATACGTGGTTTGGTTATTTAGAATGTATTTGTATTTCATGGTTTATAATCGGTCGATAGTTTTATATGTGTTGCATTAAAATAATGAATCAATAATAATATATAAATAAATAAATGTAATTTATACTAAAAATATATAACAATAAAAGAAATATATTAAAAAAATATTACCCTAACTACCCATTCCCTTAGCATTCTATCTTACCTCCAACCCATCTTCTAACATTACATATCTACCCACCGAACCACTCACTCCCCTCCCCATCCAACTCTCAACGTCGAGCCACTACACAACTCCGCCCAGTGTTGTTCTCCCAACTTCCCTCTCCAGCCCAGCTTGGCCACTTCCTCACTCGGCTCCCCCACGAATCCCTCACCGAGTTCCCACCAACATACCATCCCAACTTCGACTCTCCCCACTTCGCTTCTCTCCTCTCGAGCCTACCTTACTTCTACACTACTCTCCATCTCGATCCCCATCTCCTCTACCTTGACCGACTCTATCTTCACCACCGACCTCACGTCCACCAACTCCCTGCCCCGTGTTGTTCTCCATCTTCCTCTACCCATTCTCTTATCCCCTTTTCCACATGAATCCACACAATCCCTTTCCTCTTTTATGTGACTCACCTCCTCTCTCCATTCTATTCCATTCCCAACTCTAATCTACCTGGACTCATCATTCCTCCCCAAATGCCACCTCATTGAATCATTTGACTCATCTACAGGATCTTACCTCTCTCCACTCTATCCCTAACTTCCACCCAGCAACTTCGCCGCCATCGTCCCAACATTCCATCATGTTTATCTCTCTCTACTCCATCCTACTCCCTACCACTTCCCTCACCACTTCCCTCACCACGCACACTTCATTGTCCCTTCCTTCCCATCCATATTCCTTTATGTCCCCTCTAGCTCAGCTCCTCACTCCCCATCCAATGCCAAGCCACTACATAGCTCCACTCTTGATTCATTTTCTGTTTACATTAGCATAATTTAGCATAGGCATATTTATTGCATTGTCTTTTATTTAATAATGTGCAACATGTGCACTCTAGTCTAGTGACTTACATTGATATTGTTATGTTGGATAACATTCAATATTGGTATTAGTAGTAATTACATGTGCATGTGAGATGGGTCTTATCATCTCGTAGTTGGTGTCGATAGGGTGTCATGTCCATCCATATGAGGCTATCTAATATCTATAAATATTATAGCTCTTGCATTGTTATGTAATATGATTTCATGATCAATAATATTTGAGGCTTCCATCCATCTTTGATCATTACAATCTAATTCTATTCTATCATTTGGTATCGAGCGGGTTCTATCCAAGCAAGGTTGAAGAGCAACACTATTGGAGAGGATCCATTAGAAGAAGATCTGCATCAAAGGAGAGCCATTGAAGCATCCCATAGCCTCCATTCCTTCCAAGCATCCCTCAACTAAAATTTGACCTATCCACTTATTTGGAAGGTAAATTTTTTTATTAGTCATTGACATAGCCAATTGATCCAACATATTGGTGGAATATTTCAGATTTGGAGATCTTTAAAAAAAAAGATCTTAAAAAAAAATTGTGAAAAAAAAGAGATCTTAAAAAAAAAGGAGAAAGATCTTGAAAAAATTGCAGATCTAAAAAAAAAGTGAAAAAAATCAGATTTTACGGTGGAGGTGTGAAGAATTCGGGAGAAAAGGTTGAAGCAGTCCGTCAACAAAATTCTAACAGAGATAGCTCTTATAAAAAGGATGTAAATTTTTTTATACAATGTCAGATTGATGTGAAATTTTTATTCTAGAAATATAAGAAAGAGGTGCAAAACTTTTCAGTTTACATCATCTTGATTCAGCCTCTACATGTGTGAAAAGTGCATGCAAGTCGGATCATTTGTTCGAAAAAAATCAGATCTAGTTGGTAAATTGGTAAGATATCAAAAACTAAGATTCAGATTCTTCTTAAATTTTGTGGGTTTCAAGAAAAATATTGTATGATTCGCTTTCAAAATTTTAGAAAAACTTAGATCACGGTTCGTGAGAAAAGGTGAAAATAATATTCAGATTGTTTGTTTGGATCTTGGGAACAAACAGGTCAGTAGTTCAATTCCCACTCTCTCCATATTTATTATTAAATTATTTATTTTAGAAAATTTGGAGAAATTACTAAATTTTGGGAGATTTCCAAATTTATAATTTCACCAAACACATTTAGAGCCACCGCTAAATTTAGCGGAAAAAACACCTATTGGGGGGTAAAAAATATTTTTTGCCTAAATTATGTATTTTGTGTTTCTAGACCCTTTTTTCTAAAGAGGGGGGAAACAAAAACTTCATTTTGATATACGTTTGGAGCATTTTGTACTAATCTTGGTGTATAAAGTGAAAAAAAAAAAGTGCAAATTTTTATTTTATGTTTGGTTCTATCACACGAGATCTTTGATCTCATAGCAGCGTTCGGTATATATGGTGCCTCTGGGAAGCGCTTACGGGTGATGTCGTCGCAACTACTACTACACTTAATGCCTAACACAACTACCTAAATGTCATCTGGGCATCGACCCTATAAAATCAATGAGGAGTAATAAGGACACAATACACACACATTTGAGCCCTCCCATCTATTTGTGCTTGCACAAACCCCTCTCCATACCACATACTAAATTCTTTCACGTGTGTTAACACCTCTTTCTATCTTTGTGGTATATTGAAAGGGTAATATTCTTCCATGTACCGATGGGTATATCGGAAGGGAGTGTATATAGAAAGTTTTGGTATATCATCCTGACGGTATATTGAGAGGGAGACCATAAACCTAAAGTGATAAGAGCCTTACCCTTTGTCAAAAATTCGAGTTTCAGAAATTTAGATTGCAGAAATGGGTGCACAAGCACCAAAGTTCTTGCTAGATTCACAAGCTAAGTAGAGGAGACAACTATGCTACATGGAAACCAAAGATTAAGATGTTACTTGAGTTTGAAGACCTATGGACAGGTTTTAGATGGAACAACAACAAGATCGTTGATGATGGAAGACAACAATTAAAATCAAGGAAGTCAAACAACAACAATCAAGAAGCAGAAAAATGGCAATTGGCAAAGAAAACCCAAACAATAAGGGTACATTTCCAAACATGAGGATGATTCAGATGAAGGACACCACATGTATTCTACTCAATTTGATGAAGAAACCAAGTCCACACAAGATATTTGGTATGTTGACTCGGGTGCAACTCGACACATGACTGGATGCAAGGATTGGTTCTACACACTACGTGACTCACCTAACAAGAACCATGTGTCATTAGGTGATGACTCATCATACAGTGTCAAGGGGATTGGAAACATTTCACTACCTCTTGGAAAGCATAAATGTAAAATCACAGATGTATTATATGTACCTGGGTTGACCAAGAATTTGTTATCGATTCACAAAACTCCTTGATCACAACTTGAAGTTGGATTTTGATAGTAATAATGGATAAAAGTGTGTTTGATAAGAGATAAGTCAAGAGGTTTCAAGATTGTAGCAAGAGCCTCCAATGTGGGACGCATGTTCTAACTTGATTTTGTCCACAAGGATGATCAAGCTCTAGTGGCCAAAGACACACAATTTGTATAACTATGGCATCGCATATATGGTCACATCAGTTTTGGTTATCTCAAACACTTCAAAAGGGCAACACAGGTTGAAGGATTGCCTACACTCAAGCACAACACGACAAGTGTCACAATTACCTAGCTGGAAAGCAACACAAAGTACCCTTCCGTAAGAACACATATAGAGCTAAAGGAAAGCTTGATTTGGTGCACCTGATCTTTGTGGGCCCATGCAACCAAGTCATTACGGATGTCAATACTTCATGCTTTGTGTTGATGAATACTCAAGAAAGATGTGGATATATTGTCTAAAAACCAAGATTCAAGTCTTTGAGACATTTCAGAAGTTCAAAGCACTTGTTGAGAATGAAGTTGGTCGCAAGATCAAAACTCTCCGCTCAGATCGAGGGGGGGAATTCACAAGCAATGAGTTCAAGAATTACTTGGAAGCTCATGGGATTCATCGACAAATGCCTCCTACTCACACACCACAGCAAAATGGTATAGTTGAGAGAAGGAATTGTACTATCATGGAAATGGTGCGATGTATGATTGATGACTCAGGTTTAACAAAGACATTTTGGGTGCAGAAGCTGCAAGAACTACAGTCTATTTGTTGAACAGAGTGCCCATAGTAGCTCTTGAAGGAGTGACACCTCAAGAAGCATGGTCAAATCAGAAACCATCAATTGCACACCTAAGAGTATTTGGGTGTAAAGCTAGCATGTACATACCTAAGAATAACAGGAACAAGTTGGATATGAAAGCCGAGAAAATGATATTCATTGGATACAGTGAAGAAGCACTTGGGTATAGATTATGGGATTAAAAAAGCAAAGAAGTATACACAAGTAGGGATGTTGAGTTCTTTGAGAAGAAATAAGCAGATGCTCCACTCAACGACTCAACAAACATGCATAATACACCTCTTGTGAAGATAGAATTTGATGTTCCCAGTGAAGATGACAGTGATGAATTGGATGATGGTGAAAACTTGGATCCACCACAAGCCAATGGAACAGCTAAGAAGTTACCTAAATGTTATACTCAATTAATAAGAGATACAAATTTGGATGAAGCACCTAGCACATCATCCAATCCTGGACCTAGAACTCATAATCAAGCTCGTGAAGAGGTCAATTATGCCCTAATGAGTAGAGTTGTTGAAATAGTTGAGCCATATACAGTTCAAGAAGCCCTACAATCAAAAGCTTGGAAAGATGCCATGGATTCAAAGTATCAGTCAGTGATGAAGAACAACACATGACAACTTGTTGACCTTCCACCAGGGAAGAAACCCATTGGATGTAGATGGATATTCAAGACTAAGTACAAATCAGATGGGACTATTGACAAGTATAAAGCATGGATTGTAGCAAAGGGTATGCACAACAAGAAGGCATTGATTATGAGGAGACATTCACTCCCACAGCCAAGATCAAGACAATCAAGATGATCTTTGCTCTAGCTACACAATTTGGTTGGAAAGTCCACCAAATGGATGTGAAAAGTGCCTTTCTTAATGGAGATTTGCAAGAAGAATTCTATATGACTCAGCCAAAGGGTTATGTAATACCAAGAAAAATATGATGGTATGCAAACTCATAAAATCTCTATATGGCCTAAAACAGGAACCCGGGCTTGGTACATCAAAATTGATGAGCATCTCATAAGTCATGGATTCAAAAGGAATAATTATGACTCCAATCTCTACCTCAAAAAACAAGGGGGGACAATTGTCATTGTGGTTGTTTATGTCGATGATCTAGTCATTACGGGTAGCTCTGTGAGAGATGATCGATGCAACAAGGAAGGATTTTAATTGATCGTTCGACATGACAGATCTCGGGCTCATGCACTATTGTCTTAGGTTGGAAGCATGGAAAAAGAGAATCATATATTTTTGTCACACGGTTGAAATACACCAAGACAACACTCGAGAAATTCGGGATGATGGACTACACTCCTATTGCTACACCTATGGAATTAGGACTTGAGTTATCTCGTCCGATCCATCACCACCGGTGAATGCAACTCTCTATCGCAATTGATCGGGAGTCTAATTTACGAAATATACTAGACCAGATATCAGCTTTGTAGTGAGCTATTTATCACGCTTCATGTAAAGAACCAAAAATATGTCCTTGGAAAGTAGCAAAGAGAATCTTTGAGATAGTGAAGAGTACAGTTGACCTTGGTCTGCAGAGTATAAGAAGAACAAAACTTCTTCTTGGTAGGATATTGATTCAAATCATACGGGAAACATGGATGATAGGAAGTTAACATTAGGCTTCGTCTTCTTTATGGGATCTGGACCGATATCATGGGGAAGTAAGAAACAAAACTTTTTTCTCGCTCTTCTACTGTAAGTAGAGTATCGAGCTCCAAATGAAATTTGTTTGTGAAGCAATATGGCTACGTCGAATCTTTGGAAGGAAGTGGTCTACCACAATAGAAATCTACTCTAGTATATGTTGATGATGAAGGAGTTATGAAGCTTGTTTGCAATCTAGTATTTCATGAGAGAACCAATCATATTGAAGTACAGATTCATTTCATATGCGAGCATGTCTTGAAGCACAACATATAGCTCCAGTTACATTTCTACTGGTGAGCAGGAAGGTAGATATTTTCACTAAGTCACTTGCACGTGAAAAATTACACCTTTGTTCGAGAGTTCCTCTCCACTTCATTAGAAACTATGAAAAATTAAGGGGGGGAATGTTAGCATAATTTAGCATAGGCATATTTATTGCATTTTATTGCATTGTATTTTATTTAATAATGTGCAACATGTGCACTCTAGTCTAGTGACTTGCATTCAATATTGTTATGTTGGATAACATTCAATATTGGTATTAGTAGTAATTACATGTGCATGTGAGATGGGTCTTATCATCTCGTAGTTTATGTCTAATAGGGTGTCATGTCTATCCATATGAGGCTGTCTAATATCTATAAATATTACAGCTCTTGCATTGTTATGTAATCAGATTTCATGATCAATAATATTTGTGAGGCTTCCGTCCCTCTTTGGTCATTGCAATCTAATTCTATTATATCATTTGGTATTAGAGCTATAACATTGTTATCAATCTCCATTCTTAATAATCTCTTCTTCCCAATGAGACTCTTTCTCTTCCCTTCCCTCCATCAAAAATCAAGACAAAGTTGCGGGGGAGACTTCATCTCATGCAAGCTCGCTGCGCTTACAATGAGCTCGATGCCCTGAATCTCCTCCTTTATCGGCCAAGGAGAGCCAAATGACATAATTAATTAATCTCGCTTTACAAAATTTGGGTAGTGTTTATTTCTCTCTCCCCTCTTTTGCAAAAATGCTGAACTCAATTTTTTTGGGTCCTTGTTTTATAATCCTTTATTTTTCCTTTTAATTTTGTCTTTGTGCACGGAGATAAGAAGGAAGGTGCAATTGTGAAGCATAGGACATACACACACATGGCCACACCCCATACCAAAATCCCTTCTCCCTCCTTCCAACACATCCCTTCTCTCCTCTCGAGCTTGCCTCCACTTTTTACACTTTATCCTTCACCCATACTCTTCAATCCTACCCCATCTTCCTCCTCTCACTTCCTTCAACTCCCTCCACGCAGCTCCTTCCCTCCACTGACTTCACCCACTGTCCATTTGAGCTCTCCACATCCCTGTCACCATCCTCAACCTACCTTTCCACTCTAACTCCACTCAATCCTCACCACCTTCCTTGAACCACCTCCCTCCAACATCTACATCAACCGAGTCATTTCCCTCTCCCACTTGACCATTCTACTTGGCCCTACCAACCCACTCACCTTTTTATCAACCAATCATTCCACTTCTATTATACCTCGACCGAAAACTCCTTTCATTTCACACTTAACCCACCAACCCATTGTCTCCACTTCTACTATAAGCCAAACTGACCATAGATTTTGCCCATTAATTAATTAGATTTTTGTTAGTTTGTTCTTAAAGATCAAAAAGCAACATAATCCATTATCTCGTTTCCTTGTTTATTTAATAGTTTACTTCTTAGATGAGTCTTATAATTTTTTATTTTATTATTTTATAGTTTACTTTGTCACTTATCATTTAGAATATATTAACGCATTGCATGCTTTGACTTAATAATAACACTTTATATCAAATCATCGCACTCACAAATCATCTTAGGATTATATACTTTATTTTAAGTCATATACACCAAAAGTTTACATCACACTCACAAATAATATTAGGATGATATAATTTGAGTCATATGAACTATTTATTTAGATTATGATATTATGTCATTATTTAATTAACGCCTTATTTAGTTTTTATCGAGTCGTCAATTAATTTAGTTTATCGCCTTGTAAATTTATTTATATTAACGCTTTATCAATTTTTAGTTAGGCACAATTTGAAAATTCCGTTGTGACATTAATTAACTTCGGTCATTTCAATTTGCTTGAGTCCCATATGTAATTCACCTCAAATACACATTTAGGCATTTTTCGAGACATAATTTTTTATTAATTCGACCATATTAGCTAATTACATTTATTATCCTTTTGCATGTGAATTCTATGGACCTTATAACCACAAAGTTACGTTGTCAAGATCAATTGTTAAACCATTAACACACCACCAATCTCCTCTAACCGACCTCATCGCGATCGTCAATAGTATAATTCTAGGCTACCGAGCATTCACGGCCACCCTTTGAATCTGCTCCCAAATAAGCCATCATCAAGTACAATCAAATCATAGGGGAAAGCATTCTCCAGGAATTCCTCATTTTTTCCTTATTTTCTCCTTTTTGCATCACACTTCCCTTTTTTTGTGATTTTTGCATCGAACATCACATTTAATTTTGGCTTAAAAAGAACCGTTCTATTCTACATCCTACACGATCACATAGCTTAAGTAAAGGATTTAACTCTCTGCATTTCACCTATCACACAATACGAGACTGCACTAATTAACACATCAAAATGTTCCTCTCACCTGGTTAACTAATTGGGACCTAAACACCTAACAGAGAAACCATCTCGGACATCTCCCGATCCATAACTACCTGAAACCAATTTTAGACTCCTTTAGGAACCTTCATTACTTACTTTTCTTTTATGTTCACATACTATAAATTAAACATGATGATAAAAATATTTTGCTTGATTTGTATTTCAACAACATACATAAACAAATGTTTCTCTATTTCACACTTATTTTCGCTCTCTCTCAAATTGAGAAAAACAAACAATATGCTCTATCCAATGATATTACTTCTTCTAATGATCTCACTCAATAGGATACTAAACTCAAAACCATGTCATCAGTCACCCAATCTCTAGTCTCCATGGTCTCACCTCATGAAAACCATGTCATATAAAATTTTCCCCACCTTGACATCAACCCTCATATCCTCGTCAATCCAATCTTCCTAAACCAATCACACCACCATCTCCTACTCCTCTAGATACACTCAAATATCCTCCTAACCCCATATATGAATTCTTACTCTAGAAATCTCCTAATCTCTCAATCCTCCCAATATCCAAAATTAGTGGATCACATTCCACCCACATCCCATTTTTACAATTCCATTAATAGGCCTACCCATTTGTCTCAAATTCTTAACACACATATCCCCACTCATCATCATGCCCCCCCTATCACTCAACATCAACCTATACGACAATCCCAACCTATAACACATGTTAGTCCTTACCAAGTAGCTCCCTAAACACCTACATATCCATGAATTAATCAATTGTCTTATCAAACCATTCCACAAACATCTTATTTATACACTTATCAACCACCTTATTAGATGATTCCCCAACTAACCACACACCCACAAACACATCATTCACCTTATCAAACTAATTTTCAAACTAAACTGACCTAATCCAATCTCAACCTTACAACATCTCAAGTGATTCAATTCACACCTTAATGAATCGGTTAGCTAGTTTAGAAACCCTTACCATAGCACCCAAGAACTTCTTATCCTATGAGCACATATGTAATGAACCGATTCATCCGTCGGTTCCAATTAAACCCTACACTCCTCATTGGAAACTCCCCTGCATTTAATAATTTAAACAACATGGAAAATCCCCAACAACATCTCCTCACATTTAAACATTCGTGTTGTCTTATTGTCATGATCATGATTTACTTCTTCGCACTTTCCCCATGTCTTTTTCTGGTCCCACATTGGATTGGTATAATAGTATCCCGTGACATTCCATATTGTCTTTCACCCAAATTACACAGTTTTTCTTAGAACACTTTTCTATCAATATCACATGTAAAACCACTATTGCTGATCTATATACCATATGACAGGTATGAAAGGCGAGCCCATCATTGACTTCATCATATGGTGGCATAATGTTATAAACCAACTATCCTTCATTATCCCATAAACCAAACTCATCGACTTATTCTCGCATTCATGTACAAAACATAAATCATATACTTTACAAATCCAATCATTCTAAACCTTTGATGAAGCTTTCACAATGGCTCACAAGCTCAAAACCCATGCTATTGAGTAGGGTCATCTTAAACTAAGTTCAATTAAATCAAAAATTGAATCCACTAAACCATTCACACATAATGATGAGTTCAAGGTTGCGGCCAACACTGTGGTCATTGAACCCTCATCCCCATCTACATCAAGCACATGGTATTGACAACAATCTCCTCAATCAACAACCAACTACACTCCCTTAGGAGAATCATACAATTCTATATTTGATAAGTTGATGAGTGTAAACTCCATCCAACTTCCTCCCATATGACCCATGGACAACTCAGAAGCCAAGCCTATTTGGTATCACGAAACCCACTTTTGTAAATATCATCGAGTCAAAGGTCACGACATTGAGAGATGTCATTCCTTCAAATATCGTGTCCAATAACTCATAAATCAAGGGGATATTCAAATTGATACCTCCATTGCACAAACTAATCAACCACCAAAAAATCAAGCCATGCTCTTTACATCTCAACTACTAAACGCTTGTATGGTTGACACTTTGTCAATCAAGATCCCATCTTATCATTAACTCCACATGTTTCCATAGTGGACATAATTCCCATCTCTTATTAGAACCCATCACACCTACATCAACTTTCACTACCTATCCTTATCATGTCTACATCAAATTCAACTATATCATTCATTTCTCCCACTTCAAATACACCCTAATCTACCACATTAAATTCATCCTTAGCACTTATTTCAGGCCCCTTGTATCCACACATATCCCTACATCTCCCCACCTATTTATTCACCCACATCTGCATCAAACACACCATTACTACACCTACATTACTCACAACCATCCCAACTAAACTCAGTTCTACAACATGCACCCTTGCAACCCCACCTTCAACATCAACCCCTTTAGCAAACATATCATTCTTACCCCTCGAAAAATTTATGAAACAACCAGTCCCTTCTACTTCTACATCCAAAAATGCTCCTACATTTGCTACATTACCCATACCCATAAGGTCTACTCCATCGGTTATCACATCACTCACATCTCCACATATTCCAAAAATTCCTACAACTTTATCTATCCCAGTGACCCCTATACCTATCATATCAACAAGTCCACCTATCTCTACCTTGAAAACCTTTCCTATGGCCACATCACCCAATATATCCCAATACTCTTTACCTAATCCTTCTATCACACCAACCCAATCCTCTCGATCTATAACCCTATCAAATATACCCCTAGGATCACCTATTGTACCAACATATCCACCTAAATCAAAGAAAGAGGTTTTACCTTCTCCCTCTACAAAATCAACTCTTCCCATGCCAAAATCAAAACAATCCACATCTCACATAGATATCATTAATCACATCATACAAACACCTATCTCTCCATTAACATCCTCATCTTGTTTTAGGATATTTTCTCCATTAATAACCACACCACCGCTATCAGATCCTCCGGTTGAAATTATTATCATCCCTGTTAGAAATAAATCTTCTTAGTTAAAGTCTAAGGCTCGGGAAAACATCCCCAATAATCCCCTATGCATCCTCGAAACATTCAAGTTTTCCCTCTTCTCAACAATCCAATGCCACAACATCTATGTTAGGATCAGTCTCTCCATCTACGACATCTTGCAATAATCAATCCACATCCAAACAATACAATCCTTAACCAAATTTGATTTGTCCTCCAAAACACTAAATTCACACATCGATCTACATCTACTTTTTCTCCTAACTCCAAGCTAAGATATCCTACCAAAACCCAAAGTTACCCCATGACACTTGATATCTTACAAAAATTCTTTTGAAATTTAACTTGAACATATGCCATCAAAATTCCTCCTATTAAATCCTTTTATTCCTATGGTTCTAAGCCATCATGGTTCAATCCTAATTGCATTTGCACTTATCATCATACGCAGGTTATGACATCAAACATTGTAAGGCCTTTCGGTCAATCATCCACAACCTTATTGAGAAAGATGATTTCCTCATTCGGGGAAAGTTCCTTCTCCATCTACATTGAATCCAATCCATATCCCATTTTTCAGATCTCCCATGATACCTCCATCCACATCATCCCTTAATATCCATCCATCCCATGTCATTCCTCGTAAGTAATGCCCTCTATTGTTTATCAATATCACTTATCTTACTAAGCACACTTGTGGTCTCCGATCGTTTACCCCATCCAAATCTAAAACAATCTCATCTAAGCTCTTTTGACATCCTTTACCTCTTTCACATTTAACTTATTGGGGGAACAACCTTCCCTCACCCTTGAACACATCATCCATGTACAAATCCCTTATTACTAGGGGACTTCACTCTTTGACATTGTTTTGTTTACTTTCTTCACATCCATCCAATATAAATTAATTATATCTAGATCCTCATCTCATTCTAAGTCCTCCTTTGAGGCCATCTTTGTCCTTCCATTAAGGGACCATTTTCTCAAAGTCCACCATTGTGGCCATATTTGTGTCTCTTCTAGGGCACCATCTATTTCAAAGTCCACCATTGTGGCTATATTTGTGTCTCTTTTGGGACACCATTTATTTCATCAAGTCCTCCTTTGAGGCCGTATTTGTTCTTTTATGTTTATACTCCTTTTGGGGGTATCATCTTTTTCATCAAATCCCTCCTTTGAGGCCATGTTTGTCTCTTCGTTGAGGGATACCTTTTCCTCGAAATCCACCATTGTGGCTATATTTTTGTCTCTTTTGGGACACCGTTTATTTCATCAAGCCCTCCTTTGAGGCCATGATTGTCCTTCTATGTTTATGTCTCTCTTAGGGCATCATTTTTTTAATATCACCTAAATCCACCATTGTGGTCATATGTTCATTTCCTTCAGGACATAGTTTTGTTTCCTACTTGGCTATCATCTCATCTTATTGCAACTACATTGTCTTCCCTCTCATGGTGGTAAACTAGAGATGGAACCTCTTAATGCATTGCACTTGCATGACCAATCTACTATTAGCATATCTACCAATGAGAACTTAGTTACATCCTTATATTGTTATGCCATCCTTAGCCCCTTCCATTTGTCATTGTAATGATCTGAATTATGTCATCTACCTTCACTACTTTTATGTGACCCCATAATCATTACATCCATCACCTTCTCATTCTCCTATTGCAGCCATGTGAAGGGTCCAGGGTGTCTCTTGTATATTCCTTATTCCTCTTAAGTGGTTTACTTAGCTATTCCCAGCTCTCCCCCATGTGAAGCTCAAATTAATTTATAAAAGGAAAAATCAAAGTTATAAAAAACAGACTAATCCCTCGAAGGACAGTTGGTCATGTAAAAAAAAAAAAAAAAAGAAAAGCATATAAATCAAAATCAAAGTAAAATCAAAAGAAATAGACCAATCCCTTGAAGGATGGCTATTATATTATTATTGTCATCCATATTATGTATAAATTAGACCATACCCTCTAGAAGGATGATACTTTGTTATTATGACATCTGGAAGGTTTTCCGCATTGATCAACCTTCCTTTATCACATTTTCAGAAATCTTTCTGCTATTGTTCTTTCCCTTTCCCAGAGCTGGGGCATAGACTTAAGGAACACCACCTTGGAGATCCCTCTTCCCACGTACAAGTTACATCTCAATCCCTTTTTCATGTCAACATTAGGATTTTGAGCATATTTCATCCATATTTCCCTCATGATATTTTGGCATAACTAACTATCATTGGTTATGTATTAACACACTTATTTATTTGCTACAAGTGTAATGCCTTGAGTGGTAACCCTTTCTTGTTTATCTCCAATCTAGTTTGAAACATAGTTTCCCTATATTCCCTTGCTACAACTATGTTCCATTCATCTCATCTAGATCATCTTTTATAAAAATCACATCAAATTTCACACTATGAATTTTATATATATCCATTATCTTCATGAATGCATTTACAAATATACTTTTCGGTTTTGAATTATACTTGATCGCCATTGTAGTTTGTGAATCTACTTGAGGATCCTTCTTAAGGAAAGTTTGTTATCCTGCAGCTCCTTATCTCTCAACATGTTCAATAATGTCTTTGATCCATTGCTCCTCGCTCCTCATTTTCACTCATCACCATTTTGTCTCCACATCATCCTTCTCACCTTTATGTCCCCTTACACGATGCCAAGTATCTTACTTGTCTTTCCTCTTGAGTTTCCCTTTCACTCTTTAGCTTTTAGTTTGACAATATTTCTTAACCATCCATATAGAAAGAGAATCTTAGTTAAGGTATATCTTCTTCCTTGGATCCTCCCATTGTAGAAGCTTCTCCACCATTTCCTCTTTCAAAAGATGACAATCACCACCACAAACATCTTTCCACTCCTCCTTTTCTACTTAACACTCTTGCATCATCACTACCACCATGTGGGCATCCCGATTAAGGATTGTGATTACACTCCCATCTACGTTGCATATGTTCCTCCATCCACTCATGTCACACTCTTTTTTTCTTTTTATCACTTTAATATAACTTCCTTTCATCTCTTGTTCCATTTTGGTATACCTTTGCTCGATCTTTTCATCATTCTTCTTCTTTTTGGTTTGGTGATCTCTTAACCATCTCCATTTCGAGGAAATCTTACTTAAGAGTTTCTCTTCTTTTCATTCCCATCATTCTTCTCATCTTCTTCTTCTCTCTTCTTCTCATCCACTCATCCAACCATTCCACACACTGTATCAATACTTGTCTTTCTCCATATCGTCTTTGCGGTTTGGTGATCTTACTTAAATCCTCTGCGGCATGGCGATCTTACTTAAGAGTCCCTCTTAAGCATGATTTTCATCATCTGGACTCCCTCACTACCCCACATTCTCTCCATCTAAATTTTCATTATTCCCCATCATCACATCATCTCACCTCCTCTTCCATTCACACAAACACCACCACTTCTTACTTGGTCCCTTTTTCATCTCCATCATCCATCTTTGGGTAATCTTACTTAACCATTGCTTTCATTCATTTCGTGTCTTGTTTCTTCATTTCTCTCTCATTCATTCTCATCCACTATATCCTCTTCTCGCTTTCATCTTCCTACACATCGTTATCCCTCTTTCTTTTTTACTCTTTCCACTCCATCTTCTAGATTTCTCCCACATATCTACTCCCATATTTACCCATCATTGTCATTGATGTCCCCTAACATTCTTTCATCATAATATTTTGTTTCCACGCTAGTAATTATCGGTGGACTTCTCCTAAAAATCACTCATCCCCATTCTACACCTGAATGAATCCTTTTCTTTGACCTCCTACATTCTTTCTTCATTCCTTCCTTCCTTTGTGTCCTTTGATCATTATCGGAGGACTTCTCCTAATGTCCCTTCATTGGCATTCCCCCTCCCATTCTTTGTTTACTTTCTTCCTCGTCTCATCTTTTGTCCCATCTTTTCCTACTAATCATTATCGATGGATTTCTCCTAACATCCATTCACTTGGCATTGCCTCTCCTATCCCTTCCTTTCTTTTTCCTCACCACCTCTCCATCTTCCATTCTTCCTTACCAATTTCTTCATTGTCTTCATCATGCACCCTCTCTCTATTTTCTCATCATTAGCATATCCTCATCTCATGCATCTCCGCTTCTTTTCCAATCAATGGCATTCCTCCCTCAAGCTTCTCTTTACGTTCCTTGTGTTTCTCACTCTTTATCAAATATCTTTTTCTTGGTTCTTCCTTCTTACGCATAATTTTTTTGTTCTCTTCTCCTCCTTTCTCATCTTCATCTTATTTCACTTCCTCTTTATTGTCTTTCTCCCAGTTTTACCTCTCACTTCCTCCTTGCTTCCTCATCGTAAAACTTTGACTCTTGAGCATTGTCCCATCTCCTTTATCATCTCATCATCCACATGCATTTCCATGTGGTAAATTCTATATTATTTTCCTTGGATTTCCTCACTATGATTAGTTTTTTTAATTTTCTTTTCTCTATCATCTCTTTCGTTTTCTATAACCTCTTTGTTTTCCTCTGCTCCATCCTTCTTCACACCTTTTGTCTTGAATAACTCTCTCTCTTTTTCTTAATTTCATCCTCGGCTCTATTCTTTTCTTATCTTCTCTTTTTTTTCCTTCTTCATTTCCCCCTTTCTCTATAATTCTTATTTGTTATCTTTTTTCCTCCCCTTTCATTCCTTATATTCTCCTCCTCCATCTCCATCCCTCTATTCCATACCCCTATCACCTTCATATTCAATATTTCTTTCTCTTCTCATAATCAACCAATCCTCCTATTTATTACCTTTTCTCTTTCTCAACATCCCTCACATTTGGCATTCACATTCAATGCCAATGTTTCTCCGTTTATGTATCGTCATCTATCCCTTTCATTACTAATCTTGTTCTTCTCTCTTGCTGACATTGAACTTTCTCTTTTTGAGAACCTTGTCACATATTTTATCTTCTTCAATCCTCTCTTAGGGAAATCATCATATCCATTTCTAATAATATCTTCCCATCTTCTTTTGACATTTCTATCTTGGAAGATACCATAACAGCCATCACCTATCTAAGATTGTTCTCTTCCATGAATATTTTCTTTGATTTTGTTTTGTCACAAAAGTATCTCTATTATACTTATCGAAGAAAAAAGAATTATTTTTCTTCTTCTCCTTCTAATTTACTAACACTTAAGCATCTTTCTTATGAAACATGATTGTCATTATATTTATCACCCTTTTAGAAACTTTTATCTCACTTTTCTATCCTATCTACTCATCCTATCCACATTTATGATTATTCCCCTGGGATATCTTATTTCAACATCCATCTATGTCTAATGTTGGGGCACCTTCTCATCCTTATACTTGTCAACACATAGAACTCACTTTTTGTCCTTCTTGTGTTGGGGCATCATTATCTTCATCCACGTCCCTTTTGTGGACGCATGATTTTACACGATTCCTCGCGAGAAAAGGATTGCGCACATCATCTTTGCATTTATTTGCACAAATTTAGATGTTTTCCTATGACCCATTGGTCATCTTGGTTTACATCCTTACCGCAAGTGGTCTTCACCCACTCACTAGTCTATAGAATGTTGTCATCTTGTCTCTGTTGAGACCACAATTGTCCTTTACCGATGTGATATTGAAGTCACCATGCCATACATTTTTTTTTTAATTGCTATTGTGATCCTTTTTTACTGAGGCATCTTGCCTTTGGTCATGTCTTCATCCATCTTTAGACAAATATTTAATCTTCCCTTTTGTTTTTGTCTCATGGCTTTCTATCGCAAACCACTCAATAAAAAGAGGAAAATGTAGACATATATTTTTGGTTATAGTGCTCATTCGTCATCTCACATTCACATAATTTCCATTCTCACTTCTCTTTTTCTTAAATTAAATAAAATCTCATATATTTTCTCACCTTGTTTAATTAAATATTAAATGGGATCCATGTAGACCCATTTGATAATTCAACTTTTGGCACTATCCCCCATCTCTCAAAAATTACTAATCCATGGGTATTAATATACCCATCTGACACCCATTTCTAAATGGAATCTTTTATCTCACCCACCATGTCAATCATGCTCCCCACTTCATCTAATAATTCATGTCATGGTCCCCATGTGATCACATCATATATCTTAACTCGGGTTACTCTACCCAACCCCGGTTACTTGTTAACCCCAATCTAACCTCACATTTAAGCTATAAATATGGGTTTTTCCCCCATATTTTAGGGGAGATATATTTTTGAGGGAATATATATTTTTCAAGAAGACCTAGACCGACCAGACCAGGGAGGAGGAAGAAAAAGTTAGAAAATTTGGGTGAATGCTGAGGAATTTTAGCCATTTATCATAATATCATTATTATTCTGTCTTTTGATAACATGTGGAATTTCCATGGTACTCTGCTCATGATTTGGTTCATGTGGTGAGGTTCATGTTGCACTCATCTGATCAATAACACCATCTACATATCGGCATATTTCAGGTTCTTTTGTTTATCAATTTGCATGTTATCTGTTTGGACTCTATTTTATCATTATTCTTATCACATGGGGGTTGATAGCCACCGAGGGAGTTAACACTTCCGGATCTACTTTGTCAGAACCCCCGCATAAAATCTCTAATCAATCTTTCTCTAGTGTATGAACTATGATTACTAGGATCACACCAAGGATTCAACTTTGCACTATATCAGGATCACATTGTTTATTATTTCTTGATTACCCATACACTGGATAAGGAGTTGGAAATCAACTTTGCACCTATATCATCCATCGTCATCTCCAGTACTAAGCCCTTGTATACTCAACATTGTTTATTATTTCTTGATTACTCATACACACTATCTGGACAGAAGCTAAAATATTTGATCAACAAATAGTTTTCATAATATCAAGCCTTGAAGTAATGGAATATAACAAGTTTCCAATCATATACCTATAGGGTCAGTATCCACTTTTGGTGATTAATTTTTCTTAGCTTAATCTACACCCTCTAACCATAGGTGCACTAATAAGACTGATGTCCTCCATTTAAAATTTGTTCAAAATTTATCTTATATACTTTGATTGTGAAATGAAAATACCTTTTTCTGATTGGGTGATCTGCAAACCAAGAAATAATGACAATTCTCCTAGCATGGACATCTCAAACTCCTTCTTCATTACATCAACATAATGCATTGTCATGTCTACATTTTTCCTCCAAATATTAGTTCATCTACATATACAAAAACTATAAACTGGTGATCTCCTTACGCCTTCATGTGAATATTTTTATTTGTTTCTCCTCTTTTGAAACCTTGTTCTAATAGATATCTATCCATCCTTGAATGTGAAGCCCTAGGGCATGTTTTATTTTTCATTAAAAGAATGACAAATCCACCATTTTACATGTCTCTTCAAAAATCATTCTTTAGTTTGTAAACATAATCTTAACATGCGAACATCATAGAGCTCAGGAAAGATCTTAGATCATCATTACGAGAGACGAGAGATACTTTAACTAGACTTGAAACACGTGAACAAAAGATCAGAAACTGAAATAAAATAGAAAGGAAAATGCACAAGAATTCATATTCATCTTATAAACAGACATGAAAAGGAACTATGAAGAATCATGTATGAATCCGAACCAAGAAGGATCATATTCAATTAACTTGGTAACCTCATTACATTCATTAGACTTACTACAAAAACACCACATTATGGTAGACCAAAGTCATGCATCATAACTGGATCCATATCATTTAGCTCTCAAAAAGAAATTTTATAACCCCAAGCCCTTGATACATCCTTCTCCTATATTTAATCTACCCAACCCAAAATAGAGTTCCTTGTGGCATTTTGTAGGGCTCCGCTCCTTCTTCTCTCTCTCTATACCCGATTCCACCTCTCTTTTCTTCTTCTATGGGTGCTTGTATATATAGGCATCCCAAAGTGCCAACTCATCCTTCTACGGCCTCAGATCCATTGCCAAGTGTCGAATGTGGTCCTCCATGGGAGCATGCTCCTCCAGGCCTGAGCTCTCCACTTTTTGTCATGATGGTCTTCTAGAAGCTTCCATCGCATAGGGCATATTCCTTCCTAGGCCAACTGTCACTAGGATGGCATCTTATCCACTCGCATGTGTAGTCGGGTCACACTTTTCTCGTGTCCTACCCGATACGCCAAATATGGCTAAGTCCGAGACCTTGTCTTCGGTGCATGTAACATGGCCCTTCTAAAACCCTCCTAGAACCCTACCTTGTGTGCCTTCTCCTTGCGTGCCCATCCTTCAACCTAGGCCTTGTGTGCCCATGTGCCTTTGTGTACTTAGTCAATATTTTAGGGGCCCAACATCACCCCACACTATATGCCTATGTTCTCCACCCATGGGAACACTTCTCAAAGAATAAAGAATCACAATAGACTTAACGTCTTGGGAAAAGAATAAGGGGATGAAGAATTTGGAAAAGAAGAAAGAATGGGAAGTGATGGCATTATTGCAACAAGCTAGGAAAATATTTTTGCAAGTCGGCCTCCAACTTGTTCAGGCATCGACTTCATTTTGTGCTCTCTGGAAGAGGTCACCGACTAGGGTGCTTACCTCCCCAAAACTCAGTCCATCTCCTTGAGTGTTCATAGTGTCAACAATTTTCTCCAACTCCTTGCCCATGTCTTCAAGTGCGTGTCCATCCTTCTAGTAATCTGTGGGTATAGCTCCTTTAGCTGGTTCTTGATTGTACCCCTTAGGGCCTCAATAGCTTCTGACTTCTTTTCAACCTCGGCCAGGATTCTATCCCACTCTACTCTATTCCCTTTGTTCTTTTCTTGGAACTCTTTAAGCTCTACTTCATAGTTGGTGACCAGAATACTCGCCACTTTATCTCTGTCTGTGTAGTTGTCATATGCGGCCTCGTGAATGGGAAGCAATCTTTACATCATAAGGACTTTGTTGTATTCAGCCATGATTGCTACTACCTTTAATTTATCCTCCTTCTCTAGGTGTGCTCTTTACTTCTTCCATGGATTCTAAGGCTAGAGGTTGTCTTTCCATGGTGAGGATGTGTTAAGTCTTCAAGGCACTCAAGGGAAGATCCATACTTTTGCGTGGGTGGTGCTAGGTCTGGATGCTTCAAAAAATGGCATCTAGTGATGGATTCTACTTTCTTATGTACTTCACACACCCTTTCCTTTTCTTCTCTAAGTTCACGCTTTAGTTGAGCGCTAATTAACTCCTCTGCTTTAAATCCTTGGCCTTCTTTTCTAGCTCTTCCTCCTTCTTTTCTAGTTCTTCTTCTAGAAATCTTATCTGTCATTCCATCCAAAGAGCCTAGCCTCAACCTCAACTGAGACCTTGTTGAGTGTGTTGCATAACTTGCTCATCTGAAATTTGTTGAGCATTTACCAAGGGGTTGTCTCCTTTTGACTCTAGTATTTTCATTAGTGCCCCCTAGCTTACCTCGAACTCTGGCTCATCGATGTGGGACTCAATTTCCCAAGAGAGCATCTTCCTCATCGAGGGTATGCACCTTCTTCATCAAAATGACTTCATTGCCATGAGTTGATCTATTGGAATGGTGCTTTGGAAAGTGCATGTGCAACACCTTGTTGGGATCATTAATGTAGCTCATTCCTTGCCTCTGGATCTCCATGCACTTTCCCCTATATGTGCGTGCCCTTAGGAATAATTACCATTAGACTGGGGCCTCCCACTGCTGCCGTGATCTTTCCTCTGCATTTTCTTCCTTATCTTCTTCCATCACTATATCGGTGTTTGCTCAATTCTTGTTCTACCAAGGCTTTGATGATTTTTGTTGCTTCTTTTTTTTCACCTCATTTATTTTCTCCTTTGTGAGGCTTGGAGTTTTTCTGATCCTGTGCCAACTTCTTCACTTCTTTCCATGTCTAGGTGCCTTCCTCCTCCTAGCTACCCTTGCCACACGAAAAGGAACTCATGTTCTTCTTCTTCTCCGCCCTCTTCTTTGAACCATGCATGCTGAAAACAAGTGGTTCTTGGTCCTCTTCAGAATCATCTTCTTCATCATCATCCCTCTCACCTATGTATTTCTCCAAGCTCTCTGTCTCCTCTGAGTCAGCTTCCTCCATCACCTTTTATTTCTTCCTAACTGGGGATTCTAGTATAGGAGACTCTTCTTTCTCTTCCTCTTCCTCTGGTGATTTCTCCTCTGTGATAAGCTTTTCCTATTTGGTGCCTCCTCTTTGATTGGGGACCTCTTCTTGTGCGTGTAAGTACTCATTCTAGCACTTGTTCCTGGGGCACCTACCACTTGAGTATCTTGGGCACTTGGTGCCTTTTTTTGCATTTCTTTTTCCTTTTGTTTGGGTGTGGGCTTCTTCCTACCTGTTAGGTCCTCAGGTATAGCTATCTCATTTTCAAGATAAGCACCCTTCTCAAACTTGGGCTTATCGAAGGTATATACATGTGCCGCGGACCTCCTGCAATATAGTCGAGTTAGGGGTTTTACCATTTGGACTTCATGCGACATGTACTTTTCCATGTATGCGTGCTTGTTGGGGTAGACCAACATCTCTGTGCATCTCCTGTGGTCCCGGTCCAAACTTCCAAGGTCAAGCTTTAACTTTTTGGACTCCTTGAATCTGTTAACTCCCACTGCCTAGAAGTATTGAGTTGTGAAGGTGAATGGGAGCTTGCACCATGGGCTCATGTTTTCATCAGTCAACTTGAACCTACCAATACAAAAGTGTTGGTATACAATGAACTCAACTTCTCCTACTGTAAGCATTGGTAGTTGTTTTGGTATTCTCCATTCTACCCCGAATGCATTCCTTAAGCACGTATACCACTTTTCAAGATGTGCCTTGTGAATGGGTGTCATGCTATCACAAGTGTATTTCTCAAATATTTTTTTTAGGTGAGGGTCTTCCTCTGGGTACTCCCAAATGAACTTTTCTGTTGCATCTGGTACCCCGATTTTGAGAACACAATGGTTAAGAGGACATTACCAAAGAGAATCTTGTCTCCTTCTTATGCGTTGGTGATAATTTCATCTGCAATGTATGTGGACAGATTGTAGATGGTGCCCTCTGATATTCTTCTACAAACATTCAACCAGGACTTGTTTACCTGCGTCCATCTTTTTTGCGTTGAGTTTTGTTACTAGGTGTGTGGCCATTCTCATCACTGGGTCTTGGATATCCATGATATCAAAGTACCTTGACCCCTTCTTGTATGCATATGTGGCCATTATTTCCTTAATTGCTTCCTTGTCACACAGGTCATCCTTTATATCTTCTCCTTCACTAGATAAGGCTTGTGAATTTTGAAATTAGTTGAGGGGTTATGTGCATCTTGTGCCTGTGAAGTGAAAGTGGTCTTCATGTATGCATGACATTAGCCACTGATAGAGGTGCTCTGGCTTTCCAAAGTAGGGTAACTCATAGAGTTGTAATAAACCCACCTTCTCAACTTCACCTTGACTTCATCGCTATAAATTGGTAACCCCTCAGGTGTTCTCTGGTTAGTTGGGCACACTAACTCCAACTCCATTTCCTTTTCAATCATTTGTGTGATGATTGTAGTCACTTACTATCATTTTTCTCAAGTGGGATTCCCATTCCATCCAAGTGAAACCCCATCTAGGTACTGCATTTCTACATACCATTCCTCATTGGTACTTGTGGTAGTCTCTTGTTGTTTTTTCCCTTGCCCTTTGCCCTTCTTAGGTGTTGTTCTTTGGTTTCTTGGGTGCCATTGTGTAGGTTTCTCTTGCACTTCAACGTCTCTTCCTAGCTCTGCTCTTCTATCTTTTCCAAGTTCAAATCTGAACTGTGAAGAATACTCTTTTCCAACCCATGCCCTAGCTGCCAAACCCCAACTGGAATATCTTTTCACAAGATGGATGCTTCTCCACAACTCTCCCCCATGCCCGTGAATTACTTCCCCCGGTTTGCAGATCCAAACTAGTCACTCACGGTTAAAATATTCCAATTTTTCTTCACATGGATCAACTCTGGAAACCCTAGTTCACAAAAATCTCTTCCTTCTTTGTATTCACAAAGTAAATAATGAAGTCCCAACCTTCTATTTATAGTTTTTCCCACTTTTTAACATTAAATGCTACCTTACCTACCACCATACTTTAACACTTAATGCATGGATTTTTCACCAAAGTCTGACTTTAGCACTTTAACTCATGTGCCCAACCTTGCTTGCGTGGACAATTCTCCAACCTTTGTGTGTGACCAATCCATCTTGATGAGGAGACTCTTTGTGTGCGTGTAACTGTGTCGAAGGCACTTCTTCATCATTTTTTTTCTCTCACCTACCTCGTGTTGTGTTTTTGCACTTTTTCCTCTCTTGTACGTGGATCCCCAATGTAGCCTTACCCTGACACCAACCATCCTTTTTCACCTTTCCTTGCATGTACTTCCTTCCTTCACAGGGCCATTCAACTGGGCTTTCCAATGCAATCCTTCCTGGTGCTTCACCCTTCAATTTCTTCCACCTTACTCCACCCCACACTAAAATGATGTGTGGTCCTCTGCTGTATTCTAACCTTAAAAAGTAATGAGATTATTTTGGTGCCCAAGTGCAACACAAAACAATGAGAAAGGAAACACAAGAAAAGAAAATGCATTAAAGGAAATCCTAAACTAACTGGCAACACTACCTTATTTACAAACACCAAGAAGACTTATTTATAGTAGGGCTTCAGCCTACTCCCATTGAAGTGTCTGGAAATCTCATCCCATCCAGTGCTTGTAACTAGCATGTGCCTGAATCAAGGATGTACGAGATGATGTAGGGACCCAACCAATGGACTTTTAACTTCCCAGGATGGTGTAGAAACTTAGAATCATATAGTAAGACCATCTTCCCAACCTCAAACTTCTTGTTCTTAATGTGATGATCATGCCATGCCTTTTGTTTTTCTTTTTCCATCTTTTGGCTCCACCTGGTGAGTGATCATCTTTCATCAATTGCATTAACTTGTCAATTCTTTCTTCAGTGCTTGTTCATCATCATCCAATCCTCTGCGCGTGTTATATACGCAGAGAAGGTAACATGAATTCAACTGGTAGGATAGCCTCCATGCCAAACACTAATTGAAATGGTGTGGCCTTATTCAACCTCTTGTAGGTTGTCCTATATGCCCAAAGAATGGTTGATACTTTGTCATCCCAATCTGTCTACCAACATCATAGATCTTAGTCAATGTGTGGCTAAGTATTTTGTTAAATGCCTCAGTAGTTCCATTTTCTGAGGGTGATAGGGAGTAGTTTTGTGATGGGCCACCATGAATTCTGATAATAGAATCTGACCATCTCATTGAGGAAGTGTGTACCTCTATCACTTGTCAAACTCAATGGGCATCCATACCTGTTGATTATGTTTTCCCATAAAAATCTAGTAGTGGTAGCCATTGTACAATCCTTTGTAGGCACTGCCTCTGCCCACCTTGTCAAATAATCAGTGCAAGTGAGGATATACCATGAACCAGTCCTTTCGTGCCATTGGTGAGATTGGTAAAAAAGTTGATAGCCCACTTCTCAAATGGTTTTGTGCTGGCTATTATTGGTGTAAGGGCATTTCATCCCTTTTTCTAGGTTTTCCAAGGTGCTTGGCAATGGTCACAGGCCTTGCAAAACTCAATGCAATCTTGATAAATGGTCTCCCACCAAGCCCTATGAGTAGAATCTTCCACGTGGTTGCATTTCCACATAGTGTCCTCCTGCAATCCCACCATGCCTCTTCCATAATTGTAATGTGCTCATGTTCTAGCACTGCAATGGCATAGAACCTCATCATGACCCATTTTGTATAGATCTCCACTAATTAACATGTAGGGTGTGCACGCGTATGGCCAACTTCTTCTTCTCCAAGGCCTTCATTTCAACTAGCACCACACCCATTTTGAGAAATACTACAATGTCCTCCAAATCTGAGGGCGTGTGCCATAACCTAAATAGTTGTGCATCTGGCATGGTGTCTTCAATGCTCTGTGCGTCCTCCCCTGAATCAATCCTAGATAAATGATCAGGTCTGGAATTACTTTTTCTTGGTTTGACAACCACCGTGAACTCAAATTCTTGGAACAATAGTACCCACCGACATATGTGCCCTTGTAGAATGGGCTTGTTCACCAAGTATTTCAATGCCATATGGTCAGTGTAAAATATAAAAGGGGTTGCCAAAAAATATTTCTAAATTTATGAAGCGCGTAGATCATTGACAATGCCTCGCTGCTCAGTTGTAGTATAATTCTACTCTGTTGGTGTCAATTTCCTACTTGCAAAGCACAAAGGATGATCAACAATCCCCTCACTAGGTTGTGCAAGTACTTACTCAATGGCGGTCCTGAGGCATCCACATGAACATGGAAAGGCTTATCCCAAGAAGGGAAATGTAGGATGGGCGGTGATAAGCCGATCCTTTAAAGTGTCAAATGCCTTCTGTTGTGCCTCTCCCCAATGAAAGGCACTCTTATGTCTAAGTAACTCTTCTAAGGGTGGTGATCTTGGCATATCCCTTAATGAACTTCTGTAGTACCCGTATGCCCAAGAAATCCATGCACCATGCTTTGACTAGTAGGTTCCTTCAATCCCACAATTACTGCAACTTTTGTGGGGTCTACTAGTAGGCCCTCCTTACATATGATGTGCCCCAATAATGTTCCAAATGGGGTAGCAAAGACACATTTCTTAATGTTGAGGGATATCCTCAACTACTTGACACCTTTCAAACATCAGCCTTAAGTTGTCACAATGGTCCTTTACTAACCCATATATTGTCCAATCATCTAGGTAGACTTGAAGGAATTTATGGATGAAGTCTGGAAAGCTTGTACCACAATGCGTGAGAACACAATAGGTGCATTCTTCAACCCAAAAGGCATGATTGTATAGGAAAAAATTCCCCACTCAGTGGAAAAATTCATCTTCCTTTGGTCCTCCTTGCGATCCTTACCTGGTGATAGCCGAGAATCCATCTGTGAAAGAATAGACCTCGCGCCCTGCCACTCCTTCTAAGATTTCTTCAGTAAATGGGGTTGGGAAAGGATCAATGATACATACTACATTCAGGTCCTTATAATCAACATAGATCCTTATCCTTCCATCCTTCTTGATACTAATCACCATTGGACTTATCCATTCGACTCTTCAACAACTTCAATAATAATACGATGTTATCATTTTATCTATTTCCTCCTTAACCTTCATGCGTAGGTTAGGATTCATTCGAGTATGGTCTCTTCCGGACTAGGTGTGCACCCTCCTTCAACTTAATTCTCATTTCCCCAAGGAATGGTGAACACCTTTAAGCTCATGATACCACGTGGGAATAAATCCTCAAACTCACGTAAAAGATCAATGATCTTAGAGACTTCCTTCTCGACCAATAGTCTCGATGATAGCCTCTTTAGGCTCTTCTTGTCTGAGATGATGTTAACCTTCTTTTGTCTTTAAAGGTTCATGATAGGTGTGCATCCATTCATCAGAACTATCTAACACCTCGTGCGTCCCTGTAGAATGGTCAACATCCAAGTTTTTATTTCTTCCCCATCAATAACATACACCATCTTCCCTTTTTCTTTTTCCATACATGTGTGCTCAAACTTGTATTTCTTTTGTTTCTTCTTCCTCAAAGTGTGCCTCAGGCTAGGTTCACCTAACAAGTCTATAGCCTATCTTCTTACCATGGCACTATCTCCAATGGTAAGGCACTTGACAACCTACAATGCCTTATCCACCAAGGGTTTTGTACTCGATACTCGAATGTTTGAATGAGATCAGCCGCTAACTCTTGCCAATTCCCTATCTAGTGGCATGTCTCAGAATGAATGTACCATGCGCGTGCACAACCTTGTAATGTGGAATACAACTTGTGAACCCATAATGAAGGTGGAAATGCTTCTGTGCTTCCCATCAGGTTGTCTCACATGCTTGGATATGGAGGAAGTGGTCTCTTTACCATGGTAGTCTTTTATAGCCGTGGGCGTTGCTCTGCAAAACCTTATAGAGAAGGAAATTCTCACCTCGTGCCATTCCAAGAGATTATCCGATGTTTCCCACTAGCGTGTAATAGTTTTGAGTAGGACGTAACTTAACATCCCCCTTCATTCATTTTCCTCCTTCCACTGAGCTTCCATCTCCTACAAAAATACCTCAGGGAAGGCTCCTCCTGAGTACTTAGGTAGCTCCTTTCCCCTAGGCACCAGACTGTACATGCACCTTTGTCACCTTTGTTACCGATCCTCTCAAATGTCATCCGATTAACTCATAGGTCCCATGTGCCCAATTATCACATGCTATACTGGTGGTGTCACTTAGGGACTGAGCATCCTCAAACTGGATAACTCCATGGGATGGGATGAATTGTCTCTGGATCCTGATTGAGCACACATATATTCTATCAGGACCTCTTCTCCCAAGGTTCAAGTATAGGGTGTTGATTTCCCATCAGCCAGGGGTATGATGACCCATTCCTCCTCATTTTCAAAGCTTATGTATCCCTTGTTGAACCAAAGATCCACATTGTTCTTATAGCACCATGGGTGCCCAAGTAATGTTGGGAAATTGTTCTTCCTCGGTGAGTGCCAAGACTTGAAGTCCCCAGTAAACTTAGCTCCCTGAATGGTGATGGTTGCATCCTTTAAGACACCGATGGGCATTGCCTTCATTTTTTTTCCATATACAACACATTTGAAGATGGTTGTAATGTAGGTCTTCCCATCTGATGCCATGCATCCAAGGTGAGAACATTGACTTTGCATCTGTGTCAATGAGGATATTACTAAGGAGCCATCCATCCATGATTGCATTTAACGTGATCTCCTATCATAGTCAAGGCTGTGAGGGGGAAGGTTTGCATGCAAGACCTACCTCTCATGCTCTTCTCGGTGCGTGGTACCTTCTCTCTCAACCATGCCCCTAGTAAGGGAATAATATTCTCTTGCCTTATCATTTTACATACTTCCTTGACCTCATCAGGTCATCCTTTGGCACCTCGACCTTCCTTCTTTGCTCCTCCCTCCTGGACTGCTCCTTTAGACATTGGATTTCTCCTTGTAAACTTTGAATGACGTCCATGGTTTCTTGATATACCTCCTTTTGATGCGTAGGGTCTAGGTACTTCCCATGTACCACTTCTTCCCTTGAAACTAGGTTCTTTTGCCTTGGTATTTCCTTTGCGTGCGTGCATGGCCTCTACTCTTGTTGTTACCATAATAGGTTCCAAGCCTACATCACGTGTCACCCGTGGCATCCATTGTGTGTCATCCTTCTTAATGCTCACCATTGCAGTGCCCTTGTCTTTCGGTGTTGTTGATTCATATGCTCAAACAACTCAGGGCACTCCTCATACTTGTGCTTCTTCCCACCATGAGCACTATAATAAGTTTGGGCACTCACGCTTGTAGTGGTTTGTAGACCCACAATTAAAATAGGTTCCATGTGGAACTCACTTCTTCCTCCTCCTCATGTGGTTACCATGACCATGGAATCCTCCATGAAATCCCCTTCGCGTGTGCCTCCATCTATGCGCTCCTCATAATGGTGGTCATCATTCTTAGAACTACTTGGCAAGGCTAGTTTGGTGCACACCATGATCAATGGCCTCATGGATCTGATCAATAAGCCTACAATCCTTAGTATCATGGGTTGTAGAGGTGTAGATCTTATAGTAGCAAGACACATTCTTCCATCGCATACGCATGCTAAAAGGGACATCTACTCACATCATGGTCCCCATGAAAATCTCATAATCTACTACTATACGGTGCGTATTGTCCTCTGGGGGAAACTATCCTTGACATGCCCCTCTACTTCACAATTTGTACACCATATACCATTGTGAGTCTCATGAGTTGAGTTTGTAGACAACTTCTCAGCTTACTTAGCCATAGAGTGATTTGAGCCTCCAGGAATGGGCTAACACCAGTATCAACACTTCCAACAACTTTGGCGTGTAGGGGGCTTCTAACGCCTCACGTGGGTCTGTGAAAGTTTTATGAGATAAAGCTCTTCTAAATGGAGTTATCAACCCCCAAAAAACCATTGAGCATGTTGTGAAGGGTGAATGTCATATGAAAATTTTGATGAGGAGAGTCTTAAACCATGCATCATACTCCCACACACTCTCTGCCATTCCCTGTTGAATCTCCTTGAGGGTGTTGATGCTCTTTTTATTCAAACTCAGGGATGTGGAATTTCTAGAAGGCATTCTTTAAAGTAGTATAATCCACCACCATTTGATGAGGGTCATATTTCCTATATACTAGCTATGCGTGCCCTTGCAACATCATTGTGCAATTGAGCTTGGCCTTCCATTTGGGGTTGTGATCCCCTTTTGCCATGCCATAACAACTCACACTTGTGAACATGCTTTCATAGCATCTTCAATACCCTATAATCTAGAAAATGTAAAGACATCTCAAAGAAGACTTGAGGAGGTGGTTGGGGCCCTTGTCCTCCTGAGCCAGAGCCTTGGTTTCCTCTGGTGTTTCCTCCTCCACCGGATCCACTAGATCCACCAGGTCCTATGCCTCTTGACCCACTAGATCCACTAGATCCACCAGAGTCCTATTCCTCTGATTCACCAGATCCACCAAGGTCCACCTGAGTCCTGATTCCACTAGACCCACCAGTCCACAGGTCCACAGGTCTGTAGTGGTCATGCCAAGGGTCCCCAAAGTTCCTTTGAACTACTACACGATGATGGTTGTGATAATGCCCCACTACAATAGTGTACCCCACACCACTCCCAGATGTGAGACCGAAGGCTTGTGTACTTTCTCCTTGTCCAAAAATTCCTCGAATACTGGAATAGTATGCGTAGCCATAGAAGTGGGAAATGAGAAATTATATCTCTGGGCATAGATCTATCACTTCCACTGATACCAACTGGGTCAATGATACTCCTCCCTTGATCTGGAAAACCAAGTGCTAGGGTTTGGTCACTAGGTGGGTTTAGATGCATGCCAATGACTCTTCTCTCTCTGTGATGAACTCTCATCAGAAGTGAAGGGGTCTCTCTTACGTGCTTGCCAAGATGGGGTAGCACAGATTGCTCAGGTTCCACATCCTCTGCGTGAACCTCAACTCCTTCCCACAACATCTACCTCCATAGATCCATCACACTTGCAACCTCACATTTGTCTAGAAATCTCCCTTTCATGTGCTTCACTATACTTGAGTCATCTCTCCTCCCTTTCTTTCTCTCATCATAATGTCTCCATCTTCCTCCACCTTAGCTTCCTCACCCTAGTGCTCAGAATGGTTTAGCCGGCCATGGAAATGCCTCTAAACTCAAGGTAACAATCAAGATCTTCATTAGAGGAGGAATACATGTAGAAATGATCCTCTGGGCTCCACAAAAACTCAAACTCAGCAACTTTCAGGACAAGAATATGTAGAAATAGTGTACTCAGAGTGTAGCTAGCCAACACACCTTTCCACCAATGATGATCCACACATGAGTCCACGTCAGATCTCATCTTTAGACCTCTAGTATTCTTCTTGGGTCCACATGTGTGATCTATAATACCAGCTTGATCTAGACATATCGAGAGCCATTCATATAGAGCTCTCTTTGGGAAGCAACAGAAAAAAAAATTTCATACAACTCATGGTAGAGGTTCTCTTCTACCCATCTACGTGCATCAAACTCAGGTCAGTGTTGAATCTCTGAGAAAATTCATCCTCCGTGCTTTTGAACCATGATTCAACACTTTCCAAAGTTAAATGCTTTATCATCACTCATTACATAGATCATGATGTATGCCATTTCCCTCTACAACTTTGAAAAGAGGTCTTGAAATGGAACCAAGATGTAGTCATTTTTACACCCACCAAAGGACAAGGGAATCCCATGCGCATCGGCCTATCACCCAGTGGGTGCTGGGCACTCACCCGAGGCATGCGTGGGGTGCCGAGTCTCTCTTTTATGTGAGTTGAGTGGGAAAATCATCATCTATGATCCAAATTTAAAGGAAGTGAGTGGGAATGAAACATGTGAACATCATAGAGCTCAGAATGGCTCTAGATCATTGCAGTCATTACAGACATAGAGATACTTTAACAGACTTAAAGAACTGAAATAAAAAAAAAGGAAAATGCATAGGAATTCATATTCATCTTATAAACAGACATGAAAAGGAACTATGAAGAATCATGTATGAATCCAAACCAAGAAGGATCATATTCAATTAACTTGGTAACCTCATTACATTCATTAGACTTACTACAAAACACCACATTATGGCAGACCAAAGTCATGCATCATAACTGGATCCATATCATTTAGCTCTCAAAAATAAATTTTATAACCCCAAGCCCTTGATACATCCTTCTCCTATATTTAATCTACCCAACCCAAATAGAGTTCCTTGTGGCATTTCTATAGGGCTCTGCTCCTTCTTCCTCTCTCTCTATACTCCGATTACCTACCTCCTTTCCACCACCTCTTTTTTTTTTCTATGGTGCTCATATATATAGGCATCCCAAAGTGCCAACTCATCCTTCTATGGCCTCAGATCCATCGCCAAGTGTCTGAATGTGGTCCTCCATGGGAGCATGCTCCTCTAGGCCTGAGCTCTCCACTTTTTGTCATGATGGTCTTCTAGGAGCTTCCATCACATGGCATATTCCTTCTTTCTTGAAGGAACTTTTGAGTCTTATCTCTCCTTAGCTTCCTCTTCTACTCCATCTAATTATATGGCTCCTTCCTTATTACTTGTCATCATATTTTGTGAAGCATCCTTAGATCTTCTAAAGCATGTCTCATAAAATTTCACATGTGTGCTTTCTAGTATCTTTTTAAGGCTCTTGTTATAACCCCCATATGCTTTTCTCACACTGAATATCCTAAGAATATCCCTTCATAAGCTCTTGAGTCAAATTTTCCTAGATCTTCTTCATCTCTCTTGATGAAAAGTATACTCCCAATCAACCTAAAGTTTTTATATTGGTATATCTTTCCTTCCAAAAATCATATGGAGTATGATATTTGTTAACTCTTGTTTGACCTCTATTTATATATACATATCTACTTTTTCCCGTATCCAAAACTATCAAGAATATTTAACTCATTTAGGATAGTCCTTTTCATATCTTGAACAATCTTATTTTTTATTTCTACTACCCCATTTTGTTGGGTTTCTTAGCAGATAAAAATTTCCTTCTAATACCTTGTTCTTCACAATAATTGTCAAATGCATTTAACCAAAATTCACCTCCTCTATCCCATACATTTGATCTTTACATTCTTCTCATTTTCAACCAATACATTGAATCCTTTGAACTTGTCAAGAGCCTCTAATTTTTCTTTCAAGAAGGAGACCCAAATCATTCTAGTGTAGTCATCAATAAAAAAACATGAATTAATTATATCCTTGAATACTTTGAACCCTACTAGGTCCACATAAATCAGTGTGTATCAACTCTAGAGGTCATGAGGTAGAATATTCTTTATACTTAAACTTCATCCTAGTTTTATTTTCATGTTGACAAGATTTACACAAGGTATTAGTTGGTTTGTTTATCTTGGGCATATTTCTTACACATTTCTTGGTATTGATCTTGACCAAATTTTCAAAATTTAGGTGTCCCATCCTTCTATGCCATATCCATCCTTCATCACCCTTTCTCAAGAAATAACTTTCCTTCATGATTTCATTCAAATATACATATTGATTTCAGTTATTTCAGCCTCAAGCAACCAACTCTCTTATTTTTAATTTTCTTATTTCACATTCCTTTCTATGAAATGTCAATGTGTTCCTTTGAATACACATCTGACTCACACTAAGTAAATTATGTTTCAAAGTACTTCTACATAACTCACATTGTTTTCAAGGTTTTTCGTTATCTAGACTCAATGAATTTTTTCCAACTATATTGGAAGATATATTATCACCAAACCTTACCAGTCCTACTATATTCTTCTTTAAATAAATGAATTTACTTTTATTCCCTATCATGTGACCTGAACATCCATTGTTAATTTACCAAATCATGTCTTCATTATGAGTATGAAAGGCAGTTTGAATAATTAAGGATTTTTCTTCATTCTTCATACCTATCCTAAACTAAGTGTATATTTCATATTCTATATTAATCTTGATTATTGACATAATTTTCTTTGTTATTTTGAACATGATGCTTGTAAGGAACCCAACATGCTCCTTTAGAAATTTGACCATAAAACTCCATAGCTGATCCATTATGTTCTTCAGGGATCACATCAATATGTTAATCTTTCCTCAAAGGCCCTGATCTAATACCAATAGTTGGAATTACAAAAACTAAGAGGATGAATTAGTTTGTGATAAAAACTTCAAATACTTATACAATTTCTTTCATTAACCATTAAGTGCATATCCACAATAAAATAACCATGAAAGATCAAATGAGAGTGTAAGAACACAATAACACCAGATATGAGTGGTAACCCCTCAAAGTGAAGAAACACCACTAAATCATAACTTTATCAAAGATATGAATCAAAATTTAGTTGAGCACCAACTCAAAAATGTACACCAACCCCTAGATTTAGTTAGGCACGAACCCCAAAAGGAGTACCAACCTATATTTTATCGGATCACCAACCCTACAAGGAGGAACCAACCCCTAATATGAATGAGTACCAACTAAAGCCACATGAAATGTATGTCACCACTTAAATGTTTATGCAACAACTAAATATGAGAAATTGAATCTCACTCTCCTTCCTCTTTCTTCTAATTTACACTCTATGTCAACTCATTATATATCTTCTTCTTGAATCTGAATTAGGTCCAATGACCTATATCTCCAATTCATGTAAAAAAACTATAAAATATGAACACACTCTTTTACCTATCTTTCAGGTCACAACTACCTCTTTCACATTCACAAATCACCCTCTAGGTCACACTTTTTCTCCTCACTCTCAACTAGCTCAAATGATCTTTGTAATATAATTTTATACTTGTTTCTTCATTACAATTCACCTGGGTTAGCCATAATAGAGTAAAATACATTTTCACGTCATAATAACATTATAAAAATAACACCCATACAACTATATAGGTCACCAACATCACCTAGATCCTTCTAGACCTCCATTAGGATGTAAGATGCCCTAAAGCACCCAAAACAAGAAACTCACCACCAATGGAATGCTATGGGAAAACCCAACTTCACTAAATCATGGAACACATTTAGACATGTTTAATAATCCTTAAATAACCTAAATAAACCATAAAACAAATGGAAAAACCATCTCACCTCATGAAGCCACTCAAGAGCATGCACAAACAAGCATCCTCAAAACTAGTCCTCAAAAAAAAGCCATAACTTGCTCAAATATTATAAAAACTCAAGTGTGATATATTATCTTAATCTTAGCATGATCACCAAAATCAAACCATTCCACAAATACAACTGTAACACCTCCAAAATAGTTGTGCACCTAGACTGCTCCAAACTGCCAAAAACTACCCAAAAACTAGTCATGCAAGATAGGGCACACTTGACATCCTAAGACCTCAACCATGATTTGAAACCATCATGTACATGAATAAAAACTCCCATAATTCAATAAATTCCAATTTATTCATTAGGTACAATGGAAACTTTTGGATAAAACTAAAAATCTTCAAAAACTTATTGTTTTAAGTGGGGCCCACATACAACCAAAACCTCTAAATCACACCAAAAAAATTGGAGTCCTCTACAACCTCCAATCATAGCATTTAAAAAACAATAAATTATGGTCACTATACTCAAGTTCTTCCAAGTCGTTATCAAACTAGGGTTTTAAGAGGGTTAAAAAGTTGTTTGGCTTCTTAACGATTGTTCATAAAAAACGACAATAAAACAACCTCATTCCACTTGGAAAATATTCATGATATACCTAACCATCCCCAATTTATTAGTTCCCCATGAAAATCATACAGTCTCAAGGATCATGAGAAAGTCAAACCTTATCTCAAAACCTCACCTTTGGTAACTCGGTATGGTAAAAATCACATAAATTGCTTAATATTTCATTCCGGGATGTGAAACTTAGACCACACCATAATATAAACCTTCTCAACCTTCTGTAATGATCACCTTTCTATTTATATCCTCAATATAGTCCAACTCCCTTCACTAGGGCATGCTTTCTCAAGGATTGGTTCTAGTATAGACTTAGAAACCATAACTTCTCCTCATATATACACTCTAATACACTTGTGAGTTTCCTAAACTTCATAATCATACTTCCTATACTCCCACCAATATTACATAGCTACTACATGCTTCACTTCATCATCACATACCTCATTCTACTCTTTAGGCCTCAAAACAGGGCACCTTGAACATGCTTGTTTACGAGAATCGACCTCCTCATCACCTTGGCTACGTTTAACACATGCAATGACCTTGACATACTTCATGAAATCATCACAACATCAGTGATACCTTTGAAATTCACTATACTTCTCAAAATTCCATGCAATCTTAACAAGAAAAGTAACCTCAACTTATCACAACCAATCAAACTTCATGTTTCTCTATCCTTTTAACATAAATGACAATAAATGACCAGCATCATGTACTATTTTCTCTTCTTATTTCACTTTATACCATTTCATCTTCATCTACCTTTATAACTGATTATGTGAATCTTCATTTCTTACAGTCGGCTCTTTAATGATATGTCATCAACAATGTCCTTTGGCATTCCATCTCAATATTCGCATACGTGTTGCACATTGGATGCACTTTGTATGGGTTTTGGCTCCATAGTGACTGCATTATCCATTCTTTGAAATTGATAAGACCAAAAACTAATTTTCTTGCTAAATCTTCCAAACCATGACCTTGACCAACGAAACACCACTCTTGCAGACTTATGACATCAAAATTTGGAATCATTTGACATCATTAAAAAATATCAATAGTAAAATCCCCACATCATCTTTTGGAATAAAAACACACAATATTAATCTTGACAACAATTACAAATCCATGCCATCAAACTCTTCATGACATCAACCATGCACAACATGACATCAATAACAACTCACAATAATTTCCCCCTTTATCAATGATGGAAACCACTCTTAGAAAAGCTATGGAAAATACTCTATTTCTCTCAAATATGAACATTACGATATCATTATTCCCTTTAAAATTAATGAAAAAGTGATACCCACAACTTCATTATTCTCGTCCTTTGATATCACACTTAGAAATTACCATATTTGGAAGAATCATCCAAGAATTTTTCCATTATATTTATGCATACCTTTTTATATACTACTTGAGCTACTTTCTTTCTCTTGGATCTAAAGAACCACCTAATTATCCCCCTTTTTACAAAATATTTTTTTGAAACGTTATTAAACTACTCTCGTTGTTTTATCTCTTTGCCTGAGTTCATGATTCCTTCATAGAACTTATGTGCACAATGATACTATTTTAATGTGCACTTCCTCTACTATAGATAAAAATAAAAAACCTTATAATAAGATACCAAATTATTGGTAAAAAGAATCATTACAACTAGCTTAATATATTTCTCACATAGCTTCAAATGAATCAACTCCACAAGATATCTAAGTAACTACCTTCAACACTCTTCAATCATATTTTCATGTGCCTCTTGCACAAGCATAGCTTATTCTTTGTATAAAAACATATCATCATTATCATTGATGTGAAGCATCAACTCCATCTTTGTAAATAGATCAATTTTACATAGATTTTGGCTTGCAGGTTTGGTTGTAGGTCTTAGGGGTCCATTTGAGTTATTTTGAGGTATTAGTTGGTGTCTAGGCTCTTTAAAATTCAAATGAAGTATTTCCCTCCAAAATGTAAATTTGAAATTTTGGAGCCATTTTTGGCTTACACATGTTGTTGTAAAGAGTCTTGGGGCATATAATATTTGTAATGGGTGAGATGAGGCATAATAGAGGTGTATAGGGACATAAAAAGTTTTATTAATTTTTAAATTACAAACACATAGTGTAAAAGGTCTCCAAATGATGAACCATGCTTATAAACTATAGTTGTAACTGACCTAAAGGGTCTAAATCATGGTTTAAAGGAGATATGTGGCTATAAAAACCCTTTTGTAGCTGAAACTCCTCATTCTACTAGGGTATGAATCCAAAAGTGTTGAGGGTTTCAAGAAATATTGAAGGGAAGACTGAGTTTCTATGGTTTTGGTTGTAAACTCAAAGGATTGTGTGTTAAATTTGTAGGATTTCAATCCTTAAAGTTGAGGTTCTATAATTATGAATGGATTGTGGTTGATAAGAATATCAAATGGTGTATTTGAAAGTAAGGAATAATAAAATTTTAGGGTTGAGAGGTACTGACAAGACATAAATATGAAATTGTGTACTAAGCTAATAAGTTAAGGACTCTATTTTCAAGAAATCTGTGTAAAGTATTCATCAAGATCATTTAGAATCTATGCATGGAATTTGGGGTATACACTCAGGGATTATTCACAAGGAGTATCTAGAGAATTTGTAGATTTCCTTAATAATATAAGAACATTTATTACTATTTACTTTGTTTGAAGAATAAATTCTAACCGTGAGTTACTTAGTGAATGTATAACTATGTGACAAAGTATGATGAGTCTAGTAGTCAAGAAAAATTGTGTGAAGAAAGGACAATCTATGCCCTTAATATGGTTGGTAAGAAGGGAATATATGTGTTTACTCATTTCCTTGTTAAGTGAAACACTTTTGAGTACCATACAACAGAGTATTAATCACGTCCAAAGATACAAGACCCTATTTGACTTTGAGAGTATTATGGGATCAAGGAGGTGTGATCAAGTTGGAATCATTACATGTGTCTCTATCAACAACATAAATCTCTACCTTTTATTGCTATGAAATATATAACCTCTATTATGGAGGATACCCTATCTAGAAGAACCATAACGAGATAAATAAATCTTGCTAGAAGGTTTTAGTGGTTGCATCATCTCGAAAGAAGGATATTGGAGGTCTGCGAGTCTCTGCTACCTTATAATAGTCCATACCAAGATAAGAAGCAAGAGGGTTTGTTTTTGGAAAACCCTAAGGCATTGGAAAATAGTGTTTTGTTACAAAAAAATAGAGATAAATGAAAATGATCCAAAGCTTAGAGGGAATTTGTCATGATATACTAGTAAAAGCCTCATGATGAGAGTAGTAAAATAATTCTCAGGTATGATTTGTAGCCTTTGAATCAATACTCTGTTCAACTTATTATGAATATTTCTCTTCCTTGGCCATATGAGCCTCCCATTTGGAATTAGCTAGGGTATGAATTTTGAACCCTCAAACTAGTGAAGTTCTACCTAAAATTTAAAACTAGAAAAATAATGAGTAGAAGAGGATTCAAGAAGAATGTTGATGATTTTAGGGTGGGATTTTAAGCTACATGTAACAATTGACTAAAACAGTGACCATGCATAGTCAAGGCCTAATTGAGAAGGAAACCTTACAAAGGAGGTGAGTGATGGCTATATAATCTAATATTAAAAATTAGAAGAGTAGAAGAATGGATTAATTGGTACCTAAGAATGCATTTATTGCACTCGAAACCAAGAGGTAGTGAAGATAATCGTGACAATATAGTTAGACATACCTAATTAGGACTTATAAATCTTAGAAGGTAAAAGAATAAAAGGAGTAAAGGAAAGGTTAGGGATCAAAGTTTTTGCAAAGCATATTGAATATGGTAAGGATGATTAATTTAGTTTATAAAATTTCCTAAGTAATTCAAGAGACTCATATACCTGGTTGTAGCAAGAATACCCTATCTTAAGGGAATAAAGAGACCAATCTTGACAAAGTAGAGGAGCTTGTTGTTTTGGGAGGTTCTGAGTCCATTGTAGGTTGTACCCAAGTTGCTACATGTGTTTGAATAGTAAAAAAAGAAGTAAGAGCTCTGAATTGAACTAAGGGAGAAACATTTACATGCTTGATCTAAAGGTTAACAAAGACAAGTATAGTGTAATCTGATCCTAAACAAGTAATTTGCACCTTTTTCTTTACTCATGAACCATGTATAAAGATAAATAAACCTTAAAGAAAGGTCATTGAGTGCAGGATATGACATTGAAGGTTCCTTACATGTGGTCATTTTTCAATGTTTGCAAGCTCTAAGCCATTATAGGCTTGTCATAAGATCCATTAGGTAGAGTAAATGAAGAAATTGTCTTAAATTCCACTTATATACTAAAGGTAAGTTTCAATTGTGTAAATGTGCTACATCAATCACTATATGTGGAATCAGATTTAGATTAATAGAAAACCTCATCCTGATTATCATCATCTTGATCACCTTCATCTTTTTCTTTCTCATGAAAACCATCTATTTGTAAACCCTGGAAAGACTCCTTTTATCACTTTTCATTTTTTTCTTATATCATTATTAATGAATATTTCCATCCCTTGGCCAATCCATTTCCCACCTTTGATTTCCTCATTGGAACTCCCCTATATTTTTATTCTTCCAAACTTTTATACATTTACCTTTGTGTTTCAATGCAAACATCCACTTTCTGGTTGTGATCTATAGGATTATTTGTACATTGTCTTGTTATATGTCCATACCTATTACAATTATAACATTTAATATCATTTGATGAGAGAGAAAATGAACCATATCTTTTATCTAAAAAACCATGTGCAACTCTGTTTATGTTCCATCCATGCTTATTTTTGTATGTCCTTTACAATCTACTGCTTTGTGACCAAAATGATTGCAAGAGAAAAAATAACCATAAAACGAATTATGATACCTAGTAGACTTCTTTTGAAAGGATGATCTTCTATGGTTTCTTCTTGGAACACTATGCCACTTGTTTTGACATTTTTTTTTTTTGTGAAGCTTTATTCTTTTGATGATCCTTATCTTCTTTCTTCAGAGGTTCAATAGCTTCTAATTTAGTAACTTCTTATTTTTCCTCATAACCAAGACCAGATTTATTGAATGGTTATTGTTGATTACTGAGCATATCATCTAGAATTTCAGTAATCTTATCAAACTTGAGGAATTTATTCAAATTATTATTTGTCTTCTTGATTTTATTTCTTAAGGAAACAATTTCAAATTCAATTTTCTAATAATTTCCATTATTTGTTTTTTCAGTTGGGTTCTCACAACCTCATTTATCTTCTTCATCTCTTCAAGTTAAACCTTTAGGCCAATGATGATCTTACTGTATTATTCAATATCTTGAAACAATTTTGATTTTGAGGAACAATATTATTCTTCAAGTATATGAAGTTGTTGATTTTGTCTCTTATTCTTATTTCTAAGAATCTTGATCTCATCTACGGTACTAATGAGCTCTCCTTCAAGATCCACCTCAAAATTTTCTTCATCTTCTAAAATTTCCTTTTTATTATCCCTACTTGATTCTCTTATCATGAAAAACTTCTTCTTCATCACTTTCTGAGATACCCTCATCACTTCCCTTAGATGAGATATTTTTCTCTTTTGAATAATAGTTTTTTTGTGCTTGTAAGAATTCCTCCTTTTCTATTTTTTCATCTTATTTAGTTCTTTCACAGTTTCCTCTCACTTAGGTGATTTATCTTTATTTGTTCTCATCTCATACGCAGTGATAATCCCATGTAATTCATCCATTTTTAGATTTTTCAACTCCTTCATTTATTCAACTTCATACACCTTGGCTTCAAATGAAGGAGTTGAAAAATCTATGAATTACCATCTTTATCTGTCAGAGGAGTTGTTAGAGCTGCATAACCACTTAAATTTGATTCCACATGTCCAACCCAAGATCCATAAGATATGTGCTCATGCTTTTACTCCAAAAGGAATAATTAGTCCCATTGAAGAGAGGAGCCTTACTGGTTGAAAACCCTCCTTGAACTTGATTACTAGTAATACATGTGCTTCTAGGATCTCCTTCAAATTGTTAGGCCTACTACAAATAAAAACTCTAATACCAATTGTTGAAAGCACAATCATAAAGAGGCTGGGTGAATTAGTGTCCTTATAGAATTTCCTTTAATTATGTTTTACCATTAGCTTGCATGAACCATCAATGCAACATAATGAACTTATAAATGCATAAAAACCCATTCAAATGAACATGAAATGAGAGATAACACATGTGAACACAAAATATATGTGGGAGACCCTCAAGGCCAAAAATAAATATTTAGTGAAACACGAACTCCGTAAGGAACACCAACCCCTAATTACTAAGAACCAACTTGACAAGGTTTTATCAAGCACCAACTTGCGGTGAAGCTATAACCCCCAAAATTTATTGAAGCACCAAATCCATAAGGAGAACCAACCCCTCAATTTAAGAAAGCACCAACTTGTAAGGAAGCACAAACTCCCTAAGTGAATCAACACCAACTTAGCTATTTCTCAATGTTTTTCATCTTCCCTCTATTTCTGATCAATAAATGATGATCATCTCTCTTCCCTTCGTATTTGTTATTCAAACCTTCATCCACTCGCTCAACATGCAATTGTGCTTTATTTCTCTTCTTTGGATGACATGGATCCACACTACTCACTCTTCCTTCCTCTTAAATATTATACCATTTCATTCATCTTGTGTTTATTGTTCTTCCTCTCTAGCACATCTTCATCATCTTCCCAACAGTTTTCTCTTTCTTCATCTTCAACAATTCACTACACTCTATAGTTTCACATCTCTACCTTTTAGATATTCTCCTCTTTACCAAAATATACATATCCTCCATCTACTCTTGGATTTTATGATTTGAATTCCATAGTGTCATTTATATTCTATTTATATACATCATGTACTCTTTTCTCTTTTTATTCCACTTTATACCTTTTCAACTTCATTTAACTTTATAACCAGTTATGTGACTCTTCACTTATTATGAGTCAGCTCTTCAAAGATCTATCATTGAACAATATCCGTTGACCTTCCATCTCGATTCATTACATACATGTTGCCCATTGGCTACACTCTGGTTGGGTTTTGGCTACTTATGGCTGCGTAGTGACTTCATTCTCCATTCTATGAACTTGATAAGACCAAAAACTCATTTGCTTGCTAAATATTTGAAACTATGACCTTGACCAATGTAACACCACTCTTGCAACTTATGGCATAAACATTTTTCATCATTCAACAATCTCAATAATAAACTCTCCACATCATATTTTAGCATAAAAAGAAACAATCTCAATCTTGACATCAATGACAACTCCATGCTAACAAACCCTCATGACATCAACCATGAAAAACATAACATCAATGAAAAATCACAACATGATCAATTGTCAATTTTTAAAATTGATATATTTTGGTGTCATTACATGATGAGAGATATACAAGGGAGGGAGGGAGGGGAAGAAACAATTCATTGTGACAATTGTGTCTCGATAGGTTAGAAGAAATATAAAAGGTTAGTTAGAGGGAATGTTAGTTAGAATGGGAAGAAAGATAGATGATGGTGGAGGATATGATGGGGGATGGAAAGATTGCAACATAACTTGCGTACCATCATGGTTTGGAAGAACCTTTTATTTGATGTAAGCATACAAAAAAGTAAAATGACATGAAAATCCATAATACCAATTTTTGTGCAATGCTAAAGAACTAACTCAAAGAAAAATACATAATCAATGCAATATAAGAAAGTAAACAAAAAAATACGCTCAAAAAAATTATACCAATTTTGTTTATCCAGTTTCAATACCCAAATGTTTGAGTTATATGACAAGGGTTAAGATGGTGCCCCAAGCAAGGATACATGCAAGGGATTTTATGGAAAACATAGAAGTCCCAAGAAAAGTAAATCTGCCCTATAAAACTGTATTGAGAAATGATATATGATAGGAATAAAGATAGAAAAAATAAACAATATTTGTTGATGAAATAAGATCACAAGATGATGTACATGTCATGTGCTAGAACTAGAAAGTGCTAAAATAAGGTGTTTTGTGGTATAGTTTCACATTTTCATTGTTTTCGTGTTTGTCATATTTTTGGGTTTTGAGATTTTGTGAAAGTTTTCTTATTTTTAGATATTTTAAATGGTTGGATTTTTTCTAATATTTTCCAAATGTTGAGGATTTTTCTAATATTTTCCAATGTTTTGGATTTTCTAGGTTTTAAAAACTATGTACACGAGAAGAAAATGATAAGTTTCCCCCCGAGATATGATAATATACAAGGGAAAACTCCCATGCATATGTACAAGAATAAGAAAAGAGAGATCAAGGAAAAGAGAGATAAGTTCAAAAATATTATAGATACAAGCCAATGAAAATCTAGGAAAGAGTGATCATGCCCCCAAGTGTGAGGCTACATGTGAATAATATAATCCTCTTGTGGTTCTAGAAACTAGTTTTCATCAAAGGAATTATCAAAAGTGCCACAATTGTGTGGTTTCGGTGACATGTTTCTTTCGGTAGTAGGGTTCCCTAAAATAATGTTTGAAACCAAAAATGTGGCCAAGATGTAGATGATAGAAAGATGTATAATATGTGTTCATTAAAAGGGGGACAAAGTTTCCCTCAAACATTGTAAGAGGGAAATTTAATCACATGTATGTTTTGAATGAAGAAAAATAACAGTGTGAATGTTATGGATGGATATGGAAAATGTAACCAAAACATTGGCGGTGAAAAAGTGATGAACCAAATAGAAAATAATTATGAGACAAATTATGGACTAAAGAAATAGTCTAAACAAGGTCCATATAGCACTTGGTAACACACTAATCTTGTTTGTCATTGAGATCCAATATGTGCGCATGAAAATGAATTTCTTCTTGAAGTGGAGATTTGATAGGTAAGAAGTGAATACAAACTAAGAAACATGTAGGAATGATTGATTTGCATACTTTATTGAATGGAGAGTGGAAGGAAATTCAAACATTGCTTACTTCCATCCAGACGTCCATACCCTCTACGAGAATATATTTGATTCTAGTTATAACATTTCTCTACTACATACGAGGTGTCTATATCCTTGATAGACATCCTAGAAAATACCCCTAGAGACATTTATATTTTTTTCTTTACTTTTTTCTTTTTGTTTTTTGATTGATTTATATTTTCTAAAAATTATTTCAGCTCTCTCAATCATTTTTAAGGGCTTAAGAACTGTTGATGGCTTGATGGAAGGATGTGGAAGTGATTATAATGATGACATTATCTAGTGTCTACAGATATGCCTAGAGGTATTCATAACAATTTTATTAAATGTATGATAGTTACATGATCTCTAAAATCTCATACGCTCTTTAATTTACCAAGGTAATGAAACACCAAGGTCAAATAGATACAATAGAGATAAATTCCAAATAATGAGCATGAATATACTAACCAAAATATCATCAAAGGGATGAAAGTGATGGGTGATTTAAAGATGAAAGGAAACAAAGGAAAGAACATCCATGTGTATGTAATACCTTATTGTGATGTATGATGTTTTTACCTTTGATTTTTTGTAATTTTTAATGTTTTCTCTGTATTTTCATGGTTCTAAGAAGGAAACCCCTCAAAGGGAGATGATGAAAATACATGAAATGGAGAAAGATAGGAATGAAAATGGGATGGAGGGAAAATATCTAGGATATGGTAGTAAGAATAGGTTAGGATGGATTCATATTTTGGGACCAACAATGTCACTCCATCAATTTTTTTATGTAGACAAAAAAATTGTCTTTAAAGGACCAGAGAAGATAGAATAAGGCATGGTTGAAATGGCCTAAGGGACGAAGAGATATTTTATTTTTATTGGGAGATGGAAATGACTCAAGGGAAGAATGTGATTTGGATTAGGATGTCTCAAGAGTTGAACTAGATTTGGATTTGGGATAGGTTTGTATTGGCTTTCTTAGAAGACATTTTAGTGCGTATCAAGAAGAGGTTCTTGTGGATGACATATGGTGGGTGGATGAATGTTCTCTAGGATAAATTTGATTAGGTGGAACCTAAAGGTAAAAGGATAGTTGGTTTTTGGATTAAATTTTTAGGAGATAAATGTTGGAAAATGAGAGGTAGAATAGGTTCCTTTTATCGGTTACATGAGGAATCACCAAATATCTAGTCATGGATGACATTGTTTGATTTGAATACCTTGACCTAGATTTTTTTATTGAAATGTTTCATAGTGAAGGAATTTCCAAGTTGATTCGAGCGGTGCAATGGCTGAAATATAAATGATTTGTGAAAACTTGGATTTTCATATGAATTTGCAAAGGAATCTAACGAAAATGGACATTATAGCGACACAATTTTAACAATCAAGAAATTTTGGAAAAAAGTTTTAAATGTGAGTATCAAAATGGTTGATGAAATTTTGGTAGAGTTTTAGGTTATTCTCTTTAGTAAATGAAGAAAAATTATGAGAGAAGTATGATTTTTGATGAAAGATATGCAACACAACTTGGATAGAGTTTCACCTTGTTCTATCACTAAAACAAGGTTTTAACTCAAACAAAGTTTTTATTTGTAAATTTTTGGTGTATACAAACAATATGGGATAAATTGGCCCTGATTTTTAGGATTCCTAGGGATTTTTGGATATTCTCTCACTAATACTTGTGCGAATGAGTATACGTACCAAAAAAATTTGATTACAAAATTTACCCCTTAATCAATTAAGAATGGGGTTATTACCACACAAAACGTTTGGTTTTCCTCATGGGTGATACTAGTCATGTAGGATGGGGTGCTACCTATTTTTTTGGCTGGTATTCTCAATGTTCCAACCAATTTTTTGTTTCTGTGCTACTCCTCATTATGTGTTTTAGGGATTCAGCCCAAGTACTTCCTAGAGTTAAGAAGATGATGTTAGAAGCACAATGGACTCAGGGGGGGTGAGCTCACAATTATATTTTTCCTCTTTACCACAACATCACATACTCATAACCCTATCATGATGGTCATTCAACCATATTTGAAGCTCTAAAATTACACATTGGGTCACACTTTTTCACTACTCCAACAACTAGCACAAATGAACCATCTAATCTACTTTTATACCTATTTATTTTCACTAAATCACCTAGGTAGGCCCTCATATGGTAAAAATAATTTCCATATAATAATAACATCATAAAAATATCATAAATGGGTCCATGTAGGTCACCAAAAACTCTTGAAGCCTCCAACACCACCTTTTGGGACACAACAAGCCTTCAAACCCCAAAACAAACATCCATGACCAAAAGAAGTCAAAAAGACCAAAAATAACTTCATCAAAACATACAACACCCTTATACTTGTTTTTTAAGCACTCATAAACCTATAACAAGCATGAACCAACTCATAACAATCAACAAACATCATGAATCCCCTTGAGACAATGCTTAACCAAGCACGTTGAAAAATTTACCTTCAAAGAGCATGTCGTAACTTGTTCATACCATGGAAAAAACTAAATTTTTATATATAATTGGAAATGTATTGGAACGAAGATCATGAAAAAATTTAAACAAAATATTAATTCCACCTGTATCTCCTACAAAACCACCTTTACCACAGACTGCTCAAAATTGCCCCAAAATTGCCTAAAAACTTATCTTCATAAATAGGGCACACTTTGCATTTTAAAACCACAACCATGATACAAAATCATCATATAAATGTATTAAAACTCCAATTCTTCCATAAATGGTAAATTAGTCAATATGTTCAATGTGAAACTTTTCCACAAACTGAAACTTTCTAGAAACTTACCTTTTAAGGTGGGGCAAAAAAACAAGAACCTCTAAAATACATCATTGGAACTTTGGTGAAGTATTCTTCATCATTAAATCATCACACTAGTAAAAGGAATAAAAAATGTACATGTAAAACTATTTTTCTCCAAGTCACTTTTAACCTAGGGTTTTGGGAGGGTTTCAAGCCTATTTACTTTCTTAACAATCGTTCATAAAATGTGACAATAAAAAAATCTCATTATTTTTGTAGAATATTTGTAGATGACCTATTTATCTATCCCAAAGTTCCCATTTCCCCATGAAAATGATACAATCCACAACAAGCATTATAAGGTCAAATTTTTCCTCAAATCTTCACCTTTGCAAACCCAATTTTGGTAAAAACCTCATATCTTGATAAAATCTCATCATACTAACCTGAAACTTGGAGAGAAGAATTATTACAACCTCTTGTAACTGACCCAATTCTTATCCATACTCAAATTATTCTGAAAATATCCAACCACAATGACTTGCCTCTATAATCCTTCATTGTTCTCAAAAATTGGCTTCAAAGGCCCTAAAGACCTTGTCAAACCTTTGAGTACTGACTTGAAACTCCTCATAAATGTTATATGAAATTCCAAAACACTCATACCATGCTTATACTTGACATCTCTACTCCATATATCATGCTTCCATACCATGCACCATGCACTAGGTCTAGGAATAGGCCTAGAATGACCACTTCACACCATGACTCTTCATGAACTGACCAAGATGATCTCTTATATACTCATTAACACCTGTGACACCTGCTAGGACCATGTATTACCTCATAAAACCATTCAACCATCTTTGGATTACTCACAAAATGACCATGCCTATTAGACCATGCTCCAGAGCACCATAAGACTTCACCAAAACATGACACTACCAATCAATCTTCATGTTTGACCATGGTTGACACCTCATAGAGACTCACATGACATCTACACACCCTTTTCCATCAATGAAAAAACTAAGACACAATGAAAAATAGATGAGAATTTACCCTTATCATAACCTGCATTAAAATTGTTTTTTATTGAATTTAGCAAAGTTTGAATTTATTTCACCAAGGAAACATCCATGCAAATTTGTTAGTGGTTTGGTGCTTGATATTTTTGGTAAAGTTTCCAGATAATTTGGACCTGCACAAAACTAATTATTATTTTTCCTATAGTCACACTATTAGAAAAAACAAACAATTATGATGGTTTTTATTCTCAAGATCACTTAAGAGTGTGAGAGAAGAGCATATGCGGTCGGGACAATGTACAATCAAGAAACAAATATTCGAAGGGAAACAAACACCCTTGAAAGTGGTTAAAAAAGTATTACCTATAATTTTAAGGAAAAATTTTAATCCAATATCTCTAACAAGAAAACCTATGTGTTTAGCAACAAGATTTATCCAATAATGTTATGTCAATCATGAAGGGAAATGATGATTTCGTAAGAAAAAGAAAGAAAAGTGTGAAGTAAGATAACAACATAACATTATTTACAAAATTTGGCCTTTTTGTTTATTTGGTTTGTTTTTTTGGGAAAAAAATTTTTGGCAAGTTAATGTGGCAAGCTACACACAAGCTTTAGTATTTTAGAGTAAAAAATATTTAACGTACAAATAAAATGACAAGTTTTAGGAGAAAGTAAAACTTGAATTTTTGTAACTTGAAATACCAAATTCATATTTTTATTTCACAATTTGTTTCCATACCTTTCCATAAAAAAATAGAGATGTTTAAAGTTAGGAATAAAATGCTACGGTCTTCCAAAATATAGGTTACGCAGATGCATGCGTATTCACATAAACACACTTGACAACACGGTACCGCACTTAACATGGTACCGCACCTAATAAAATGATAGAACATGAAACAATATGGTAGCACACATAACATAATATTAGTGAAAGAAATAACATGGTAATGCACATAATATAATTCTAACAATAGCACAATAACACACTTCACATAACGATAGCACACACAACGACACACTAGTGCACGTATGCAGAATGGTAGCAAATGCAAGAGAACAGTACAGCATGTAACAAAATGGTTGTGCACATAGCAACATGGTAGCACACATAAGATAATGGTAGTTCACATAACAACATGGTAGTGCACGTAACATAGTGGTAGCACATGTAACAACATAGTAGCACACGTAATTGACGGTAGCACACATAACAACACGGTAGTGCACATAACATAATGGTAGTGCACACAATAGCACAATAGCATACATAACAGAATGGTAGTGCACACAACAACACTATATTGCACATAACATAACATTACTACATGTAATAGTATGGTAGTGCACATAATAGCATGGTAATGTAGATACAAAGCATGGAAACACACTTAACATGTACCTCACAAAAATGTCAAAAATGGCCAAAAAGATTGATTTTTTCTGTCAAGATTAAATTTTGACAACACTTCACCTCCTTTATACTTGTAAAGAAGACTCAACACTACCAAATACCAACATACATGCTCAAAAACATATAAATTTCAACAAATTGAAAGAACTTGTATGTAAAATAGTAAAATGACATTAAACTAAGGGCAATAAATGAATGTGCATGAAATAAAGGGGTGTCCCACCATGTATTCCATATGTATGCATGTTAAATGTAACTAAGATAATTTAATGGACCTAACTCCAACTAGTTCCTTAACTAAGTTCATTTAAACAAATACATCATGATTGAGCATAAAAGAGAAAGCTAACTAAATTGCATAAAACATGAATCTAACATTAAATGTAAACCTCCCTTTTGATGTTTGGATGTGCTCCTATATGTAAATGCTCCCTTATATGAACTAAATGCAAGTTACATGAAATCAAAGGGGTTTTACTAAGGTGGAAGAGATCTCATCAATATGGCTTGAGTTCTGTTTTTTTCTCCTACTAACCTTAGCAAAGAGGTTTCTCAATTTATGCAAGATTTCTTGTGAGGGAAATGCTCTCTTGAGATATCAAATGTCTTACAAGGACAAGGTGTAAGGTGTGACAAGGTGTATTAGGTTTCTTATATAGCTTTCCAATTTGGGAGAAGCTTACAACCTAGTGAATGTGGGATAAAGGGAATGTAGAATTAGAAAAGGATAAACATGATTAGAAGAGATTAATTAGATAGTAGCAACTCATTGGAATTTTGGGAAGCTTAATTAATCAATTGGGATTGATTAATAGGACAAACTTATATTATTGGAGATGATTTGGAGGGAAATTAGTAGAATTTGAAGGGTTTGAGAGGGGATTTAACTAATAAGAAGGTTTATTAATTAAATACAAGATTGTTGAAGGGTAATTAATTAATAATGGTTAATTAATTAATTAAAATAAGATTTTAACTAATGAAGCACTTTGTTAATTGGTATCTAAGATGAGGGACAAAGCTAGTTAATTAAAAAATTGTTGTTAATTGACTAAGAAGATGGGGAATATTAGCTAATTAGTAGAAAATCACTAATTATAACAAAATGACGGAAAAGAAGACAATTAGTGTAATTTTAGTATTAAAATTATATGGTAAAAATTAGGTATCTACAATCACTTTCAATGACTTTGATATATGAAATGCTTATTTCAGATACTTTTTCCATTCCCATCTCTATTCATCAAGTACCTATACATTGTGTGGTGGTTTATCCACATAAAATGTCTTTTCTCTAACATTGTTTGCTCAATTGGAATTCCTACAAAGAAGCTTGAATTTGATTATGATCCTCATTACCAGAAGAATTACTCTACCTATTACAATTATCTCTCTTACTATGTTAGTTTCATTCTTGGTTGTTACTACTCTTAGCTTTGGTGCATTGTATTTAAGACTTCATTGGCTAGGTTATTTTAGGGATATTCTATTGGTAATTCACTAATGTGTCAATTTTATTCATAATCATCAGAATATTTATAACTTTAGGCTCATAATAATATTCTATTGGATATTCTATTTTAGTGATATTGAGGCATTTCCTTTTAGGCTCATTCTCCTAGATTTCCTATTCATTATTCTACAATTTTTATCCCTATTCATAGTGCATCTATAGATAGACATTAGCTTTACATAATATATCTAACATCTCTAGACCTCCTAGGTCTTCTAATAGGCTTTGGTTTCACATACTTTCTCTAACAGATTCTATCCCTCCCAGTCTTGTTAACTAGCAAAAGTGTACCCTTGTGAGGATTAGTAGATTTTTATTCTCTCTCCTCACTTCGTGGAGAGACAATGGAAACACCTCATGGGTTGTGGTTATCCCAAATGTGAGGTAAATCTTAAGATTTTAAGGGTTGGTTCCTTTTAATGAATCACTAGCTAAATTTAATGGGGATAAAGGTTAGAAGTATATCTTGAATAAAACGGGGATGATACACCATAGAATTTTGGAGATTATTGATATAGAGATATGCACAAATTGATAATAAAAGGACAACTTACATGAACCAAAAAGTATCTTGGGTGAAATTTCAAGGAAAATTAATAGAGATATGGTAAGGGATAAATCACAATATACAAATTTCAATAAGCATGTACTCTAAAATAGCACACAATGACCAATTCTTGTAATAAGGGAATATATAATAAGAAATTAACTTAATAAATTTAGGGAAAAATAAAAAGAATAAAATACCCGAATACACAAGATTGTCAAGATTTTCTAGAAAGGCAAAAATCACTTTATTAATGGTGGGCACTTTCTAGAAAAAAAAATTGCAACAATTTATTACATCAACTAAACTCTCCTAATGCTTCAAAAGCACTAGTATATATAATAAAATGAAGTGGAGCTGAATTTCTCATCAACTTTAGTTACAACATCAGTCAAGACCCACTTGGAGATAATTCCAATGCAAGCTGACATGTAGAAAATAAAGATAACTTTGAGCAATAGTCTAAGTCAATTATCCTTGAACAAAATGATTAAAAATAATTAGAATTTAAAATTTCTTTACAAAATATTTTTTTAAATATCTTTTCCCATGCATTTTGTATTTTTCCATGCAAACTTAACTATTTTTGGCCCTTCAGTCAAATTTGGTGTGATTCTGACTTAGCTAAGCTTTGAAAATGAGTTCGATCTTATTTTATCCCTTTTTATCTTGTCAAAAGCAATAAAATTTTGATTTTATTGGTGCCGATATGAATATAAGGATGAAATATTTTCCAACGAGACCAATTTTATTGAATTTGGAGCTGTAGATCAAAATATATGGCCATTTGAAAATTTTCATGTTAGGATGAACAAGAGAGTGACACGTTGAAGATTTTAATTGGCTTGAGGATTGAGTCTTCTTAAATTGTATTCCTCCCTAACCTTTTTCCATGTTTCCACCTCTAGTTGGCTCACATGATCAAGCTTTACTTCTTTTATTTTCTTTCTTTTTTTTTTCCTTTACGAGCGGGTCACTTGTATTAAGAAATATGCGCCACTAGAAAATTTCCACATTCCTTTGTAGTTTTAGAATGTCCTTATCCTTTGTGAAATGTGATCCAATGAGAGAGCTCCACGCTATTCACAAATAGATTCTTGATAATCATGAATCACGGGCCAATGAGAAATCTCCACAGACTTTCACATTGTCAATATTTCATTGATTGCACCTTCGTGTCGTAATTTCTATTCACGTCGAACTTAAAATTGTTGGCTCCATAGAATTCTACCATGTGTCTCACCTTGATCGGTGATCTTTTTTCATCTGTCATTGCCTTCACCCCACAACGTGTTTCTTGACCCTTAAATCTGCTACCATGGACCTAAAATATTATTTAACAAAATTAATTTTGTAGGCTTCATGTCCACAGGGAGCATTTTATTGAGGCTTTCACATATTTCCTCCATGTTTCCTTGTCTACTTTTCAATGCGGCACACGAGGGGATCTATTTTTCCACTTTTCCATTTTGGCCTACCTTGACCCAAGCTCAAACCCAAAATATTTTGAAATCTAACTCATGCGTTGGGTTTTTTTATGTTTTCGGGTCTATCATTGTGAAAATAGTCGTAATCCCACCAAGCATCCATGTCTAAACCGTTGATCTTCCACCATGTGGCCTCCTTTGATCCGTTGCACTTTACTCGGACTTGACACCTTTATGAAACCAATTTATTCCATGGAATGGATCTTCCTTGAAATTTTCCGAATGGCTATACCTATCAATGTTTTGACCATTGATCCGGTGCAATGTGGTCCTACTAATTCTTGGCATTGAATTTGATGGCCAAATGAATGTCACGATCCTTTTTCTTATCTTTGTCTCATGGTGTTCCAATTTTATGCATAACACCGTGGCTTAAACTCTTTTACTATGGATTTTAGAAAAATAACCCGCCAATCAATTAGCCTTAGCTTCTCGTGGTTTTTTGAATTCTAACGGCCGATGCTTTTGGAAAGGGGAAATTAACAACCATTTAAACGTATTTAAACAAATTTTCAATGGTTGAGTCCAAGTTATCAAAAAAATAAAACTTAATGTGATCGGACTTTGTTAAGAGATGTTTTCAAATGGGATCTCCACAATTATAGTCCTTAGCTAGTGCAACCAAGTTATATAAGTCATTCCTAGGAGCTCATTCATGCCCAAAATACTCCTTTCGACCTCGACATTTTTATAAAGGATATGTGTCAAGATGAAACTAGCAAAGCCTTTCCTTCCACTGGATTAATGATTTATGATGAATAACATAGGTTTTCAATAACATAGAAGCTCTAAAAATTTCTATTCTTTCATTCATATCCTGTCTTTCTTTCCCATATATATCGAGTCTAAGAAACCAAATTTTTGAGTTGACCTCTTGCACATGTGTAAAAATGTCCACATTTCTAGTGATTCTATAGAGTCACTACCCGCTAGTTAAAATGATCTAGTTCCTTGATGCATCCATTGGGCATGGATTCAAAGCCCGGAACAATATTTTCCTTGAAAAATGTTTCGCCTTTCCAAACAAAAAAACAAAACAGGGAAAGATCTAGGAAGAACCAGATTGCATTCATGAAATGCACTTATGGAAAATAAAAACTGCTACAATTGTGCATAAACTCTTATTGAATTGAAAACCTACTTGCCCTACTCTAACCACCTAAATAGAGAAGATAAAAAAACTTGAAATAGGCATAGAGAAATAGCTTCCTTTTATGAATAAACAAGGCCATGAGCTCAACTTGAAAATCAGATCACATGGTAATATTGAAAACATGATCTAAAATGATCAATCTAAAATATGATGAAAAAGATGAAGAATACCTCTACATGATCTATAATCTATTTTGAGAGGTATTGGGGCTGAAATTTGTATCATGAAGATCATCTTTTTGTTCTAAATCAAGAACAAATGTTGGTACTGGCTGAAACTAACTCCAAAGCAGCTAAGTACTTGATTGGGCATGGTCTTCTAATAGCTGATAAACTGATTTTCTTGATCTTCTATGTTTCCTGTTTTATTTTTTATGCTTGAGCATATTTGAAGATGATTTGAAATATGATGTGCCTCTTTAAATTGCTCAAATGCTTTCATGATATCAACTTTGAGTTCTTGATTATGATCCACAATATAATTGGAAAACCCAAATTCCTTATTGGGCTCTAGAATAGCCAAATACCTAATTGGGCAAGGTCTGATCCTTTAAACCTTCCCATCTTCTCTATTTGTAAACCTATTAATAGTGCTACAAGGATAACCCTTCTCATTTCCTTTAATAAATTTGCTTACAAGCTGATTTAATCATTGTTCTCATTCCACAAACAACTCAGAAAAGAATATACCTTCTCCATGATGACTTCTGATTTTGTAATTGATTCATCATGGTTCTTCTTCTCTTCAACCATGAATTTTAAAGATTAAACTCTTTTTTATTCTCCTCATGCAGATTGATTTGGGAAGAAGGTTGTTTTGTGATGCTTTCCTCCATGGCAGGTTTTGTGAAAAGTGGCAAGGAAGGATCTGCATTCACTTGAATTTCTTGCTCCTTTTCAATTCCAAGGGAGACCTTAGCAACAAGAGGCTCTTTATATTGGAAGAAATATGGTGGAACTAAAAAAGTAGTGAGTTCAATGGGTTCTTCCTCACCAATGCAATCTTCTAAATCTGATAAGAAATAGTCCTCTTCACGATCAAACTTTGTGGGAAACTCCCCTTGGGTCTCATCCTCCTTGTGCTCCTCTTCATTTGAAGATAATTCCTTCTTCTCTTTTGATTTTGCAAGCTGGGATGAATCAACAACTTCTATGAATATGGTGCCAACATACACACTACACTCAAAACATAGAGATTATTGATCATCTCCCTTGTGCTTGCTCTTCTACAAAATCAACCTCCACATTGTGTTCTTCAATCCCAACCTTTGTTGAAGGCTTAACCATTGAGGCATATGATTGGATTCAAACTTTGAAAACCAAATATTCAAATTTTCTATATATTCATCTTTGTTGGTTTCTTTAGTAGGTTTCCCTCCTTGACTGATTTTTGTTTGTCCCCTTCCCAAATTGGGCTTGGGAATGAGAGAGGAGGGGTGGGTTGGGCCTCAACCTGATTTGGAAATTTTTGGACAATGGGTAAGGGCTCAAAATCTACATATGGAGGGGAGGGAGTGGGAATAGAAGCACTAGGAAGCTATTAAATTAAGAAATAGGCTCAGATGGTTGATAAGGAAGGTGTGTGGGATCATCCCATTGACATGGTTCCTCTACCTTGAGCTTGTTATCCTCTAATGGTTGCAAATATGAAACAAAATCAATCATTTGGGTAAAATATTAAATCATTACCTCAAGTTATTTTTTTGGATAAACCAACTAGGTGTAGGATCTACCCATTGACGAGGTTACCTAGAACTAGGTTGTCTAGCTTGCAATTTATGTAGTTGCTCCTTGAGAGTATCTGTAAGGTTTCTCAATTATTTTACATCTACCTTCAAACTCATCTTTAGGTGTAGGATGACCTTTGAAGTCTGCATACTCCTACTCTTGAATAGATCCATGGTTTGATGAATGACCATATTGATTTACATTTGGCTCATAGGGGTACACATTTCCAATCTAATTTTGTCCATAAAACTGATCTAGAGGTGTGTTATAACAGCTTGAAGAATAATTTTGCAAGGTTGGAGGTGGATATGAATGGTACTATTGCTGCAAAAGAGAGTTCTAGTGAGGAAATGAAGTCATGGTTGCACAACTTCATGGGAAAGAGAAAATGAAATGAATGTAAGAAAGGAAATGGTTTGTTGATCAATATAATGGGTTGTTTAGATCAGTGGAGTGGCTAGATATGCTAGAAAATTCATCCAAAGGCTAAAATATCACTAAGAGAACATCAAACTTGGTGAAATGAAATGTAAACCAAGATGTGGTAATGCAACACCTACAAAATATGACTCTAAATCTGATCCCATCAGGTGTGCCAAAAATTGTTATCTAGCAGAAGTGCATTCTTGTGAGGATTGGTAGATTTGGTTACTCTCTCTCTCTCTCTCTCTCTCTCTCTCTCTCTCTCTCTCTCTCTCTCTCTCTCTCTCTCTCTTTATAGATAGACAATGGAAACACCTCACGGCTATGGGTATCCCAAATGTGAGGTGAATCTCCATATTTGAAGGGTTAGTTCCCTTTTAGTGAATCACTAGCTAAAATTGATGGGGATAAAGGTTAGAAGGAAAGCTTGAATAAAAGGGGGTGATACACCATAGATTGTTGGAGACTGCTGATATAGAGATATGCACAAACTGATAATGAAAGGACAACTTACATGAACCAAAAGTCTTTGGGTGAAATTTCAAGGCAAAGTAATAGAAATATGTTAAGGGATAAATCACAATATACAGATTTCAATAGGCATGCACACTAAAATAACACACAATGACCAATTCTCGCAATAAGGAAAAGTGTCTTCTTCCTAACATTTTTCCATATGTCCACCTCTGGTTGGATCATGGGATCGGGATTTACTTCCTTTCTTTTATTTTTATTTTTGTCTTTTATGAGCAGGTGTGTCATCTTAAGCAATATGATCCACTAAAAATTACCATATTCCTTCGCAATGTTAGACAATATTTAGCCTTTCTAAAACGTGAGCTAATGATAAAGCTCCATATTATTCACAATGATTTTCTTGATAATCAATCTTTTCATAATGTGAAGCATGGGCCAATAAGAAATATCCACAGACTTTCACATTGTAAGTCTTTCATTGATTACGCCTTCATGTCGCAATTTCTATCTACAAGTGGACTTAAAATTGTTGTCTCTATAAAATGTTGCCTTGTGTCTACCTTGACCATTGATCATTCGCCATTTGTCATTGCCTTCACCCACCATGTGCTCCTTGAGCTTTCGAGCCTACTACCAAGGACCCAAAATTCTATTCAACATAATTAATTTCACGGGCTTCACTTCCACCGAAGCATCTTCTTAAGTCTTTCACGAAATGCCTCCATGTGTCCTTGTTTGATTTTCAATTTGAGTCCCATGGGGTTCTCTAGTTTTTCCACCTATCCTTGTTAACTTGCTTGACTCCAAGCCCGGACTCCAAAATATTTTAAATTTTGGCTCATTCCTGGGTTTTAAGGTTTTTCAGGATCCATTGTTATGAAAATAGATGGATTCTCACCATGCATCCATGCCTAAGTTGTTGATTTGTCACCATGTTGCCTCCTTTGATCTGTTGCACTTTACTCGGACCTGATGCCTTTATGAAATCGGTTTATTCATCAGACTTAAGGTCCACATAATGGATCTTCCTTGAATTTTTTTGGGATGGCATCACCTATCCATGATTTGACTATTTATCTAGTGCCACATGGTCCTACCGATGGTTGGAATTGAATTTGCAGAAAAAATAAACATCACGTGGCCTTTTGGCTTATCTTTTTCTCACAGATTTCCAATTTTCCATACAAAACCATGACTTGAACCCTTTGTATTGTGGATTTTATAAAAATGACCCACCAATAAATTATCCTTAGCCTCCTGTGGTTTTTTGAATTCCAACAGCTAGTTCTTTTGAAAATGGGAAATTAAAAGTCTTTTAAACGTATTTACACTTCTTTTCAATAACTGATTTTGAGTTATCGAAAAAATAAAACTTCATGTGATATGAACTCTATTGAGAGATGTTTTCAAATAGGACCTCCACAATTATATTCCTTAGCTAGTGCATCTAGTTTATATAAGTCATTCCTAGGAATTCATTCTTTACGAAAATACGCCTTTCAACATCGATGGTTTTATAAAGGATCTTTGTCAAGTGAAACTAGAATATCTTTCCTTACGGATGGGTTCATTATTTATGATGAATAGCATTGATTTTCAAGAACATAGAATAAATGAAACTCTTTATTCTTTCATTCACATCCTATTTGTCTTTCCCAAATATCCCCAACGAGAAACCAAAGTTTCAAGTTAACTTCTTGCACGTGTGAAAAAAATTCAATAGGTCTCTTGATAGGAAATTTGTTGCACACACTATTCCTAGTAGTTCTTGTCCCAAGGTTCATTTTAATATCCCCTCTAAAGAATATTTGTGTGAATCTCTTAAATTGAATTTCAAAAAAATGGTGAATATCAAAAATATGTTTCATGGAAAGTGCGATATGATATGCCATAGATTTATGGGGTTTCTAAGGTTGTTGGACGTGAGTTAGGTGGATGTACAACAAGGAAATATTATATGGTTGCTGGGTGTACATCTATTAACTTAAAATTAGACAACGTTGGATTAGATGTCCATCTCTTCGCATGGTCATATCTTCCTAGAAAATATGAATGTCTCTTCCATAATCATCTCTTCCATTCTTGGACACTCGTCTCACACATATTTTGTCGACATGAGACGTCGTATCTTATTCATCTCTATAGGATTAGATATGTGACACATCCTAAATTTTCTCTTTGTTTAATCATGGTGGTTGTCTGTTGAACGACCGTATTTAGACACGTGTGACCTCAAATCTTTCCACCTATATTTTTTTCCACATGTCCTAATCAAGAACACCCAACCTATATATATCACTACGAGGTTCATTTCTTTATTTTTGACAAAAAAATTATGAATTCGAGTTCTCTCATGACTCCAATTTTCTACAAAACCATCCTAGCACCCACAACTTCCCAAACCTATAGTTGACCCACCCTCTATCCCCTCCCTCTCATGCAACTTTTCAAAAATATTTCAACAATGGATAGTTCCATAGACACTCCTATAACTGCCCCCAAATTGTAGTACAAAAATCTCATGTGCCCTCAAATCACTGCACTAATGAAACTCAAAGAAACACCTAAAGACTGGATGTAGAAAATAGAATTCACGAGGCTTGTCAACATGCCCCAATTTGAAATAGATGCTCATGTCCTTGATTACCTAATCAATTCTTACAACCTTGTAGATGAAAGGTTTAATGTCATTCTAACTAATCATACATTTTCATTCGGTGTGGAGCCCATAGACATCCATCGATTAACTAGTTTACCATATCCACACCAGATGGTCATGACTACCAAGGATATCTTAACTGATGCAGAAAAAATATGTGGAATCTCATTACAATGTGAAATTTTATTATAAGTTCAAATTTATTTTTCAATTATTTACTTTATTTATATCAAGTACTATCCCTACATCTAAATTTTAGTTTTTGTTATTGCAACTACTATTAATCGATCAAAAAGAGGCCTTGTTATACAAGGTGTTACACATAATTTCTTTCTTGCAATGATATCACTCTTTCAATCTAGGATTGTGTTGTAGGGTAGATCCACCGACATTCCGCATTGGGAAGTTCAATATTTATCGAAGACATTGGAAAGGAAACAATTTGATCAATTCATGCACGTATTTTTCCAATCAAATTAAAGAATATGTCAACAATTTTTGATCTAATATCAATGCATTTGATAAATCGAAGACTACATTTTCTTGTACCAATTATCTTCTTTCTTTCTTTTTATCAAGAATCTTTCCACCAATTACAAAATGGACAAATTCCAACTACAACAAATGACAAATGGCTATTGATAGTTATTTCAATGAAGAACAATATGTAACAATTAATTTTAACAATATAATAATTAATTAATTTTTAAATCAATAATAACAATAATTTATATTCTGTAGAGAATAATTGTAGCTGCAATATCTCACAAGGATGTTATTGCTCAGTGGTAAAGCCCTCCAAAGGATTCTTATGATTCTGATATTGATTCAACGGAATTGACCTCGGTTCAATTTAATCGACAAAAAAATATTGGGGTTTAATCACCCCTACTTTAATACCTCCGCCACCACCTTTCCCTCCACAATTTTCTACAAGTATTTATATTATTATTTATAACTAAGCTACTAGTAGGAATTGCTAACAAGCTATCTACTTTTCGTAAGTGTTAAAGTGTTTTAATATTTTTAAATTTTTTATTTACAATAACTTCTAAGTTTGATAGTGGAGATCAAACTTAGGCTCATTCACAAATTCATATGGTCTCTTCTCTAACCATGCCAGGTAATTTATAATTTAAAATTTCTTTTTTTTATTGGAAAATATTATATATAGTATTTACAAGGGTATAATGTTTAATTTTGTAATAATTTTCTTCTTCTTTAATGTAATTATGACGAACACAAAATATTGCAAACATGCCTCCTTCATTTCTGCAATCATGGGTGGTATAAACAAAAAGAAAATTCCCAGGGAATAATATTACATTTCCTATTGAATCCTTGTGAATAGTTCACCATGCAACCTCTAAATTTATAGGTTTTTCACTAGGTGGTATCCAAAGTGAAACGGTACCCATATTTTGAACCATATTGATCTTGATTATCGGTTTTAGCATTCAATAGTGTTAACACAAAGGAAGGTAATAATTTTGACACCCATGATATGATACAAAGTACTCCTCCACCTGCTCAACCAAAAGTGCATCAAAATATCCTTGAAATCAGAGATTCCCCTCCTCAACCAAGTCAAATTCCACTCACGGATGATCAAAAGATAGATTTTGCCTTCAAAAATCTAATATCAGAAAATACAGGGGCCACAATTCAAGAATTGGTTATGGCAAATGTGAAACTAGTGCACATTTAGGAGTACGGGGATAAATTTTTATCAAGGAAATAAATACATGTTACCATAATCATACTCAAAGGCACTCATTGTTCACTTCCATAGAGAGCCAACCAACAAGGCTTGATATTTTGGTAAATAAATCTCATTCGTACATTTTTTTATAATAATAAATATGATGGTGGAATTTTAGATATAATGTTAAACACGTTGGAAAATATTAATGTTGAAGCCTAGGCATACTATAACAAATGGGATAAAGACAAAAATAATGGTTTAATTGCAAATGTAGAAAAATAAAAAAGTTGTGGTAGGTCATTTTTTACATGTGAAGAATTTTGAAATTATGATTGTTGTTATAAATTGTTGATAACTTATCTAATACATTTATGTTTTCTAGGAAAAATATGAAAAATTAAATAATGAAGCAATTTTATTTGATGTGTATTTGAAGAATGCTCGCAAAACCTTAAATGCATTTATATAATTGAAAGGAAGAGTTCTTAAATAAACAACACAATACATTGAGAAAGATAATCAAGGAGCATGGGATGGATCTAGAAATCTTACTGAAAGAAAAGACAAATATTGATCCATCACTATTGTCTTCAAGATATGTTGTGAGGTCGAGAATAATATTCTTGCCAATATAAATACCACATCGCATGATTTGTAGAAATCAAGAATTTTAGCACAAAGCATTATACAAATTGAGCAAGTGCCACCTCCATTGAAAGAATAATCTAAACCTACCCGTGCAAGACAAAATTGAAAAAAAAAATAGTTTCACCATGTGACAGGTGTGTTTTCACAATTCTAACACTAACGTAGGAATTAAAAGATAGTGGCCAGCTAATTTTTCTTTTTTATTTCGTGTGGCAAACGTAAGGACAACTATGACTCAGAATCATATGTAGAAAAAAGGATTCCCTCATAATGTGTTCTTATATGAAATAAATTTCCTCAAAAATGTGAAAATAAAATGATGACAACCCAGAATTTTGTAATTGTATTGGCTGAAAATGCTTTATGAAAACATATATGTCTTCATAAAGTAATCCGCCACTTGTTAGTATGTATACAAGTTTAATTGTGAATTGGAAACTCTATTTGCAGTTGTGACACATTTTTTGAAAGTTTTGAACAATTTAATATGCACTCTTGTATTCAGATTTCTTCTTTCTTGTGAATGTTTTTTATGTTACTATTTGGAGATGTTTTGCATGGTTTTAGATGTTTTGTGTGTGTTTGTTACAAAATAATAATAAAAATATACAAAATGAATTTTTACAAGTAAAACAACATATATAGTCTAGTAAGACCAGTTGATACTTATTTAATATGAAATATATAAATAATAAAATCATTTTGTCAATAGTTTCTAGAATGTAGATAAGAAATTAGGACTCTAGCAATTGAAACAATGTTGGAGCAACTCGTTCTTCATAAGTGTCCTTGAATTCTACTAAATTAGAAGCGTGTTCGGTGGATATGTTCGGATCCCCCACATCAGTCACAATATTACCTACTCCTCTTCTTTCTATGAGTGAATTCCATAATCCAAGTGCTCTTTCATAAGGAAAAGTTTCCACGGAATAACTCGAAACATACAATCTTAGACAACTTTCTAAATTTCTATCCAATATGTTACAAACTTTTGATTTTATGAAGGATAATGCACTAAATACTCTTTCATCTTCAATCAGATCCCAGGATCATAGTTTGGCACAATTCATATAGTCAAAAATACTCGCTGAAATCACCTCACAAAATATTGCTTGAATAAAGCTTCTTCCAAAGCCTTTTAATGGAACCATTTTTTGTTGGCTCATCTAGAAAATGAAATTGTTCTATCATAGTAAGAGAAAAATGTTGTGACTGAGAACTCAGTAACTTATTTTGCAAAATACCTTCAACTACAACACCGTTTATCTCTTCACACTTACAGAAATGTTCCATTAGACTATTCATGTATTTTAAAAATAAATTACTAATGGAATTTTCAGTAATGCCACCAATTGTATTCCAAAACAGTGGATTCATAACTCCCATTGCTTCAAGTAATTTATCTTTTTTAAATCATTCACAGATATCTATAGATAAATATTGAGAAATATTTTTCAATTTATTTCATGTGTCACATAATATTGTTTCATATAAATTATGTGTCACTCATACTTCTTCCAACTTTGATCTAACCAAATCTTCTCTTCTCTAAAAAGTGTGAAGTGGTATCTCTTTCCCATGAACTGTTATACATAGATGATCATTTATATTAAATTTTAAGTAGTATCTTGGATTCTTAAGGTCGATTAATGTATTCCATATTTTAAAAAAGGTCCTTAAAAACTTCCATTTGAAAATATAAATTATCTAGAGTCATGCATACATGTTTTCTCAGTTATATGAAGTCAGTAATGTAGATGGAGCAATCTTGGGAATGCTTCGTCAAAACATTGATCTCATTCAACATTGAAAAAATACCACATAATGTAAGTAAAATTTCAATATCTATCAAACGGTACAACAAATCTTTATCTTTATCTACTTCCTTGCAGTATTTATACATAAAACATGTCAATGAAGGATATTCTTCAAATATTCTACAAGTAGGCTCATACATGGAAATACATCTGGTATCTACATCTTTAAGAAGATTTTTTCCATTTTTCAATCCAATGACAAATTTCTAAAATTCTAAAAAAATTGGACTACTTAAATAATATGCATGCAAGTAACATATGAGATCCTCCACTTTAGCAACACTTTCGAATGTGGTCACAATTTTATATGCCAAATTCATTATATGAGCCATGCAATGAATGCGCAATCTGATTAACTAAAATTTGGAATATATTCTAAGTTAATCTAATATTAAGAACAACAGTAAATAACATATAAATGTATAAATAAAATGACCCAAGTAACTAAGTAAATAGAAATTTGAAACCCTAATGTGCAAGAGAGGGTTAAGAAGTCCTTAGCTGATTTGACAAAGGTGTGGGACTGTGTCGCAGTGTAAACTAGGTAAACAAGAGGAGGAAATGACCACACCAAATCCTGAGGAAGTAAAAATATGAGTTCTATGAGTGAACTAGGGTACCTTGAGAGGAAAATGGGTGCCCATGGGCACCCTAGTCTAAGATATGGATGCCCCAATCTGCGGAAATATCCTAAAACCCTCCTCTGAGGTGTCCTGGATATTCACTTGTGTTCTCTTCTTGTCACACTAACTTCCTTGAAATGTGGCATACGGTGTTGTAATACCTACAATAAGGAATCACCTACAAAACCCCAATATGAGAATCAAATCCCTAAAAAATAAAGATACATATAAATGGGTTAGACTATCCTTACGACCATAATGGTGGACTTACTAATCGAGTACAACACTACATCTCGGATCTGATGTAGTTATATGTGTGTGTGCAATCATTCCATAGGTGCTCTTGTGTCGGTAATGCTTTGTGAAAGTAGGGAGAAATAAGCTGTGTATAAATGTAATAAAATGGTAAATGAAATAGAATAAACTTCCCTCATATGCGGTGTAATGTAGTTGAACCATCCTTGTGCCTTGTGATGGAGCGAGACAGATGCAAATGGATCCTTTGATGGATGCAACCTTAGGTGATGATAGTAGTGCTTAGTTCTTGGTCCCTCATTATGGTCTCATAACTTTATATTTATATGGTTATCTTGTTATAATTTTGTAATTAACCGAAAAGGATGACCACTAGAAATATAGAAAGCTCAAATGGCTAGGAAGTGCCTAAAAAGTGACAGGAAAGTGTAGAAAGGCTCAAGGCACCCAAATGGGACCAGGGAGTTAGGGCACCCCAAGTATAGGGTTGATTGCCCCACTTGTAAGAGGTAGAATGATATAAAATGACAAAATTAGATTGGGAAAGTATGTGTTGAATGTCGGAAGTGATGATAGAAAGAAAAGCAAAATTGCCAAAGGACATGGGTTAATTAGTACTTTCTTCACTCAAAAACCATATGAATAATAGTATGAGACCGAGAATAAATAAATCCTAAAGTGCATGATTTTTAATCTAAATTTTCCCCCACTTTGTGTTTGTGAGTGGAACACTTGGTAACATAAAAAAATTGAGATACATATACGATGTCCATGTAGAGTGATGTAGAAATCATTCGATGGGCTATAAAAAGCATGGAATAAGAAAATAGTTGAGTTTGTAGACTAAAGATGTAAATGTGCAAAAAGGTGGTGAGAGTACACCTAGGGAAAAAATTCATGTGTATATGTCGATGTGTGTGTTGCCGAATGACATTGTTGTTGTAATTAATTGTCATCATTTTTGTTTTTGATTGCTTGCTTCTCATACGGTCAAACTTGCAAGGAGAAGATGATCAAGTAGTCGAGATATGCATGTATATATGTATAAAAATGCATGTATGTAGAAATGAAAATACCGACATGGAAATATGAAAATGTAAAATGAACATGTACACCTGATCCGTGATGAGAGAAATGGTGTAAAGAGGATATCATATAACTACAAGTTTTTGGGTGATCTCATGCCACCCTTTCCGATGAAGTGTAGAGAGAAAGATGCATTATTCTCCAACCTATAAGCTGATTCCCTAAATATGTGTGAAGTGATCTCTTTACTTCTGGTTTTTAATGATCCAATGCTCTTGGCTAAAATAGTGTAGGAGGAAATCCGTTGTATCCTCCAACATGAATCGCTCCCCAAAATGCTAAGGACAATCTAACCTATAAAATCTATTAGGTATGGGGTTCATAGACTCGTCTCGAACCCACTCACTATATAACCCAAAATTTCAAAGATGGAAACTACACTTTGAAATGTCTTGGTAGAAAGCGTTGAATCTTGTGTAAAACCCCAAACGATGCCCCCCTCTTTGGGGGTGCATGTGATTTTGTTGATAGGAGAATGAGGCCCCAAAATGACAAACCACATAAACTTGTTCCCGCATGAAGAAGAGAATGCACTTAGTATATACCAAGGTACACACAAACAAGTTGTAAGAAAACAAGTGTTAATACAAATAAACATGCATGTAAAAGACAAGTGTATGGCTACGAGACAATGTAGAAGCTAGAAAGAAAGTAAACATGCGAAGACAATAAGAGACCACAAAATCAGGTTTAAACATGGGACATCACTCACGATGTCACAAGACACTCAAGGCCATAATGGCTGCATATAAATAACAAGTGTGCACACCAAACAAATCGCAAGGCTCGCATATATATTAACAACAAAGAGACAAATAATAGCAAATAGACCCAAACCCCTATTCTTGACCCCTTGTCATTTTTTTAGTGACCAACATAGGTCACAATTAAGCGACATTGGTGATGACTAGACCAACATCGGTCTCTCGTGTCTATCAACATAGTATAGAAAACAACCTACCTACTTAGAACATGTCGCAAGGGTTGGAAAACCCGACATAAAGGGAAATCGGGTTTCGGAGGTGGAAAAGCAAGTCGCAGAAGCATGTCGGAGGAGCGGATAAACCCGACATCAAAGGCATGTCGGAAGGGTTGGAAAACCCGACATCAAAGGAAATCGGGTTTCGGGAAACACGAAACATGAAGCATGTCAAATCGAAAAGATGTCACATGCTCGAGGGTTCCCAAACCCAAAAACAAAGGAAAGGAAATCGGGTCTTGAAGTGGGTTTCAGAAAAAAAACATCAAACACATGGCAAAAGCATGTCGAGGCATCCTCCAGAAAAGAACATGTCCGAAATGCAAATGCAAAGAGAACCCGAACCCGATCCTCCAAACCCGATGAAATGCAGAGGAGAACCCGAACCCGACGCGAAGAAACGGGAAATATTCAGATCGCCATAACTTTTCACAGGGAGCTCGGATTCACACAAGGTTGGACTTTTCGGAAAGCTCTCGGCGTCCTCTACCCAACTACGACTGGATATCTTTAATTGGGTGGGAACAAGTTCTTAAAAATGCAAAAATACAGTTCGCCATGTTTTGAGTTGTTGGGGATCCCACCTACCGCCATTATGGGATGTTAAGTGCACTGGAGGTGGTTGGGGAGAATTCGAATCTTCTCTTCTCCCTCATTTTTTTCTCATATAAATGGTAAGGAGAGGCTTTAAAAAATGGTTGGACATTCTTGTTTTGGCCCCCCTTCTCTCTTCTCTTTGGCAGTGGAGTGTGGAGCTCAAACCTCCCATTTGAAACTGTAATGCAACCTTTGCCTATTGGCATTTTTGCAGTGTATTGTATCAAACCTTCGGAGCAAATAAATGCATGACTGTGGATGTTTCTCAACCCTCTATGTGTTTCATTTTGCATCCTCCTGATCTTTCACTGCGAATATGTTTATCCGTGCATGATATTGCATTGCATTTCTATGGTTTGTGTTTATTGGCAAAACATATGTTCTTCATTCCTCGGTGCATCACCTCCGTAGTTTAGGTTTTATTTTTATGCATTCTCTACCCTGTCTCCTTGGCAAGTTAGATTAGGTTTTTGGTAAACCCTCTGCATTTTATTGTGCATCTGAACAGAGGAATAGGAGCCGGCCTTCATCCGGAGAGCTTTTCCGATTTCGCAAGGTCCCACACTTGGGAAAAGCTCCATGTTGTGCAATCGCACTGAGATTCTCAACCCATCGTGTTGCAGAGTCCCAGGGGTGCTGCGATTTCGACACCAATAGTTTTGGCACGCCCGGTGGGACCAAGAGGTCATTCCATCAAAATTTGAAGGAGTTTTCATGAAATTTGCACTAAAAATTGCAAGTTTTTTACAAATTTCAGATTTTGCACCTCCTAGCCTGAACTCCGAAATCATTTTTCAAGGGTTTATCTTGCTCAAAACAAGTCAAAATTTCAACAGTTGGTAGATCTGAGGGTAATCTTCAAAAGGGTATCTTTAGTTTTTTGATATTTTGATTTTCAAAATTTTGGGTTTTTAGTGATTTCGGGTTTTCGGGATCCGAGAACATCAAAGCAAAGAATTGGTTTTGGGGGATGCATTGCATGGTCCTATTCCCGACAAACAGTGATTTCAGGTTTTGAGGGATGTCGGACATGTTCCAAGTTCGACACATAGCAATTCGGGTTTTGTGAGTTGCATCGCATGACCTGAGTTCCGCCTGTACTTTTCGGGGATCCGCAGCTGCACAACAAGGCCCGAATTCCGGATTGAAGATTGTCTCCTCTGGGTCCTTCAAATTTTAAATTATATTTTCAATATTGTCAAGTTTGGTGTGTAACTTGGCAAAATCCAGCCTTTTAGAGGCTTGTTCTCTAACACATCTGGTGACTCCGAAGGGATAGAGTTCAAGTGGTGTAGCAGCACAAGTTGCCTAGGCACATGAGAAGAATTCGAACCAGGTCTAATACTCGAGAAGAAGGGCTATTTTTCCACTTGCAACTTTCACCAGGCAGAGGAAGGAGAGGAAGAAGACCACAAAGATCACCATCTCCACCTAACAGGACTTTGTCTACACCTCCACCTGGTAGGCCTTTTCTCGCATCAACCAGGGTTCTTAGGCCAATCATAATGGCGCATCTACCACCGAATCCCTTTGTCAATTTCACGGGTAGTAGTCCACTTGCCCTAAATGCTCAGAATCAAATTCCAGTTGCAGCGCTAAAGAATATACCCTATTTCACAGGAGAAAATCATACTACTCCTATTGATCACATCCAGGATATTGCTAATGCATGTGCAATCCATGAAATAAATGAAATGGATGTTGCAGTCAAGTTATTGGCTTCATCTTTCAAAGGTAAGGCCTTACAATGGTTTAGGAGCCTAACAACAGGGTCTATTACGAATTGGAACCAACTTTGTTCAGCTCTTTGCAACCAATTCGGGGAGAGGGCGGACAATTTGTCCTTATTGGAACAATTGACAACAATCAAAAGGGCTCCTAACGAACAAATGACAGATTTCAACTTCAGATTCCAACGGACATGGGACAGGATTCCAATAGCCGTTAGACCAACCGCCGAAGGAGCATTCCTTTATTTCTTAAAGGCTATAAATTCAGACATAGCCATGATGATCCAATCAATGGGAGGAACAACGCTGCCAGGGGCCTACGACACAGCTATCAGAGCAGAGAACTGTTTGATCCAAGCTGGCAAGCTTGCACCAAGGCCACCAATGCCTCTCTATCCAGATATGGGAAATCCTACAACCAGTCAAGCACCAGAGTTGAATCCCATTCCAACTCCTAGAAATCAAAGCAATAATGAGGCATCCACATCTTCAAATACTTCAAAGGAATTGCAGAGGTCATGAAACAACTACAGAACCTTGGAAATGAGCTTGTGACTATCAAAAGACAACAAGCTCAAAGTGCTAGACCGTATCAGCCTCAAGCACAGTACCAAGCTAGGCCCTCATACCAACAAAATAGACCACCACCTCAGGCTGCAAATCAAAACCAAAACCAAGGACAACCTCAAGCTGCCTAGGCCATTTCGACCGTATGATCCAAATGCAACGACATCCTCAAGAGCCTTGGTCCAACACAAAATAACATGGCACAGGAGTACGACTGGTGTTACCCTTGCAATCTACCTCACAATCAGTCAGCATGTTTCAATGGTGCACTGAATCAGGCCTTGATGGTGCAAACCATTGGTGTTCCTCAAGAACCAAGCCAAGAAGGGAATCAACAGCAAGAAACGCAACAAGAAGGACCTCCAACGGAAACCACATTGGCCAATTGGCAAACGGAAGACTTCTGTGGAGTTAACCAACAGCCTTTTCAAGGCGTGGCTGCCAACACACGGTCAAAGAAGAGAAACATAGAAGAGGGACAACCATCTAATCCAGTTGTTTCTCAACCCACTCTTACACAACAAGGGGTCAGTAGACCAAACGCAGCTCCAAATGTGCAAAATCAGCCTAAGGTACCTGTTGTAGCAACACATGCACCTGTTCAAGCTCCAGAAAAGGTTTGCACCAAGTAAGGGACAGCAAAAGGACAATTCATCCCCCTTCAACATCATCGATCAAATGAAGAAGACACATGTGAACATTTCCATGTGGGAATCACTGCGATCCTGTGGCAACGAGATTTATGCAAGCAAGCGCAATGGCTAATTGGTCTGCCACAAATGTATCAAACCAGGGACATGAGAAAGTTCTCACTAATGCAAAGTGCAACATGATGGGGGCCAGACAAGGAAAAATTTGAAGCCTCCACCATTCTATGTTTCATTGATTGTTGGAAACCACTTGGTACACAATCGCATGATAGATTCTCAGGGGCAAGTAGTTCAGTTGATGCCAAAGCAAATAGCGGATCAACTGGGTCTGAAGTATGAGCCAGTGCTGAAAGGAGTAGTGCAACTAGATGGAATGGAAGTGGGAACAGTTGGGGTCATCAAGGGGTTAAGCCTAACACTACATTCATGTCCTAATGTTACAGCTTTCGCAAGATGTGTCTGTGATTGACCTTCCGCCACTCTTTTTGCGTGTTGTGTTTATCAAGGGACTTCACTGCAAAAATCGGTGGATATTTATCTGCAGATTGGTCACACATGATTTTTAGGACAAGGTATGGAGCTAAAGCAACAATCAGATCAGAATCAATTGCCAATTTCCATATTGAGCCTTATGTACCAGGTCCTATCAATGCAAATTGCTCTCACTTTTGATCAAGAGGAGTGTTCAAGTGATCTAGAAGCAGGTACTAAGGTCGAGGGAATTCCTGATTTAACTTTGGATGAATGGGCAAACAAGAGTCATGAATTTGACCCATACAAGGAAATTGAAGAATCTGAATTGGGCGTGTATTGTATACATGAAGAAAATTCACCCATTCCCGACATCATTCAGCCTGAACAAAAAGATGAAAACAAAGTTTGGAAATTATTCTTCGATGGTTCGAGAAGCAGACAAGGTGCTGGAGGTGGTGCAATGTTGATTTCACCACAAGACATCAAAGTATTATTCAGCTTTTCGTTTCCAGTTTTCTTGTTCAAACAACACAGCTGAATATGAGGCCTTGATTCATGGACTTCATTGGGCCAGGAAAAAGGGCATAAAGAACTTGCAGGTGTTTGGAGATAGCGAGCTAATCGTCAACCAAGTTAGGGGACAACATGCTACAAAGAATGACCTGCTAAAGAGCTACAAGAATAGGGTATGGGACCTCATTGAGGATTTCGAAGCTTTCAACATTGTGTCCATACCCAGGAAGAAAAATGAAGCCGCAGATAGGCTCGCAGCAGTTGGAGCAACATTTGATGTGGTTGACAACATCAGAAGAGAAAAAACACAGCCACATATCCATGTGATTGTGAGGCCAGCAGTTCCAGATAATAACACAAGCTGGCAGGTGTTTGAGAACGATCAACAGATCATCAATTTCTTACAAGAAGAGGCTGAATTCTCAGCTAGAAATCAGGATAGATTAGAGCAGCAGTATGGGGATCAAGTAGTGCAGCTATGACAAACAAGCTTCCTAAGGGTTTAGTAACATTGGAGTCTATCTTCAACCCTAACGACCAATTTCGTAAGGAAAAGGCTAACATACAGGTCAAGAGAGAAGATTCAGAGCCAATTCTGGTTGGGGAAGGCAAAACACTTCAAATTGGTAAAGTGGCCACTGAGCAGGAGAAATCAGATTTCATACAACTTTGCCAAGAATTTCCAGATGTCTTCGCTTGGAGCTATGAAGACTTAAGAGGATTCGATCCAAATTTGGCACAACATACCATAGAATTGGATCCAGATGCTAAGCCCATCAGGTAGAAGCAGACCAGCCAACCCTCACATTGAGCCTCTAATGAAGAAAGAGCTAAACAAGCTAATAGAGGCAAGCATTATATTCCCGATCAAGCACTCAAGCTGGGTTGCAAACTTGGTTCTGGTCAGGAAGAAGAGCGGAGAAATCAGGTTATGTGTGGACTTTCGAGACCTCAATAGGGCATCTCTCAAAGATCATTACCCACTTCCTTCAATGGAACAAATATTGCAAGTAGTATCCGGTTCGAGAGATTCTCTCCTAGATGGCTACTCAGGGTATAATCAGGTGATGGTGAAAGAAGATGACCAATTCAAGACGGCTTTCACCACCAAATGGGGGACCTATGCCTACAAGAAGATGCCATTTGGGCTATCAAATGCTGGAGCCACCTTCCAAAGGGCAATGGATATGGCATTTAAGGGGTTGATCAATAAAATAGTTCTAATATATCTTGATGACATCACTGTATTCTCAAAAAATGCAGTGGATCACCTCTTTCATCTAAGGCAAGTATTTCAGAGGTGTAGAAGATTTGGGGTATCATTGAATCCCAAAAATGCATATTCTTGGCTCACGAGGGAAAACTTCTAGGCCATATTGTTTCAAAGGAAGGGTTGACGATTGACCCAGAAAGAGTTGAAGCAATTCAAGCATTGCCATTGCCAAGTCACAAGAAGGCTCTTCAAAGCTTCTTAGAAGGATCAATTTTGTCCGCAGGTTTGTTCCAAACTTTGCAGCTCTCGTAAAGCCAATAACGCTGATGTTAAAGAAGAGCATGGCATTTAAGTGGACATCTGAAGGCAAGGCAAGTTTTGAGGCAATAAAAGAGGCTATATCTCAAGCCCCAACTCTCGTCAATCCAGACTTCTCCAAGGACTTCGTGCTATATGCCTTCGGTGGTGGAGACACAATTTCTGCAATCCTAGTACAACAAAACAAAGAAGGATTAGAACAACCAGTTGCTTTCTTCAGTCAAGGCTTGGAGGAATACGAAACTAGGTACTCTTTCATTGAAAAGCATGTCCTTGCAGTGATCAGGAGCTTAAAGAAATTCAAGCACCTAGTCTCAAACAACAAAATCCAATTGTTGGTCTCTCATGCGGGAGTCAAGGACTTCCTTCTAAACAAGGATCTGAATGAGAAGCATGTGCAGATGGATCACTCGTGTCATGGAATATGACATCGAGATCAAGGTCACAAAACTAGTACGTGGAAAGGGACTATGTGAACAGCTAGCCTTGAGTCAACAAGTTGAAGCAGGTGATGAAAAAGAGACTACCTTGGTACTACAGGATGGTCAAGAACATGAAAATGATGATGTGCCTACTCCTTGTTGGACTCGAATATGATACACTTCCTATGCATGTGACTATGCCCCCGTAAATGAGCAAAGCAAAGAGGAGATACTTTAGATTACAAGCCATTCCATATGTGCTTGTTGATGGTGTTTTGTTCAAGAAAGACATCAATGGAGTTCTATTGAGGTGCATTGGGACAGGTCAAATTGAGAGGGTGTTACGAGATTTTCATGATGGAGATTCTGGAGGACATTTTGCCCCACGAGTAACAGCTCTCAAGATAATGAAGGCAGGGTATTATTGGCCCACGGTGTTCAATGACTGCTATACATGGATAAGAAAGTGTAAGAAATGTGCACTCTTCACAGGCAAAGAAAGACTAGCAAAGACTTCCATTGCCCAATTTTGGTTGACCAACCATTTATGCAATGGGGATGGACTTCATCTGGGGTCATCAACCCAAACTCAAGCCAAGGCCACAAGTGGATTCTCACAAGCAATGGACTATTTCACCAAGTGGATCAAGCAAAGAGCGCTCAAAGAGGCAAACGAGTCTAATATACTAGAATTTTATGAAGGAATAGTGACCAGGTTTGGTGTGCCAGCCACTATCATATCAGACAATGCATTGGCATTCATAGGTTCCAAGATTACATAATGGGCTGTCAAGAATGGAATCTATTTGAGCACCTCTTCAAATTATTACCCGCAGGGTAATGGACAGGCAGAGTCCACGAACAAAAATTTGCTAAGAATCATCAGAGGACTCTGGATGAAAATCAAAGAACATGGCATACCAAGCTAAAATCAGCATTATGGGCTGATAGAATAACACCAAAGAGGTCTACAGGTAATTCCCCTTACAAGTTGGTCTATGGAAAAGAGGCAGTATTGCCTATATCATTAGAACTGCCTGCATTGGAGTTCATGAAGCAGTTGGAGTTGGCTGAGTTTGAACCAATGGAGGCTAGGTATGCAGAGTTGATGGAATTGGAAGAAATTAGAGAACATGTAGTTCAAACAATTGAGAAAGATCAGGCCTTAGTGAAAAGATGGTTTGATAAGAAAGCAAGAGCAAGGACCTTCCAGAAGGGGACCTAGTTCTGAAATGGGATGCAGATCGGGAAAACCAGGAAGGCATTCCAAGTTTGATGCCATTTGGAGTGGCCCCTACATGGTCATGGATGTAAGAATAGCAATGCCTTCCAATTGTCTACATTGGATGGAGAAGAACTCCCGATTCCGGTCAACGGAATCTATCTTAAACATTGCTACTGAAAAGAGAAAAGTTTTACCCTTGTAAATATTAGCCTAGATTTCAATTCCTCTAAGTGCGTATGCACATTGTCTTGTTGTAGTTAGGTTTCAGTTTCCCTAAGTGCTTTGGCACAGGTTTTGTTGCTCCTGGGTTGGTTTTCTATTCAAAGCATGTTCTCGAGAAGGAGTTGCATCGGGTCTGGGATCGTTATCGTGTTGGTTTCAGGTTATTGCTTATGACTCCATGCCCAATGGATCGCTAAAAGGCCATTGATCTTCTACCTAGCAGGCAGGTAACCCCGTGAGTCACCAAATTGTTGTATATATTTACCCCCCCGGGTAAATATAGATAAACAAAGCAAATCGGGTCTAGAGTCAGAAAAACAAGGGAGAAACACAAAAGGAACATGTCTGGAGGGGTCTCCAAAACCCGACAAACAAAAGAACATGTATGCAGGGGTTGGAAAACCCGACAAAAGAAAATGTCGGGGGTCGGAAAGGCGAAAAAATCGCATGCGCATCGAGGGCGGAAAACCCGACATCAAAGGCATGTCAAGGGGTTGGAAAACCCGACATCAAAGGAAATCGGGTCTCGGTTTCGGGAAACATGAAACATGAAGCACGCAGGTAAAAAAGATGTCCCAATGAGGGTTCCGAAAAAACACTGCAAAGGAAATCCTCGAGTCGGAAAACAACCGATGAAACATGCGCAATGAAAATGTCCATGCTTCCGATAAACCCCGAAAGCAAAGAAATGGCAAGGGTTGGAAAACCCAAACAAAGGAAAGTGGGTTTCGGAGGTAAGCATGGGAAAAACAAACATCAAAAACATGTCGAGGCATCCTCCAAACCCGATGCAAATGCAGAGGAGAACCCCGAACCCGACAAGAAAAAGACCCTGACGCGGGAAATATTCAGATCGCCATAACTTTTCACAGGAGCTCTGATTCACACAAGGTTGGACTTTTCGGAAAGCTCTCAAGGTCCCTCTACCCAACTACGACTCGGATATCTTTAATTGGGGGAAAAAGTTCTTAAAAATGCAAAAAAATATAGTTCGCCATGTTTTGAGTTGTTGGGATCTCACCTACCGCCATAATGGATGAGTTAAGTGCATTCTTGAGGTGGTTCAGAATTCGAATCATTCTCTTCTCCCTCTTTTTTCTCATATAAATGGTAAAGAGAGGCTCTTTAAAAAATGGTTGGACATTCTTGTTTTGGCCCCTCCCTTCTTCTCTTTGGCAAGTGGAGTTGTGGAGCTCAAACCTCCCATTCAAACCGTAATGCAACCTTTTGCCTATTGGCATTTTTGCAGTGTATTGTATCAAACCTTCGGAGAAAATAAATGCATGACTGTGGATGTTTCTCAACCCTCTATGTGTTTCATTTTGCATCCTCCTGATCTTTCACTGTGAATATGTTTATCCGTGCATGATATTGCATTGCATTTCTATGGTTTGTGTTTATTGGCAAAACATATGTTCTTCATTCCTGCATCACCTCCGTTAGTTTAGGTTTTATTTCATGCATTTTCTTACCCCTGTCTCCTGGCAAGTTAGATTAGGTTTTTAGTAAATCCTCGCATTTTACGTGTGCATCTCGAATAGAGGAATAGGAGCCGGCCTTCATCCGGAGAGCTTTTCCGATTTGCAAGGTCCCACACTTGGGAAAAGCTCCATGTTGTGCAAATTTCCATTTTTTGTTCTTATTGCCTTTATATAGTAGAAAGTTTATCATCCCAAAAGGATCTTTTATTTCACGATCACAAAGGTGTTTTTTCAAGGATTGAGAATTCAACGCGTCCAACAACCTCCCAACTTTCCTTTAATCAAGGTATGTGTAGTCTTATGATAGATTGAAATAAATTCATTTTCTTAAGGGTTATAATATCTTCATCATAAATTTCCAATAAACTTATCTCAAGAAGTGGTGCCCCTAATCACAAACTTGGACATCCATACCTAAAAATATTTTCCCATAAGAACCTTGTTGTTGTAGCTACTATTGTACAATCCTTTGTAGGTGTTGCTTCTTCCCACCTTGTAAGATAATTTGTACAAGTGATGATGTAGCATGATCCAGTTCTACACGTGCAACTGGGAAATAGGACCCATAAAGTCTATTGCCCATTTTTCAAATGGCTCTACACTAGTAATAGGCCTCAAAGGCATTTCATCTCTTTTCCCAGGTTTTCAAGGTGTTGATAGTGATCACACGCCTTACAATACTCTTTACAATCCTTTATATAGGTCTCCCACCATAATCCAATGAGTAGAATCTTATGCATGGTGGTGTCATCGCTATATAGTGCCCACTCGCAATACCACCATGAGATTCTTCCATGATATCCATGCACTCATGTTCCATAATACACACTGGCATGCAATACTTCATCTCGCCTAGTTTTTATAAGTCACCACTTATCAACATAAAAGGTGCATGAATGCAAGTTATTTCTTTTCTAATTCTTTCATTCCTTTTGGTGCCATACCTATGCGTAAAAAGATAATAATATCCTCCAATTCTAAAAGTGTGTGATGTAACCTATACAAATGTGCATCTAGCATTGTATCTTTAATTGTCTATGTCCTCCCCTGATTGAATCCTTGATAAGTGGTCAGGCCATAGAATTACTTTTACCTAGTTTTACCATGACTGTAAAGTCAAATTCTTGGAATAAGAACACCCATCGACATATGTGCCCCTGTAAAATGGGCTTATTTACCAAGTATTTTAATGCCATGTGATCATTTAAAATAAAAAGGTGTTGTTAGCAAGTACTATCTGAACTTATGTAGTCCATAGATCATTGATAAGGCCTCACGCTCTATAGTTATATAATTTTGTTCTACATGAGTCAACTTTCTACTAGCAAAGTAGATAGGATGATCTATAATACCTTCTCCAGGATGAGATAACACTCACCAATGGCCAATTGTGTGCAAGAGGCATCCATGTCACGTGAAATGGTTGGTTCCATGAGGGAAAACATAGAATAGGTGTTGTAGTAAGTCTCTCCTTCAATGCCTCAAATGTGCATTTTTGTGGTTCTCCCAATAGAATGTCCCTTTTCCTTTAGTAAATCCTTCCAGGGGTGCGACAATCTTCAGCATATCCTTTGATAAATTTTTTGTAATACCCTATGTGGCCCAAGAATCCATGCACCTCACTTTGGTAGGTTCTTCTAGGCCTATGATAATTACAACTTTATTTAGATCTACTAACAAACCTTCCTTGCAAATGATATGCCCTAACAGAGTTCCAAAGGTGTAGCAAATATGCACTTCTTGATATTTAAAGAGATGTTTAACTGTCTACATCTTTCAAACATTAAGCACAAGTTGTCATAATGATCCTTAACAAGCCCATAATGTCCAATCATCCAAGTAAACCTGTAATAATTTGTGAATAAAATCCTGGAATGCTTGAACAACTATGCGTGAAAATACAACAGTGTGTTCTTCAAACCAAAGGGCATCACTATATATGTAAAGCTTCCCCATTTAGTGGTGAAAGTTGTTTTCTCTTGATCCTCCTATGCAATTCTAACCTGATGATACCTAGAGAATCCATTTGTAAAAGAGTAAATTTTGTGCCCTATAACACCTTCTAATATTTCCTTGGTGAAAGGTGTAGGAAAAGGATCAATCACACATGCAACATTCAGCTCCTTGTAATCCACACAAATCCTAATCTGACCATCTTTCTTTATATTGATTACCATGGGGCTAACCCACTTTGATTCTTCTAGGGATTAATGATGCCATATTTCAACATTTTGTCAATTTCTTCTTTAAATTTTATGTGCAGTTAGGGTTCATCCTGTAAGGTCTCTTCCTGACTGGGCACACACCTTCCTTTAGCTTAATATTCATCTCACCTAATGACTCATACCCCCTTTAACTCATGGTAGCCCCTAGGGAATAAGTCCTAGAAATCACGTAGTAACTCAATTATCTTTGCTACTTCAGAATCAGACCAATAATCTCCAATTATGGCCTCCTTGGGTTCAACATTCGTGCCAATGTTCACTTTCTTAGTCTTCATAGGTTCATGATAGGTGCACGTGCATTTTTATTTACATTGTCTAAAACCTTGCATATACTTGTTGAATGATCAATGTCAAATTTTCTACTTCTTCATCATCCACTATGTAGACCATCTTTCCTTTCTCCTTCTCAAAAGCAAGCGTGCTTAAGTAGTTCAACATCTATATCATCTACTTCATCAAAATACACTCCTTTTCTTCCTCACCAAATAAATCTTGAATGATTTCTTTATCCTTTACACTATCTCCCATAGTTAAGTTCCATAACCCTATAATGCCTCTCTTACCGAAGGTTTAGTAGAGAAGTTTCAAAATTATGGGTCATTCTTGTAATCAAGTCTTGCCAATTTCAGTCTCCTATGTAGTTTTGCATAAACATACCAAGCACAGTGCACAACCTTGCAAAGTGGAATAAATTTTGTGCACCCAAAGTGAAGGTGGTAAAGCTTATGCCCTCTTATCTAGAGTCTCTCACACTATGTGAACATGGTGCTAAAAAAGTTGATTACCATGATATATGCAGATTTGAGTAGGTGCATTACTCTGAGAAACTAGGTTGTTAGAGAAATTCTTACTTCATTCCATTCTATGAGATTATCCTATGTGAACCATCCACCAGTGTGTTGCCATCCTGTGCAGGTATACACTAACATATTTCTTCTCTCCACTTGATCCATCCACTTCTCCTCCATGATGTGTAGAATACTGTAGGATCTCCTTCTCTAGTATATTGGGGTATAGAGTTGGTACCTATCCTCCTAATACAACAATGAGATTCACTCCTCACACAAATTTACTTCTTACTTTTTGCCCAACCATCTCATAGGTGTCATGTGCCCAATTATCACAAGAAATACTTGTAGTATCACTAATAGACTATGCATCTTCCATTGGAGGATTCCTTCCTTAGATGGCTCAAGTACTTCCGGATCCCAAATGGTGTGCACATAAATTTTGTTCAGGTCTTCCTCACTCAAAGGTTCAACATAAGGTGTAGATTTCCCATCTGTCAAAGGGATAATAACTCTTTCTTCCTTATTCTCAAAACTTATATACCCTTGTTGAACCGTAGATCAACATTATTTACATAACACCAAGGGCACCCAAGTAGAGCTGGGAAGTTTTCTTTTGCAAGTGCTAAAACCTCAAAGTCCCTAGTGAACTTGGCCCCTTATATAGTAATGGATGCATCCTTTAAACACTAATTGGAGTGGCCTTAGTTCGATTAGCCATAAACAGTACATTAGAGGATGGCTGTAATGGGGTCTTCCCATCTATACCCATACATCTAAAGTAAGCACATTCACTTCCACGCATGTGTCAATCAATATATTTCTCAAAATCCACCCATCCACAATAACATTCAAATTGATTTCCTTTTCATAATCCAAGCTATGAGGGGGAGATTAGCATGCAGGATCTACCATCCATTCTCAATACCTATGCATGAGAGTGTTTCCCTTTAACCAATTCCTAGTAATGGAATAATATTCTCCTGGTGCAACATCTTGCATACCTCTTTCAAATCATCAACATCTGACTGGACCATCTCTGTTTCCTTCTTTTTTTCCAACTTTCGTGATTGTTCCTTTAAACATTATATTTCATCTTGAAGATTTCTGAGTACCTCCATGGTTTCTTGATAAACCTCCTTCTGATGTGTAGGATCTGGGATATCTTGCATGTAAAACCTCATCCTTAGTAATGGTAGGCTTCTGTTGTAACATTTCTCGCATGCGCGTAGCTTCAACAGTGTAGTAATCTTCATAGGTATTACCTCAGGTTCCGGTGCCAACTTTGGCATCCATTGATTTTCCATGGTGCGTTGTATTCTAACCATCCTATGCCTTTTTCTCTATTTATGTTGTTTGCTAAGATGCTCATATAAGTCCGGGCATTCCTCATAGTTATGATTCTTCCCACAAAAATAAAAAGTAATATTCTGAGGGCATTCACACCTATAGTGGTCAAGAGATTCACATGTATAACATGTTCCATGAGGAAACTCACCTCGTCCACCACCACGGCCACCACCAAATCCACCATGGTATCCTCGACCTCTGCCATGACTTCCTTCAAAGTGCCCTCATTCTGATCGTAGCGCCCTTGGGTGTGATCACAATCATGGTGCTCAATTTTCCTTTTAGATTTATCCGATACTCTGTCTGTCATACACCAATATCTATAGCATCATGGATCTGACCAATCAACTTGCAGTCTTTCAGTATTGTGAGTCATGGACTAGAAAATATTACAATAGCAAGATACATTATTTCTTATCATGTGTTGTAATAATGGGAAGGCTTTGCATCATGGTCTAAATGACATATCTCGTAGTCTAGTAATAATGAACAACTAACCTACATGGGAAAACTATCCTTAGTGTGCCCTTCCACTTCACAATATGTACACCAAATCCCAGTGTGCATCTCATGTGTTAAATTGGCCGATAGTTTCTCCAACTACTTTTCCATATCTGCAATCTGTGCTTCCAGGAATGGGATCACTCCAATATTTATGTCTATACTTCTAACTTCCTTAGTGTGCAATGCTGCTTCAAGTTCTTTGTGTGGGTCTGTATATGTCTTATGTGACAATTCCCTCCTAAAAGGTGTGATCAAGCCCCCAACAAACCATTGTGCATGTTGGATTTCATGAATATCATACGAAAGCTTAGACAAAAGTGTTTTGAAATGGGCATCATATTCTCAAATGCTTTAGTAGTTCCCTATTTATTAATCCTTGAGTTCTTATACTCTTTTTTGCTCGAACTTAGGGATATGAAACTCCTTAAGGAAAGATTCTCATAATGCTACATAATCTACGTAAGGCTAATCAGGTTCAAACTTCCTATACCAACTATGAGCACATCCCTATAACATACTTACAAAGCTGACTTGCCTTACACTCAAAATTTGTGATTCCATTTTTTTGTGCACCATAGTATCTCACACATGTGCACGTGCTCAGCAACATCTTCTATTCCCCTATACTCTAGAAAATGAAGTGACATTCTATAAATTTTAGGGTTGTTGAGGACCATGCCCACTTGATCCTAGAACCTTATGTGTTACCTCTACCTCCATACCCACAGATCCACTGAGAACTAGAGCCACTTATGCCCCTAATCCTCCACCTATAGCTATAAGTTGGACTAGTGGATGTACTTCCCTGTGTCCCAAAAGTGGTACTAAACTAAATTCCAATAGATTGTGAGGTGGTACTACTCCTAGAAGTGAGTCCAAAATTTCTTTGCACTTGAGTTCTATGCCGATGATGCACTGAAAAGGTACCTCCAAATAATAAAGAAGACATTTTCCAGCCATAGATGCACTTTCTACTTGATTTACTCCTTTTCTACTACTCCCCAAACTAGCTTGCTAACTACTGGTTGCACTAGATACTGGAAAACCAAGCACAAGGGCTAGGTTTTCAAGGTAGATTCAGATGCATGCCCACAACCCATGTCATCTCTATTGGCACACTTCCATATGAGGCTGAGGAGGGTTCCCTATCATGTTTTCCTAAATGGGGGAGTTCCAAATGCTCTAGCTCCACACCTTCTACATGAGCTCCAAATCCTTCACGAGCCATATCTCTCCTCAATTCCATCCATAAGGAAATATCATGTTGCTTCTTTATCTCCATCTCACACGCCTCATTGTACTTAAGCCATTTGTCTTCTCTTTGCCTCTCTTCCACTAGGTCCACCATCCTTCACCAAACCTGCTCCTACACCCATGCATGGTAGGCTTTAGCTAGCCATCAGATTTTCTTCCAAGTTCAAGGTTACCATCAAGATTTTTATATCCAATGGTATGCCCTTGAGATAAGTTCCCTAGGATAAATAAAAACTAGAACTCATAGCTACCTCGGGAAATAATAATTAGAAATTGAGTACTCTAAAAATATAGCTATTTAGAAAACCACATAATGAAATGTTCCACAGCACACATCCAAATCATATTTTCAACATCATAGGGCCTTAAATTCTTCCTACATATAGACAAGTGTGTGATACCTTAATTCATTTTAGATGCATAAACAACTAGCCACTCGTACAGCTCTACCGAAAGATAGAAAAGAATCTCTCATACAAAAAATCATACAAATTTTTCTCTACCCATACACATGTGTCAAACTCAAATCTAGTGTTGAACCTCTAAGCGTATTCTTCTTCCAAATCTTTTATCCACTCCTCAACACTTGCTAGGGTCAATTGAGTACGTCTTCATCATGAAACATCATGAAAATAAGCTAAAAAGAGGTCCTAGATAATGGAACCAATGATGCAACCTAGAATCTACTATGAATAACCCAGGCACACTGGACATCACCCAACCTGAGCTAAGTGCTCACCCAAAGCATGCAAAGGTACTAGGCCCCTCTTTAGAGTTGCTTGTGTAGGATGTTAGTGTGATGGTGATAAAACATATTCAGATCCATAATTAAACATAAACATTTCACAGTGTAATAATCCAGATCTAGATCTTAGAGAATAATGGAGTAAAAATAACAATAATAAGATTAACCATACATGAACCAAATTCAGTTACATTTAACACCAATATCCAACCAATATCATCCATTGCATTAAACATTGTAAAATACAAAATTTTATTACATTATAAAGTATCTCCATGAGTCATGCGCGCATTAGAACCAACAGCATAACTCTACAATAATTCACACACCCCTAAACTACATAGTTCAATACATATTTATAGGGGTGGGGACTTACCCTTCACCACCTATGAACTTCTCAAAACAGGTCGCATGCTAATAATAGCCATGCACCTTTACAATAGCATGCATATATATAAGTGTTTTAATAATAGATGTCCTATAATTAACTGGAAGAAGAAATCCTATTATTAGCTCAAACCATGCATGGCGCTTATTAGCCGCTCATTCCCAAAATACCATTTTGTGTCGCGCAAATTCTTCATCCCTATGTGTGCTCCACATGCTATCCCCAAAATAACCCTTATCCATAAAAATGGCTAAGTCCTGAGCCAAACTATTCTGACACGTGTTTCCTTTCCTATCTTCTTGTGCCTTCAAATGTGCCTTTTTCTCATGTGCATATATTTTTGTGCCTTCTCCTTATAACAATATTATGTATTCTCAACATGAATTTTATTTTTGATGAGGATTTGATGAAATTAATGATGAAGAAACTAATATTTGATTGGTTTGTTTGTGATTTTAGGCTCAAGAGACATTGTATTTGAGGGACAAGGCCCCTACCTTCTATGATCAAATCCTAGGAGATATAGCCAACATTGAGTGGGATCATTTGGAAGTAATGGGGTTGGGTGGTTTTAGATATTATCAGATGATCCCATGAGACATGGGTTTGATGATCACGCTTGGTGGAGAGGTGGGATGTGCACACATGCACATTTTGGTTCAAGACAGGTGAGATGACCCATCCGAGAGGATGTCTACCGCATTCTTAGATTATCGACACAAGGGGAGCAAATAGTTCCCATTACGGTGGATGATAGACTGGTAATGTTGACTTCGATGTTAGGGGTAGATGCAACAAATATTATATTCTCTTGAGGGGATTTTGGATATGAGATGAGATATGAATGCATCTTTGTCATGGAGTAGATTGATTTATTTATTAATGGTGGTGATATCCTACTATGAACTTCTTGATTCATGGGGCGCTAGGTTTCATGGGCATTATCGGGATTACTGGTAGACATAGTGGATCACCACACCATGTTTTTGTTCGGGACATCATTTTTAGTACATGTGTAATGTGAGCTAGCAATGTAATGTACATCTTGGGAGGAGGAGGGGGATAGATGTTGGGTTTATACTCCATTTTTGGGATTTTGAGCACATAGCATTTATCAGGCCACCTGGGGTTGTTGTGGATCATAGGGGATCATGTTGAGTTTCCTATGGGGTTTCTTGAATGGAGGTGAGACCACACCTTCAAGGATAGAGGAGGTTGGGATGTAGATTTATACGTAAATAGGTTTGCGAGAGATAGAGGGGAGTAATTTACATGGGGAATGTATAGAGACTTCCCTGGATGACTGGGAGTTGACATTGAGTTAGCATGGATGAGGAGGACTAGGTGGGTTCAGTGCCGCAGGCTAGAGTTGATCAAGTCCATGCATTTTGATCTTGTCGATGACAAGTATGGTTTCATGTAGATAGTCCCTAAGAGCCTATTATGTATAAGTGGGAGGAGGGGGAGAGGAATCTATTGATCCCTATCATGATGGATCCATTTGAGGAGGTGGCACCACCATGGGATGACGATGATGATGGGGGTTGGATTAGGGTTTTTGATTGGATGACTACAACTTGGGCACCTCGGGTAAATAGAGAGAGGGGGAGATGAGAAGGAGGAGGAGATGGATATTGAGGTAGATGTAGCTCCAGGATGTGGTGGATATGGGGGTAGGGAGATTCTACGAGATATGGCACAATTACATGTGGAGTTAGAACAAATGTGTGTGGCAAGGGACACCGTGATATAGCAAATAGATGTAGTCATGTAGGAGAGAGACTAAGTCACCCACGATAAGGACCCAGTACCACAAACAGAGGGAGGCTTATAGGGCCTATTTTGGAGATCTGGTGATGATCATATCTGTCAAGGTTGTGGGTGGTACATCAGTAGTATCACAGGGAGGAGGAGATATGACACCTCTCTACATGATTTCAATGGATCGATATAGATTCTTTGCCACATAGGATAAGTGTTATAAGGGGATTGTGATCAAATTTTTTTCTTGTGACAGTACGATATTGGGAGCATTTGCAAAGGTGATCGGTAGTTGGAGATCTGGGCCATATGGGAATAGAGCAAGCATGGGTCAACCACATCGATCGAGGAGAGGGCAATGGTAGATCCGACGAGGTGAGAGAGAGACAGAGGGCTTGCCTCATAAGGGCAAGAGTTTAGGCTCTCTGATGTGAACTTTATTAGTTTTACTAACATCTCTGCTTTGATAAAGGACCCTTAGAGGTTGATGATGTATTGAGACACTTATATGATATATTATATATGATTTTTTCATGGTTTAACATGTGTCATATGTATGATGTTTGATGATTTAATTCATCTCGATGTTTATGTGAGATAATGATGATATGCATTTTATTTTTGTGTTTGATGATGATGATGATAATATACTTATGTGATTGGTATGTTGATTTGTGATGCATAGCATTTTAAAAATATGTGAAATTATAGATAGATAGTAGATGTGATTGTTGATGTATAGAAATGTGAAATTTGGGATAGGAAGCATGCATGGATGATAGGTATATTTGATAAACTAGTTAGAATAGAATTCCAGTTGTTGATTGGTGACCTATGGGTATGAAAGACGCTACGTCGTATCAAGGAATGTGTGGGAAAATGATTCCTCCAACCATAGTGGAGATAAAAAAGAAAAGGATCTAAGTAATGTAGTCCACATGCGACCATAACAAGTGATAACACATAACCAATGATAGTTAATTGTACCAAAATACCATGAGGAATATATGGATGAAAGAAGCTCATAAATCTAATGTCAACATGACAAAATGGTTTAGGATGTAACTTGTACATGGGAAGAGTGTTCTCCATAAGTGGATTTCCCTAAGTTTATACCCCAGCTCTAGGTAGGGGAAAAGAGAGAAAATTGATCAATGCGGGAAGTTTGTTATGATGTTACTTAGAAGGTTTGATCGATGTGGGAAGCCTTTAATGCCATGATATAAGAGATAGTAGCCATCCTTTGAGGGTATGGTATATTATATACATTTATGATTTTAATGGTAAGAATGATATACATGATAGGCTTCTTTGAGGGATAGGTCTATTTATTTGATTTGATTTGTTTTTGCATTTTTCTACATAAATAGTTATCCATCGAGGAGCATCTATTTTTGATAACTTGAATTTTGATAAGAGCATCCATGAATTTTGAATTTTACATGGGGAAGAGCTGGGAATAGCTAGGTAGACCACTTAGGAAGGGATAATGGATGTACAAGTGATACCTTTAGGACTTTTAGTGTGGTTCCAAGAGGTAAATAAGAGGGTGATGAATGTAATTATTGTGGAGTTCTCATGAAAGAGAGAGAACCTATCCATAAGTAAAATTCTATGGAAATATACGTGGTGCGCATATTTAACGTCATGACTAGGAAAGTGACAGAAGACCACGTTATTCCAGATCATTACAATGATAGATGGAAGAGGGCTGAAGATGAAATGATGGTATAAGGATATGACTAAGTGCTCACTAATGGATAGGATAGTAATAGAATGGCCATAAGTACAACATGTTAAGAAGCTATGTTTCCTATTCACCATCAAGGGAGGAAAAGTGATAGGATTCCAACCCATACTTATGTGTGATAATGTATGGTCCAATCTAGTTAGGGTCAAACTTTCCACGTTGTCACCTTTCTAGAGTAGTGAAATTTTGATTTTCTTTAAGGATGAGGTCACCAAATTTTAAGTCGCGAGGTTTGAGGTGTTTTTATAAGCACGGATAATTCAATCTTGGTATACTTGATGATGTTAAAGGGAGCAATGAGGTGACATTTATCTAACAACTTGAGTTGTGATAGATTCTCTTGACGATAGTCCTCATCAGAAATAAATTCCCAAAGGGAAACACATAAGGAAGGAATTCAACCCGAAAAGGAAGGAAAACTTTGAACCATAGACAAAAAGAAAGGTGTAGCACCCATAAGGGTGTGAGATGCTAGTCTGATAGGCCCAAAGGGTGAAAGAAGCTGAAGGTGGTAGTTACGACTTGCTTTATCGATAGTTTTAGTAAGGATATTACATAGGGTTTTGTTAGAAGACCTTAGCTTGACCATTGGCCTGAGGATAATAAGGAGAGGAGAAACTAAGTTTGATGTCGAAGGTGTTGCTAAGTTTCTTAAGGTATTTATTTTTGAAGGAATTTCCATTGTCCATTATGAGCCTATGAGGGATGCCAAAGTAGAAGATAATGTATTGGTAGATGAAGTTGATGATCGAGTTAGATTTAGTTGAGGTGAGTGGAATTTCTTCTACCCACTTGGTGAAATATTCAGTTACGGTGATGATAGAATGGTGTTACTTTGAAGAACAAGGATTGATGGTGTCGATAAGATCGAGGCCCCATTGTGAGAAGGGCCAAAGGTCCCGAGATGTATGTAAGGCTTGGCTAGGAGTTCAGATAAGGTTGGAATGTTACTAACACTTTTCACATTTCTTGATGTATTCACAATAGTCTTAATTAAGAGTAGGCTAGTAATATCCCAAGTGAAGGATGAGTTTAGTGATAGCTAAGACATTAAAGTTCCCACCATGAATTATGTCATTGAATTCTTGGATAACATGAGAAGCCTCATGGGATTTAAGGCATCAAAGGAGGATACCCTCAAAGCCATGTTTATAGATAATGTCATCAAGAATGACGTATCGGTTAGAATGCTTGAGAAAGGACATTCTAACATTTTTAGAAAGGTTATAGGGATCTTAGATTGGGATACGTAGTTGAAGATCTGGGAATACCAAAGATTAGAAGAATTGGTATCAACGTGGTTAACATGAGGAAGATCGTGAGTAGGATGATCCTAATGATGAAGAACAATGATAGTTTGGATTCTTCCATTGTCCAAGGGATGAGAGGAAATGGAAGCCATAGTGTCTATGAAATGATTAGATGAATGAGGAACGTCCTGGATGGAATAAGTATCAAAAACTTCAAGGAGGAAAGAACAATATCCTATATTTTTGAAGGGTATCATTTTTACATTGATATTCACTTATGACTTATTTGATGATAAGCTCAGAGTCCCCATAGATGTCAATAATTTGAACACCTAAGAAGGAAGTAGTTTCAAGGCCTAAGATAAGGGCTTCATACTCTGTCATATTGTTTGTGCACTCAAATTTAAGCTTATTTGTAAGGGGAATAGGAGTACCCAAAGGAGGAAAGATAATGACATCAGCACCACCCCCTTGTTGACATTTGGATCCATCAAAGAAGAGGGTCATCTTAAGGGTACCATACTCATGATGAAAGTGATTGATGGATTCATTAGGAATTTCTCATGAGGAATATGAGTGTTTGGAAGAGGGGCTTCTGTAAGTTGATCTGTGATATCTTGGCCCTTAATATATTTCTAAGAAATGAACTAAATGTCAAACTATGTCATGAGAATGAGGAAATGAGTGATGTAATCACTATGGTATGGTTGGAATGCATAGTTTTAAGGATTTGGAAGTTGGTAACAAAAAAATTTATGATTAAGGAGATAGTGACAAAGCTTGGAAGTGGGAAAAGAATATATCGCAACACATCTTCTTATCTTTAATATAACAAGTTTCATAATCAAGAAGATTATGATTGATATAATATACAACATTTTCTCTACCTTGCTCATCGTGGTGTGCCAACATGGACAGCATGTGCCAGGTAAAAGGCACCCAAAGCATGATTGGAGGTGAGATGTAAAGGTGGAGAAATAAGATATTGTTTGAGATCATTGAAGGCCTTCTGACAAGTGGTATCCTAATTAAACTGGGTGTCCTTACAAAGGATATGATGGAAGGGTCATCGGCGGTCAAAGAGTTGTGAAATGAAACATTAGATTGATTGGAGATGGCCCTGAAGGCTGTGAAGTTGAGTTAAGTTAGAAGGGGAGGAATTTCAGAATGGGTTTGATTTTTTGGGGGTCGACCTCAATGCCCCTGATAGAGATGATGAATCTAAGGATTTTTAGTAAGGACTCTAAACACACACTTGAATAGGTTAAGGCGAAGAAGAAAGTGAATAATGTGCTCAAAAAGGATTTAAAGGACTAAAATATGGTCATTTTGATGCTTGGATTTACCCAAGAGGTCATCGACATAGTCTTCCATTGTTTTATGGATAAGTTCATGGAAGATATAGGTCATTGCACATTGGTAAGTGGCTCCAAGCATTTTTCAAACCAAAAGGCATGACACGATAACAGAAAGTCCCCCAAGGGGTGATGAAGGAAGTCTTATGTTGGTCTTCTAGAGTGATGAGGATCTAATTATAACTAAAAAAATATCCATAAGAGATGGCATCTCATGTCTGGTTGTGATTTCAATGATTTGATCGATGTTGGGAAGAGAAAATTAATCCTTAGAATAGGTGAGGTTTATATCACGAAGTCGATATAGATGTAGAGATTTCTAGAATATTTAGCAATGGGTACAATATTGGAGACCTATCACAAATATTAGATAGGTTGGATGAAGTTATCATAAAGAAGATGTTGAAGTACTTATTTGACAAAAAGATCTATGTGGGTGTGCATGCAACGCAACTTCTATCTATCAAGTTTAGCATCGAGAGTGAGTGACAATGTTATGGATGATGATGAACGATTCAAGACTAGACATGTCGAGTATGCCATGTAAAGGGATGGCTATGTTTAAATAAGAAGGATGTAAAGGCCCTGAGCTCTTGAGGATCAAGAGATTGGATGACTTTGAGGATGCGGGGCTCTTTAGGGGTCCTTATGTTGATAACGATAGTTGATTCATTTAGAAGGGAGGAAGTGTCAGGGGGAAGGTACTTTTGGATATGAGAATCCTTGGCCCCCATGTAAGATAGAATGGAGTCATCATCATTGCATTGGAGGATGTCGATGGTAGGGAATCTTCCCTATCATTTCAGGATGTTTAAGAGGAAAGGATATTGAATTTCATTTTAAACCGATAATTGATCATTCTCGAGGGAAATGATGGAGACTAAAAAAATTTAGGAGGGATAGATATGGTATCATCTGGATCTATGAGATAGTTGGATGGAGAGAAGGGAGGTGAATCAATGTCGATGGGAGAGAATGCATAAGTTCCTGAAGGGGGATGGAGGGATCTTTGTATCCAAGCCAAATTTTCATGTGGTTCATGGGGTTGCTTAAAGGGAAGGTCGTGGACACCATTTTCATAATGTCCCAAGACATTGCATTTCTAGGCATAGAGATAGAGGTAGGTGTAGCAAAGGATGGTTTTTGATGAATCCAAAACCATTGGTGTATGGTTTAGTGTGAGGGTGATCTTCAGAATGAGAGGAAGGATGATCAAGGCCACCATAGACCAAATTGGTTTTGAGGAAAGAAGGTCTAAATGAGATGATTTCCCCAATGTTAGATTGATACATGGGGGCCTTATCAGGGTGGTCGAGGAAGTTAGGAGATGGAAGAGAACTTAGAGTGAGGAGTTGATACTCCCTCAAGGAAAGGCGTTGCATCACATCATCAAAAGATCCATCATGGGGTAACTTGGATGCAGGCACAGAAGAATTGGTGGATGCTTTGGAAGAAGGGTTTGATTTAGGGAAAAGCATGTCATTTGGTCGATAGGTCATATGACATGCCTTGAAAGGATGGGAATCAGAAAAGTGGGTGTAAATATTCCCTTCATATTCATAATTAATGCAAAGTGGTGAAGGGTAGATGGGATCCAATGCATGACACGAATCCAATAGTGTCCAAGCAAAACATTATACTAAAATTCCCCTTCTACTGATGTAGAAGACCTCATGAAGAATTTTATGGCCAACACAAATGGGAAGGATAATTGTTCCCAATGTACGGGGGCGACAACATCAGTTAAGGCATGAAGGATAATAGGGTATTCAGGGGACAATGATGTCAAGGATTTTAAGCTGATTGAAGGTGTGAGAAGAAATTATGTTGATACTAGCACCATTGTCAATCATAGTCTACGCCAAATGAATGTGTCATTGATGCAAACTGTGATAAAGAGAGGAAGATAATGTGTGTTGGGAGGAATGTTGAGGATCTCATAATCCCCAAAGGACATGGAGTTCGATGTTATGAGATCATAAGCTAGACTTATGAGGGGTTGAGGCTCATCAGATGACATGGGGATGCATTGGAGGGCTTCAATGAGAGATTTTTTTGATTGGGAGAGCTTTGGATGAGCTCGTAGAGGGACATCTAAAGAGGATATTGGTGCAACTATTTTACGATGGTTTTTTCGATGGATGCGGGATTAGGAGTGGCCAAGATATACACCTTATCCTTGGAGGAAGAATAAGGAGGTAATGGTAAATGATACATGATGAGTTCTTTGGGGGGGTAGTAATGACAATATTGGGTTTAGATGAAGTGGATGGTTAGGCCTCATAAGGGTGAGATCTAGTAGAAACATAGATAGTGTTTATGTAAAGAGGGGGATTTTCTTTGGTAGAAAGAGAAGCCAAAGGTGGAATAGTGGTGCGAAAGTTGAGTTAGAAGCCTTGGATTTGATGGGGAGGTTGGATTTGGATGAAGATAGGCCAAGGGATAGAAGGGTGTCTTCCTCTTGACAAGGATGTCATCCTCTTCCATAAGGTTATCGCAAGGGAGTGAAGGGCCTTGTATTACTTGGTAATGTGGCCAAGCACATGATGATAGGAACAGAAAACATTAGGGTCAAACCAAGTGGGCTTTGGCCTTGCGGGTCAAAGGGTTTGATGGGAGGAATGGTAAGCACAGATGCATGGAGAAGACGCTATAATACCTCGGTATAATACTCAACAGATGGTTTGGAGGTTGATATTCTAGGAGTGGATGGGTTTGGTTTAAAGGAAATGGATGGGCTCGAGTGGGATCTTTTCCTTAGGAGTCTTGACCACTAATTTTGATGTGGAAGGGATGATGGTAGTTGATTGGGGTAGAGGTAGTTTAGATGATGATTGTGTAGAAGTGGTGGTAGATGATTTGGATGTTGAAGGTTGGGTTTTATCATTTCATGTTTTAAGTGTCTTGGATTCCAATTTAGAGATGTTTAATGGTTTATAAGAATGATCAAAATTTAGAGGGATATTGGATGACTTTGATTTGGATTGATTGGTTGATTGTGATGTCTTGGATGAAGGTGTCGGTCCTAGGAGAGGGGAGTGATCTTAAGATAGATATTGTGGTATCATTTTGTTTGCTCTTAGGAGGGAGAATGTATATCTTCTTGTGAGGGTGTGAAAGGGACTTTTGAGGAAATACACCAAAGGGCTTGGATCTTGATTTTGAAGAAGGAACCTTGGGAGGAATGAAAATGATTTCAACTAAGGAGTATGAAGGTTGGGTTTTTGTGGTGATGTTGGTGGTGGGAGTAGTTTTTGTTTAAGGATGTCTAAAGATGAGGTGGATTGAGGTGATGTGAGTTTTATATCTTCATGGATGAGATGGGGAATCATTTCAAGTAATGACAAGTTAGAGTTCTTTTACAAACTCTTCAAATGATGAGAATGATGTAGAGGGAGGAGATGGTGTCGATGTGATGGGTGTGGGTAGCAGTGTAGGAAAGGGGATTGGGTTGATTCTAAGGATGGTATAACAAGTAAGGGAGGAATATATGGGGGTGAAGTGGTAGGTATGATCAGATCTGAAATGAATGGTGGTGAGGAGGATGTAGAAGGTGGTGGAGATGTTGATTCAATGGGAGAATATGTATATGATGAAGTAGGGGAATTGTCTAACTAAACACCTAAGGATGTTGTAGAAGTAAGAGAAGGCATAGGATTGGATATAGGATAAGGAGTGGATGTTGATGATGTAGTCAAGATGGTAGGAAGAGGATCAATGGAAAGTGTGGGAGTAGATGAGGGGTCAAGGATTGGAGATGGTAAATATGAAGGGAGAAGTGGGTTCGGATATAGTATATGTGATCTTGATGATGAAAGCATGTGAGGTTGATGAAGTGGTCAAGGAGGATGATTTAGGGACATGAGTTAGGGTACTAATGGTTGAAGATTCAAGTGTTGGGTCCGAGAAAGTAAAAGTTTGGATAATAGGAGATTGGTTATTAGGGTCATTAGGATTACTTACTTAGAGGTCCCCTTGATTTTTGAGCCATTAGACAAGGTCCTTGAAGGTACAACATTTCTCAATGTCATGCCTATGGACCCGGTGATGTCTGCATTAAGCTTCCTCATGATACCAGAAGGGCTTGGCCCATGATTCATCTAAGATCCAAATAAGAGGTAATTTGATAAGATTGACAGCCTTGAGTTCACCAAATATGGAACTATAGGATTCCCCAAGAGGGGTATGGTTTGGGGTAGTAGGCGAGGATCTCTTTGCAAGAGATCAACTTGGAAGGAAGGAAAAGAAGAAGATTTGACTACAACAACATTTTCCGCATTCTTTGATTTATCATTATGGGAAGAAGAAGGGAAGGAAGAATTTGTGAGCTCCACCTTGATTTTTTTGGATCTAATTTTTACATGGCCCTATTCAAGGGCGTGGAGCTCTAATTTCCAAGCCATGGTGAAGGCTTCCTCAATGTTGTGAAAAGACTGGATTTGGAGATTAGAGGAAATATGTTTAGCACAAGATGCGGGAAGGAGCTCAATTAGCTCGGTTTGAGGAAGAGATAAGGATAGTTAGTTGGTAATACCATGTCATCTAGCTACAAAATCTAAAATGGACTCATCTTCAAATTGTCTAATGGCGTATAAATCAGTAATGGTGACTTTACAAGTGATATTGATGGAGAAGTGCTCGAGGAACAATGGGAAAGTTGTGTGAAGGAGAATAAAGAATGTTGAGGGATACCATTATACCAATCCAATGCTAGGGCGGTAATGACATGGGAAAATTTCTAAGCATAAGGACACTGGTCATGTGGTATGAGGTAGCAAGGATTTCTGAAATCCCGGAGATGTTGTTGAGGATCCTCCTTACTATTGAATTTGGAGAAATTAGGAAGTTCCCAATGAAGAGGATAAGGTTTGACTAGGACGGAAGGATGAATGGGCTCATTGCAAATTTGTTTGTATGTGAATGAGATTTTGGGACCCAAGGTAGTGGCCTCCATATTGGCCAATCTACTCATCAATGTTTGCATGGGGTCACTGGAAGTAGGCAGAGGAGATGTTGAAGGATGAGGTTTTTGGATATAGGAGATGGATGGAATAGATTGAGGTTGAGACTATAGAGGATATATAGGGGCTTGAGAAGGTGGTTGGTAGGGAAGAGAATAAGTGATATGCTAAGATTAGATGGGTTGAGAGATGGGTTGTTGAAAGGGAATGTAAGTAGAAGGATAAGATTGAGGGATTTTTATGACAAGAGGATTGGTTTGAGAATGGGTGTGATGAGGTGGTTGAGATGTTTGAATGGGATGATGATAGAACATATGTTAAAAAGTAGTGTGTGGAGGAGGTTGATGTGTGTGAGTGGAACCTGAATAGAGTGGTTGTAAGGAGACCACGTTAGCATGAATTTTAGATATGGGGACCGAGATTAAATTTTGAAGAGGATGTTTGGTCGTAAGAGGGAAGGATATGGACCCAGAAAGGGTTTGAGTGAGTATATCAGTGACTATAGTGGATGCTGATGTGATGGGCATAGAGGAGGGAGGGTGGCATTGATGCAAAGCACACTAGGTGGGATGGGGATCGACACTAAAAATTTCCTCCAAAATTTCTATTTCATTAATGTATGTATTAGGAATAGGATGTTGTTAAGTGTAATTAGTAGTAGCATCCGATAGAAGATAACGGCGCCATCGATGGTGGTGCCAATAATGTGGAGTACGGTAGCAGTCAAGGTACAATAGGAATGTTGTAAAAAGTAAATATTTTTCGTAAGTGGTCCGGTAATGTTAAAATGTCAAAGTTTGGGTAATTAGAGAAGTAGGGTCTACATGATTAGGAATTAGAAATATTATATTGGTAATAAGGACAAGGAGTGAGGTCATAAATATTTTGTGTATTTTATTTGTAAAAAGTCTAAAAATGTGGAACCCATGTAAAATGATAAGGTTTATCTTATCTTAACAGATAAGCTTACATGTACAGATAAGAGTTAAGGTATGGAATATGATTCGTCGAGTGGATTTCTTATCCTATCTTAGAGATAGGATGGATAATCCCTGGAAGTTCTATAAATAGAGAGGCCACCCCCTCATTTAGAATAGAAAGAAGTAGTGAGAAATATTGTAGGAAGTGTGTAAAGGAAGCCATCGATTAAAGGTGTGTTGAAGAAGCCATCAAGAGGTGTAATTGTAAAGTTTCTCCCATAGTCTTGTTGAAGTATCTCATGGGTGAGATTGTAACAATTTCATGTTAATATTATAATTTATTTTGATATTTCAGATTTTTCGTCATTCTATCTTATCATAGTCAATGGTATTCTTGTGTTCGGTTGTTGTTTTGTTTCCAGATTACATCCACCAAACTAAAGGTTGTGCATTAGTAAATAATCATAGCACGAGGAGTTCCGGTGAAGAATTATCATAGTGCCGGATTGGTGATGACATTTTGGTTCCGTTGGGACCATTCCTCGTTAGTGGATTTTACGGAGAGATATTCCCACTTAGGCAAAAATTAATTGGAGGGTAACCTTGTTTTTCTTGTGCATAGTAGTTACCATGGTAAAGTCATTTTTACCGTGAATAGTAGTTACCATGTTAAAGTCATTTTTGCCATGAATAGTAGTTACCCTAGTAAAGTCCTTTTTGCTGGGAATAGTAATTACCGTAGTAAAGTCACTTTTTACCGTGAATAGTATTTACCGCAGTAACTTCACTTTTTACCGTGAATAGTGTTTACCATAGTAAAGTCAGTTTTTACCGTAGTAAGTCAAGTTTTACCATAGTTTACCATGGTCATTTCTATTTTACTGTAGAAAGGTGTAAAGTCACTTTCTAGTATAGTGATTCCAATTATTTGTGCACATAAGTCTTGTTAATTGTACTTGTGGGTTGGTATTTCACGGTGGTTACTTTTGAAAATGGGAAAGATTCCTATTTTTTCAGCTCAATCTAATGAAGATGCTTCTTCTTTCATTCAAGAGTTTAAACGATCTTGTATTTGTAATGGCCTCATAAGAAGGGAACAATGGACTGAATTTTTTCCTACCTTTTTGGATGGTTGACACTTAGGTGGTTTGAAACACTAGGTGATAATGTGAAAAATTCATGGGATTTATTAAGCGAAAGTTTTCTTGAAGAATTTGGTGAACAACGAAATATGCGAGATCTCATGATCGAGATCACAAAGCTATCCCAAGGAGAGAAGGAGAAGATAAGGGATTATCATGCTCGTGTTCTAGAGCTAAGGAGGAAGCTCGATGCCCAGATCGGAAGGAAGGACTAGCGGATGGGTTGATGAATGGCGTGGATAATCTCCTCTGTAAGCACTTCATTCTTGGGATGAAGCCGGAGATCAGACAACGAGTGAAGTATGACCGCCCAACTACCATTGAACAAGCAAAGGAGATTGCGAAGAAGAAGAAAGCATGGAAGAGGAGCCCAAAGAAATTGTTGCTAAAGTAGAGCCTACACCAGCACCTTTGGTCCTGAATCCACAACCACTCCCGGTGAGCACAAATATTTCTCCTAATACATCTACTGAGTATGAAGATCTGCTCAAAAAGATGGGTCGATTAACTATTAATCTTCTTGAGAAAGGAATTTAGTTCTCGGGGAGGAGATAGAGGTCAAAAGAAATATTTCTGAAGTTGTTTGTTATGGTTGTTATAAAAAGGGTCATTATAAGTATAATTGTCGAGATAGAGCTTCTACATCATCAGTAAGGAGATAATGATAAAGGAAAAGCACTGTGAATTCTTTTGATGTAGTAGATAAGAGCAGAAATAATGAAGTAGATGTGTTTGTAACAAAAAGAAAGAAAGAAAAAGATAATCAAGATGGAAATGATCCTAAGAAGATGAAAGAAGAAACTAGTAAGAAACATAGGAGAAGAAAGTTGGGTGTGCGGGATTTTACGATTTCACGGGGGCAAGGACCATACTCCATCTTGGAAGATCTATCCAAAAGGCTGCAAATATTACATATGGTCAACTCTTGGCTATGTCTTACGAGAAGAGGCGGGAGTTGCGAGGTGGACTCAATGCTCGAAGGAAGGAGGTTGAGGTCCCCTGTTTTGGAGGAGAGGAGATCCCTATGCTCCACAAGTGAGGTATTATGTAATGGTATTTCAATTCATGATGTCTTAGTTGATGGAGGTGCTGCGATTAATGTAATGACCAAGTCTGTAATGAATATGTTGGGTTTAAAAATTGATCGCCCTTGACACTTATGTTAAGGTCATTAAATAAGGAAAAACTAAACCGAAGGTGTAGTTTCAAATGTGGCAATATCTGTTATGGGTGTTGTATGTGTGGTAGACTTTCGGGTGATGAAAAATGGTACTTATTGCGTACCCAATCTGCTTGGGAAGACCATGGCTAAGGAGAGTTCATGCAAGAAACTCTTTGGAATGAAGGTTTCATGACACTTGGACGTGGTAGAGAGAGGGTGAAGATAAACGTGATCCCTCGACATCATAAAAGCGAGAACTTGATTCAAGTGATGAAAGCGATGATTGGACATCCTCGATTACTCTAGTACCGGTGAAGTGGACACTTTGAAGATGAAGAAAGTGAGGTTGATGTTTGAGTCATGGATATTCTTCCAGTCACACCAACTCATGACCCCATAAAATTTATACGAAGAAGAAGTTGATGATCGTCTCCAACAAATAAAGATTGGTGATCTTTGTGATGGAGAGTGAGAAGGAATCCTACCTCCGGCTCTTTCGAAGGTACATACACCTATTCACTTTTGATTACAAGGAACTCCGTCAAGTAAGTTGGGTAGAACATTGTATTGAGCTGGTAGATGGTGCTAAGCCCATAAAGCAAATGCCATATAGAATGAATCCTAATTTTTCCAAGACTGTAAAAGAAGAAATAGATAAGTTGCTTGATGCGGGATTCATATTTCTTTGTGGAGAATTCAGAATGGGTTTCTCCCATTGTGATCTCAATAAAAAAGAATGGGAAGCTACGCATTTGTGTTGATTATAGGAAGCTCAATAAGGCAACAAAGAAGGATCATTACCCTCTTCCATTTTCAGATCAGATCTTGGATGAAGTAGCTGGCCAGGAGTGTTATAGTTTCTTTGATGGATATAGCGGCTACTGACCAAGTTCGTATAGCGAGAGAAAGATCAGGTGAAGACCACGTTCACCACTCCTTGGGAGCGTTTGCTTATAGAGTTATGCCTTTTGGGTTGTGTAATGCTCGGCAACATTCCAGCGTTTGATGAATAGGGTGTTCGAACCCTACATTGGGACCTTCATCGAGTATTTTGGATGATTTTGCATCTATGGGAGCAAGTTGGACCACACTGCACCAGATGGAGACAACATTTCAAAGGTTAGATGAAGCACAAGCCTCACTAAACCCTACAAAGTGTGTCTTTGGATGTTCTAAAGGCATTTTGTTAGGGCATGTTGTATCAGAGATGGTATTGAGTGCGATCACGATAAAGTTTCAAAAATCAAAGATTTACCATTTCCTATGAATAGAAGTAAGTTGAGATCATTTTTAGGCCATGTGGGTTACTATAGAAGGTTCATCAAGAATTTCTCAAAGATTGCACAGCCACTAACCCAGTTCTTGAAGAAGGATGTTGCTTATGAACCAGGAAACAAGGCGCATGAAGCTTTTGGACAACTGAAGGAAGCCCTGGTGTCTTCACCTATTTTGAAGAATCCAGATTGGAGCAAGCCATTCATTGTGTACACTGATGCCTCAGATGCAGCACTAGGTAGTACTTTGAGCCAAAAGGATGAAAATGGGAATGAACATCCAATTTACTTTGGGAGCAGACAAATGAGCAGTGCTGAGGTAAACTATACTGTAACTGAAAAAGAGGCTCTGGCTATCATTTTTGCTGTAAAGAAGTTTAGAAATTACTTGCTAGGGCAGAAATTTATAGTTGTAACGGATCATCAGGCTCTGAAATATATTGTCAATAAGCCTAACCCATCAGGGAGGATAGCAAGATGGATAATTTTGCTACAAGAATTTGAATTTGATATTATAGATAGGCCAGGAAAGAAGCATGTCAATGCAGATGCACTCTCTCGAGCCTATGATGGTTTAGGATCATCTTGTGATGATGATGATTTTCCCGATGCAGCATTGTTCTCCCTTGACACAATCCCTAGTGAATACATAGATATTTGGAATTATCTTAATGAATTCAAGTTTCCTGATGGTGCCAATGCAAAGACTAAGAGAAAGATTACTCAAGCCAGTCGTCCATATTCTATTTTGCATGGAGCATTATTTCGAATAGGACACGATGGGCCGTCTACATAAGAGAGGCAGTTGGACGTGATCAAGGAAAGGAGCTGCTAGAAGAATTCCACAATGGTACATGTGGAGGGCACTTCTCTGGACAACTTACAAGCAAGAAGGATCTTGGATGCGAGTTATCTTTGGCCCACTCTTTTTAAAGATTGTTATAATTATTGTAAGACATGTGATATTTGTCAAACACATGGTAACTGTAAGACTTCATCAGCTCCATTATGTCCTATTCTTCCCCTTGGTCCCTTTGAAAAATGGGGAATAGACATTGTAGGTCCACTTCCAACTACATCACGTCAAAATAAGTATATTGTAGTTGCCACAGATTATTTAACCAAGTGGGTTGAAGCTAGGCCATTGAAAACAGCTTCCATGGATGAAGTGGCAAGGTTCATATATGAACGCATTGTCACCAGATTTGGTTGTCCATTAGAAATTGTAACAGATCAAGGAAGCCACTTCATTAATGAGGTGGTAGAAGCCCTAGTCAATAAGTTTTCTATCAAGCACAGGAAGGCAACAACATACAAGCCAAGCACAAATGGACAGGTGGAACGAACAAATTTTGTGTTGTGTCAAATTCTAGCAAAAGATGCAGCCTTGCAGGTACATAAATGGGATAAAAGGATTCATGCAGCATTGTGGGCATATAGGGCAACATCAAAGTCAGCAACAGGATACTCCCCATTTCAGTTGGCCTATGGCATTGATCCAGTTCTTCCTATTGAGTTTGATATTCCCACTATGAGAGTTATGAAAAATGAAAGGATGGATGAAAGTGATTCAGTAAAAGAAAGGTTGGTACATCTTCATTTGCTAGAGGAAATGAGGGAAATAGCAAAGGATACAAGCCATAAGAAGAAAATGAAGCAGAAGGAATACTTTGATCAAAAGATCCGATGGTCTCCATTTCATGTGAATGACTTGGTCCTAGTATATGATTCCAGATACAAAAAAAGAAGACAGAGAAAATTTCTTCCAAAATGGATGGGGCCCTACAAAATAGCATTTTTGTGCATGAAAATGGTACGTCTGCATTTGGAGGAATTGGATGGCACTCCCATTACGAAATGGGTCAACCACGACAAGTTGAAGATTTTCCAAGCACCAGAATAGTCTACTCCGAGGACGGAGTAGAAGCTAGGAAGGGGGAAGATGTCGACACTAAAATTTTCCTCCAAAATTTCTATTTCATTAATGTATGTATTAGGAATAGGATGTTGTTAAGTGTAATTAGTAGTAGCGTCCGATAGAAGATAACGGCGCCATCAGTACGGTGCCGCCAATAATGTGGAGATACGGTAGCATGATCAAAGTACAATAGGAATGTTGTAAAAAGTAAATATTTGTCGTAAGTGGTCCGGTAATGTTAAAATGTCAAAGTTTGGGTAATTAGAGAAGTAGGGTCTACATGATTAGGAATTAGAAATATTATATTGGTAATAAGGACAAGGAGTGAGGTCATAAATATTTTGTGTATTTTATTTGTAAAAAGTCTAAAAATGTGGAAACCATGTAAAATGATAAGGTTTATCTTATCTTATGAGATAAGCTTACATGTACGAGATAAGAGTTAAGGTATGGAATATGATTCGTCGAGTGGATTTCTTATCCTATCTTAGAGATAGGATGGATAAGCTGGAAGTTCTATAAATAGAGAGGCCACCCCCTCATTTAGCATAGAAAGAAGTAGTGAGAAATATTGTAGGAAGTGTGCGAAGGAAGCCATCGATTAAAGGTGTGTTGAAGAAGCCATCAAGAGGTGTAATTGTAAAGTTTCTCCCATAGTCTTGTTGAAGTATCTCATGGGTGAGATTATATGATTTCATGTTAATATTATAATTTATTTTGATATTTCAGATTTTTCGTCATTCTGTCTTATCATAGTCAATGGTATTCTTGTGTTCGGTTGTTGTTTTGTTTCAGTTACATCCACCAAACTAAAAGGCTGTGCATTAGTAAATAATCATAGACGAGGAGTTGGGATTGGAATCTAGGAGTTCTGGAACTCCACACATCCATGAGGGATAAGAGGGGGATCAAAGGCCTCAACAAAAGAGGTTGATTAAGGTGTGGTTGTTCGGGAGGGGATCGAATGGTGATAAATGGAAGGATTGGTTTTAGTATGAGCATGAACCACGGGTGACTCATTGGAAGAGATGGTAGGTGGAATGGTTTTTAGGAATAATATATGTTAGTGCTCACATTAGTATGGGTTAGTATATTAATATTGTGTAAATTATTAATAATGAGTTAATATAACTCATATTAATAATATAGTTAGTGTGTGTGTGTGAGAGAGTGAGTTGTAATAACAACTCACGTAGCTATTAGGAGGTTAGTGAGAGATATGTGGATCATGGAGAGATAAGGGGGATTCATGATTGGAGTTGACTCCTCCTTTGTAGGAGATCATCATTGTATAAATATCTCTCACTACATGAATAAAAATATCCCGAATGAAATATATTCTAAAATTTATGTGTTAGTCTTATTGTGCAAACTGGTTCAAAATTCAAAAGTGGTATCAGAGCGGAGTTAATTAAAATCCTGTAAAGAGTGCTTTTGAGGCCATGTGAATATAGATCACTATTATCTTAGTGCCAGTCTTTTCTAATATTCAATGGACCGTGAGCCTGCTTTGAAAAAGTATTTTTAGTCATATGATGTCTCAATACCATTAAAAAAATATGTCTCTACAATTTTGCATGCACCATTTCCATGATTCATTCCTTCTCTATTTTTCACTTGTGGATATGAAGCACATAAACATGTTGTGAAATGATTTTTAGCGAGATCAAATCAAAGCCAAATTCCATTTACATTTAAAGCTGCTTGACGATTCTCGTAACACGTGTATTTTTCCCAACCATCAATTATCTGCTTGTTTATCTATTGCACCATTCTAATTTCTCATCCCTCTTGCACTCAGATTCTAGGCGTTGACCCTCCTCAAATATTGGTTTAGCCATTGCAATTTTGGTTTAGCATGGAAAGCAATTTTTTTAAAAATATTGGTTCTTTGACTGTCTTGTCAAGACCCTACACTTGATGTTCACATTGGTCAACACAATCCTACACCAAGATTTGGAAAGATCATTCAGTGAGACATGTTGATCCTACAAAAATATCTTCATGCATACATGAAGTTTCAACAAGGTCAAAAGTAGTTTTGACTTTATATAACTCGAGTTAATTTGTTTTTTTTTTTTTTTAAGTATAAAGTTGTAAAAAGTGAGTAATATGATGGTTTTTTGTTTTCAATGTCTAGATTATAATCAATATTATAATTTTAATAGTTTTTTCATTTTAATTTTAAAAAGCAAGATTTGTTTTTAAAATTTAAAATTTGTTTTTTAGTACCTTGTCATCGGTAGATACTATTGTTTTCTTTGTTAGACATTAATTGCAATACCCTGGAGTGATGGGCTGTTAGTGGTTGATTCATTTGCATATGATGCCTTTGTCTAAAGTAAGTTACTCAGCTTCATGAAAACTATAGTTTCATTTTGGAAAATGTTTTATTTCCTTCACTTTTATTGGTGGCTGTTTTTCCTTCATTGCGAGCTTGTTAGTACCTGCCCCAGATATGCCCGGTTTTACTAAAGTTTTCTTTTCCTTTTAGCATATCCAGTGGATCAAGTTGTCAGAAATATTTCCAATTTTAATTCGAATCCGTGCCTGCTCTTAATATTCCAGCGTCGGTTTCCATCACCAAGATTGTCCTTGCATCCCTTCTCCTAGTATATGTCCCTCTCCTAGTATTCCATTTTTAATTATGTATCTGTGACTGTCCTTCCGTCTAGATCTGAATGGTGGGTACACAGTAAATTAATGACTGAATTTGTCTATATTTTGAACAGTTCGAGCTCATTACCCCTTGTTTTTTGCCCTCGTGAATAACTGATCTTTTGGTTTACATGTCAGGAAGGATATACAAAGATCAAGATGTCTGCAATGGAGATTTCGACTATAGAAAGGGCTTACAAAATAGGTTCTGATATTTTTTTCCCAGTGCCAACAAGCACTGCAATTACATTTTATGAGGAACCAGAGTTAAGGTAACACACTTTGATTTGAGCATGCATTTTTTTGTTTTAGTAATTAGGGTTCTGGCTAACAATGATGCTCCTCTTAGAGTTGCTTCTTTGAAGGTTCATTTCAACTTGGAAGGTAGAAATGGTAAATTTACTTCCTGTTTAATTCAGATTGATTGTATGTATACCCATCTTTAATGGGATTCGATCCTTTGATGTGTTAAATAATGTCTGTGTATTTGTATTTGCTTTGGGTTTAAGGAGGGTTCGGGAAAGCTATGCCACAGATTCCACTTCTGAGCAATCGATCAGACAGGAAGCCAATAAAAGGTAATAGGAACTTGATAATTGGGGTTTTATCTCATGAGGGGATTAAAAACTCATATCTGTAATAATTGGAATTCAATGTTGCGATGTAGATATTAAATAAGGTCTAGCTTACTGGGTAATTTTATTTTGAGATTCATTGTTGCAATACAGATGTTCAATTGGATCTACAGCTCATGGATGGCTATCAAACTATGAATGAATCTGCCAATGTTTTTGATGCCTTGTTAACAAAGAAAAGCCAGGTGAGAGGATGAGACATTTCTATTTTTTATTCAGCAAAAAAATACCCAAATACTCGAAATGTATATTCAAATCCAAATGTGCAGAGACCTTCAGTGAATCAAGATGAACCAACACATGAGACTTTGAACAAGGACAAACATTCTCTTAATGAATTGTGTGAAAGGTAATCAAGAATGTCAATGCCCTTAATTCAATTTATTGATATGTTCAAGTTATGGGATTTAATTATCTACAAATTTTTGTAGGTTATTTGAGATTTGTGCATCCAAAATAGATTTTTTTGTCTCTTTATGAACACTTGTGACTCTTGTTGGTGAGAGAAAAAAACGCAGTGAAATTAATCAGTTTTCTCAAGGATTTGATAGTTATTTTTTCTAAATTTTTACCATAACATTTTAAATACTACAGGGACAAGAAGAAGAAGAATGTTTGAAATTTTCAATGTGCTTCAATGCGTCTGGATTGTGGAGCAGAAAAGAGACAAGGAAAAGTATACCTGGCTTGGTGCAACAAGAATTTCATATGCATTAAAAAAGATCAAAGTATTTTCCCCTTCCTCTCTGCACCAGATCTTGTCCCGTAATTAGTTTTGATTTAATTAACATATGACTTTGGCAAATAATTTTAAATGCACAATCATACTTACTGTCCATTGCAGCGAGAAGCCCGCCCTTCTCACAAACCCAACGGAGCAAGTAAGTTGAAGCACCTGAGTAAAGAAATGGTGGAAAATCCCATGAAAGATTGTCTTTACTTTAAGATTGATCAATTTTTCTTTTCCTTCTACAATTGTTTAAAACCTTTAATCTTCTGCAGAAGCGTTCCATAACACTTGAGTTTTCCATGGAAGCACTTCTCAACCCCCGCAATGATCCTCAAACATATTGTTGTATGTAGAATCTCGATCTTTCTTTTCATTTTGAAAAAAAATTAATGAAGATTTTTGAAAACCGTTGTACTGAATTTTATTTTTCTGTTTCGACATTTTCAGCTGAAATTCAACAATTGATGGAGATCGCAAGAATTTTCACAGTTCTGAATTTAATTAGAATGGAAAATCCTAATTTTGACCAAGGTTATTCAAGTGGATCTTTATTTTCGTGGCGAGGAGTCCGTGGAGTTGAGGAACGGCTTCAAATTGCAGGTATGTGTATCTCATTGCAGTGAAAATTCTTTTGTTAACTTTGCAGCTTCAATAAACTAAAAAAGTCTGATTTCTACAAAATCTTAGATTCCCCAAAGAAAATCCTTAAAAGGAGATGCACCACACCAAAAGGTCATCAAGAATTCAAGAATTCGACCATCGACAATTTTGAGAATGCAATGGAAAGCATGCCAAGGCTAGTCAGTGACAATGAGGACTTTTTAGCGTGGTTGGAAGCAGATTGTAATCGTCGATATAAAATGGCCAAGGCTCTGTGCTCCTGCAAAAAATTCCACTACATAAAATAATTGTGTGCCAATTTTGTTCAATGAAGGCATGCCAAAATCTTCAAACCCTAGTAAAACTGGTAGATCCTTTTCCTCTGGTTTTGATGCAACAAAGCCTTTGTCGCCTGTAAAGGAGTTGGATCATAATGATACTGATGCCGCCAATTTTGAAGCAGCAGCGATGCTTCTGTATTTAGCATCTTCATACCAGCCACTTTGTTGGAGTTGAATTCCAAATGCTTTGAAGTTGAGGCTGCATTTGCAGGGCCTGAATAAGAGTTCAATCCTTTGTGCTATTTGCAGCACATATTTTTGCCTAGTCAGATTTCTGACCCACATGAGAAAAATATAGGTATGAATTCGCCATTCTTATAAATAATAAAATTTAGTGTAAATTATGCATAAATACGTGTTTGTGTAGCAAACTTGTGACCAACATTTTATAATTTTCTACATCTGGCTAGAGTGTGACCGAAACCATAATTTTTTTCGCTAAACAGTTTTACCAAAAGCTTGATTTTTAAGAAATGAGTGTACGTTGTGCTATTAATATTGCAAAGCATATAGTTTTTCACAGACAAACTCAATGATTGAAATTCGTGAATATTGTGTGACATTATTTGCCAAAAAAATAGGGTTTTGTGAAAATTTTGCAGAAAGGTTATGAATGCCTGTAGATAATATAAGATAAAGAGATTCCAAAATTTTCTGTAAATTGATGGAATGTGTAAATTGAATTTGCAGGATTCATAATTGATTATGTCCAGTACTCAAGACAACTTTACCTAGAGATGGTGTGTCGAGAAGATTGTGGAAAGGAAGTCCATGAATTTGTTCAACCCTGTTCCATGAGTCGTTGATAATGCTAAATTTTTGCTATTTTGGCAAGTGACCAAAATCAGATGCAATTATTTCTAGAAGCCAATTTATTTAAGATATGTTTACAAGCACTAAAGTTATCTTTGTGAAATATTTCACAGCATTGTGTTTATGGAGGAAAGTGAATAAATTATGATGTAGAAGAATGTATCATTTGAAGAGGAGCAATACAGAATATTCTTAAAGCTACAGTATCTTTGTATTCATACTTGCAAGGAAATAAAAGATCTATTTTTTCTATATGTTTCCTACAATCATTGTTTGTTTGAAAATTATGCATCGTAACAAGGATTTTTTTGTGGTTCATGGACGATTTGAGGCAGCCTACATTAATATGGCAGCTTATAATTTTACTTCTCAGATTGTTAAAGAAAAAGACTAAAGTAAGAATGTTGATAAAATATAAATGGGCTATTTTATAGTTATAATAGTCTAGAGGTTGATCCTTACCAGAACTTGGGGTTGCTGAATATTTGTTTGTTCTTTTTAGTTAGGCTGATAGGCCTATATGATTGAAGATAGTAGAATTTTTATTAAACCCGAAAAGTCTTCTGGAAGTGGATTTATAATAGGAAACATTGATTTCATGGCTGGAAATCATCACAAATGTGAAATATTTTAATATTTTTGTGTAAGTTAATTAATAATTGGAATGCTCGCTTGAAGATTTGAGCTTGCTTTTGCTGTTATAATTTCTTTTAGACCTGAAAACAAATAATATTGCCTGTATCTTCTAGAAGTGTAAATATTTATTTTACATTTTCATATTTGTGTTGATATTAGAATGGTAGATGCACAGAGCCTAGTCATTTTCAGATTAAATTGCAGGTGCTCTTTGTAGTTGGGGGTTTAAAAACTCAGTGTGAGATATCAAAATCACTTATATGTGCTAAATTTCTAATACATATGTAAATGATGTAATTTGTCGCTCATGATTTACTAAATATTTATGCAGGGTTAAATTAGAACTCCATAATTTTATATATTAGTAATTAGAACTCCTTAATTTTATATAAATTTTAAATCTCAAGAGGATCATAGAGGGTCAAAAGCTCAAAAAAATAGAGTTGCACTATCAATAGAAGTTTGTATCTTGGGATAGCCGAGTCAGAGAGTCTGTAAAGTGTGAAAACAGAGTTGCGAGTGTTGAAGAAGTGTTTATAAGGCTCTGCAGAAGTATGGGGAGGTACAAGTTGTTGGAAAAAGTCTATGAAATTGTGTAGATGCGATATGGATTGTTTGTTTGATTTAAATTTATAGAATATTGTGTTTGATATGTTGTGCATTCTGATATTGGGCTTCTTGATTGTGACAGTCCTTCATTTGACTCTCCGACCTTGGGTTTGCACATTAATCATCTATCTTGGGGCTGTTGTTTATTGATAGAAAAATAATTAGAGCATGTATCTGAAGATAGGCTAGTCTCTTACCGTCAGAAAATAGTTCATCAATTGAATTCGTTGTTATTCCCACCAGCATTGGTGATTCATCTCCTACTTACAAACTTGTCATAGGAAATGTTATATTGTTTGCTAGAGTTGTAATTTTTGTATTATTGGATGTTAATATTATATTTATATAGGGAAAATATTTTTTTAATATTTTTATATTAAATTATATAATATTTTTTATTTTGTTTTATAATTCGCTTCCTATTTCAAATCCAAATAAATCTCCATTTTATTTTGTAATTTATACTTTAAATAATTTCCATTGAAATATGAGTAAATCCTTTATTTAGTTATTTTATTTATACGTTTTTCTTGATTTAATTTAAAACCTAACTTTAACTACTTGAATCCCCAAATCAGTTCTCTTATGAGCTCCATAAAAAACTAGGCTCATAATTGGATTACAAACTAGGTACCCCTCGCGCACAACTTAGTGTCCAAGAACCCGATTTGCATCCCCTCAAATGTTGGAAGCTCCTGGGATTATACAGTTTAATCATTGACAAAACATTGCATAGAGTGATCTTGACAAAAATTATTAATATGCTTTGTTATGCTCCAGTCTTTGGCTTTTGACATGTGTCTGAAAATAGTTACTATTTTCCACTCTAAGGTCATGACAAAATGGACATACTGTTCAGATTCTGGTAGCTTTATGTGAATTGGTTAATTTCTTTCTTTCTTCAGGTGAAGTCAATATCTTACAACTATCTTGTAATTAATTAATTTCTTAATAAAACAAATCAAGAAGATTAACCTCATCAACATATAGAATCCCCCTATTAGCCTTTGCAAGAAGACCAGGCTCAAATGCCTTAACTCCTTATGTAAGTGCCTTCTCAATATTAAAAGTTCCACAAACCCTATCCTCAATGGCACCCAATGGCAAATCCATCATACAAATAATTTATGATGGTGCCTACCAAAGCATAATATGACCTATTCATTACCATTAAAGAATTTAGATTACATTAAGAGAGTCCAAATTCCAATCCTTCATTTATTGTGGAAAAACATATGTGTTTGTCTTTAATGCAAGGACTATAGCTTCCGACATCTTCTGGTTGTCAAAATAACATCATAGAAATTGATGATACATTTTAATATTTCATTTAGATATATTTGAAAATAAATTTACAATACATATACCATTGCATAATCTATTTTGTGTTGGTGGTCAATTTTTGTCATTATTATGGTAACTGCCCTGTTTTCCCATGTGAGTTGATCCTGCTATGCAATTAATGAATGTTATGGGGAAGATCATGGGAGAGGTGACTTATGGAACCTATTCATTGGCTTGTTTGCATTGATGTGTTAAAACTGTGAAATTTTCCATTATAACTTGCGTGTATGCATGTGTTCAGAGAAAACAAATTCATCACCAGCATTGTTATAACATGGATGCATGTGTTAGACTTTGCTATGGTGCTCAATATAGTGGGCCTTTAAAAAAGGTCTTTGTAATGATTTTAGCATCGAGAAAAGAATTCAGAACCTAGAATATCATCATTTGCAACTCTTTAATCGAGAAATGCACACAACTTTGTTTCTCCTCACTCATGCATTCTACTCTTACATTACATATTTTCTATGAATGGAATTAGCATTAAAATAATGCATTGGTTCAATTTAATGCTTATAGTGTCAACCACTACTACACAATCAATAATGATAGTATCTTAATTCAGCTTGCCTTCAAAGTTCTTACATCAAAGCCACTAATGTTCAACATTCACCTACATTAAAAAAATTCCACCATAGCCCTAGTGTCCATTTACCACTAGTGCAAACGCTATTAATTTTGATGCTGCTCGCATTTTGCAAATACCACAAATGCATTTGGATGCCATCTTCATGTTTTGATCCTACATTTTGTTTCAGTTTAATTTTTGACCTGATTTTAACTATATCATTGCCCTTAAATTGGGCTTTCATTAGTTTTTTTTGGTTCACCTTAGATTTCAATTTTAATTGAGTTCATATTCATGGATTTCAATGACAATCCATCATTTCCAGCAATAAATCTCCAATTATGTTCTTTGTTTTGGGGCCATTAATCACAATCTCGTTAAATTGGTTTTATAGGTTTAGGTTGGTGGTTAGCCGAGTGTAAAACCATCATTGGAGTTGGGTAGCAGTACAAGATAATGTTTTCACAATGTTCGCACTAAGGGGAGAGTGTTAGGAATAATATATTTTAGTGCTCACATTAGTATGGGTTAGTGTATTAATATTGTGTAAATTATTAATAATGAGTTAATATAACTCATATTAATAATATAGTTAGTGTGTGTGTGTGTGTGTGTGAGTGAGTTGTAATATCAACTCACGTAGTTGTTAGGACGTTAGTGTGAATATGTGGATCATGGAGAGAAAAGGGGGATTCATGATTGGAGTTGAATCCTCCTTTATAGGGGATCATCATTGTATAAATATCTCTCACTACATGAATAAAAATATCTCGAATGAAATATATTGTAAAATTTATGTGTTAGTCTTATTGTGCAAAATCATTCGAATTTCAACATGGTCGTAGTAACTGTAGAGGAAGAAATGATGGGAGGGAATAATGTCTGTGTAAGAGAAGAGGTAGAGGTGGGAATTTTGGATGAAGATGCTTGTTCCATTTTCTTTTTGTAACCGAGTAAGAGTGGGCTTGAGACAAGAAATGAAAACCTATGTTGATTATTTACTACAACAGATAATACAAACACCATAGTTTATTTTAATCTTGATTAGTTAGAGAAGATATGGAAAAAAAGAATGAAGAAGTCTTAGAAAGGACATGGGAAAGAGTAAATCTAAGTTTGGTTTTAGGATGTTATGGATGTGGTCTCCTCTATATACCCGAAGGTACATGAGGCCCGAGTCTGTATAGGATTTATAACGTGGCAAAAACACCGCGACATATTTCATATTGGGTGATGAAATGTAAAAAGTCCCACCTAGAAGGAAATATTCAAATGTGTTTTTAGATGTGTGTGGAAATGAGTGAATGCAATAAGATCACCCCCTAGTTATACTATGTCAAGCAAGCGAACAACGAGGACGTTCTTTTTAATTCCCGAAAATGAAGTGTGATGATTTGATGAAAACAACATGCAAGATATGTAGTACGATGAAAAAAGTGAGAAGAAAATAAAGATGAGGAATACAAGGTATTTGCTTTTCCAATTTATCTAACTTTAGAAGTAAGTAAGCGTGTGAAAAGGAAAACACAAAAAAATTGCCACGAGCAAGTAAAAGTAAACTCCTACTGGATTATTAGTGGAAATGATATATAGAAGAATATGAAATGGATGAAATGAAAAACAAAGAGACCTCAGCAAAGAAAGGGGGTCTCACCGTGTGTGCAAGAATGTTTGACAAGATTTCCACGCTACATGTTTAATATTAGTGAAAAACCAACAATAAATCAAGAAACCTCGAATTATGGGAGGTTTAAAGGAACCTCGTGATGTAGATAGGATTATATGGTATGAGTGCACAAAGAATGGTCCTTCTTGTAGCGATTCCTCAACACTGTAAAATAATGAAGGAATAAATAGGAAAGGGGATTAGTAAGATATATGGTGGGTTGCTGAAAAATCCAGCCCCAAAAGTGCAACCTCCTTCAAGACAATTTCAACACACGTAGTGATAACAAAGAGCGATAATGTGATAATATAAAGGAAATGTTGATAAAGTAAACTAAACTAAATATTTGATAAGATAAATTAAAGGATATGATTATTAAGGATGAAAGCAATAAATAATAATAATGAACCACGAGAGGGTTGTCGATGACCGAAATTAGAATAAAGAGTTGGTAGCAACACGAGAGTAGAGCAGACAATCCGTGGTGACACGAGAGTAGAAACAAAGAGTAGCAGTGACCTTTGAGCAAGAATAGAGAGTCGATGACGATCTAATAAAAACTATGTAGAGGGAATATAAGGTAGCAGCAAAAATGTAGAGTGATAAGCTATAATAGATAACTAGATGCAAGTAGGATGAATAGGATGTCAAAGGGATGACCCAAATGTAAAGTAAACTAGATGGGATTGCATGTAAAGTGGATAGGATGGATTAAGGATGAGGTTGGGTAAAATTTAGGCTATGGGTCAATGGTGACCGGACTAGAGATGGGGTAGTAACAAGTAAATATGATAAATTTCTAGATTTGGGGGTGATTGAAGTTGAATGGAGGCCGAGGCGAGCTTGAAGAAAACTTGGAAGTACTATAAAATTGAACAAGAACATTCATGAACCAAAGCTCCAAAATTTCCTTCAACTCCAAGCTCTCAATGCACAAGGGAGAAACAAAATATATCTCAACTGATCATAATGGATTCAAAGATAACTCGAGAAGGCCCAATGTTCACAAAAGCACATAGAACTCTCAAGATTTATTTTTGTAAATGGGGATAGGTGTTGTTAAATGGCTCGGGGTAGGGTCCAATGAACTGGGTCAATCACCAACAAATGGTGCGAGAAGACTACCACTTGAACATTACAATGACAAATGATGATGAGAATAGATTTTCAAATGGTTGCGAGGCTAGTTTTAGGTCTACACATGTAAGAGTGTTTAAATGGGTGTAAGGAATTAAGAGGGAATCTTAGGAAGTGATACAATTAGTGGGAGGAATCTTAGGGATGAATAAATGATGGTATTGATTGAGAGTGATGGGAATCCCTTGGGAATAATTAAACATGGGTAATTAGGATAGATTTAGGATAATTAAAATGATTAAGGATTATGTAGGATTTATTTTATTTATTTTAGGATTAATAAGGTTAATGTGAATTAAAAAGGGGAATATGGTAATTATATGAGATAAGGGGGATAATGATATAATATGATGGGGAAAGGTTTTGATTTAAAAATAAGAGGAAAGTGAGTGTGCTAACCAAAGGTGGAAAGTGAATGCGGGATGAAGGACGGGGAAGTGTCGAAAATAGGTGTTTATAATGGGTGTGACATATGTATGATGAAGAGTAATATGATGTATGATGTATAGATGCGTAAATGTCGAAATAGTAATGATGTAAAGGAACATGAAGATGTAGTGTGTGAAGTGTGAGATGTATGATAAAATGTGTGAAGAGATGTAATGTGTAGTACCTATTATGTAGTGTGTGGGGTTCATGTGTAGTATTCCCTCAACAGTAAAGTGTGAACCAAAGCACAAGAGTGTGTCATCGGGAAATGACTATGTTAGTATGAGTGTGATAAGTGTGCAATGTGATGAGGATGTGATATGCACATGCTAGAAGTATATGATGTTGTGATGTATGATGATGCTAGGTTGGGGGTGTGTGAATGTTATGCCCCCAAATGTGGAAAAGGAAAGGTGTAATCATGTAATGTCATCTAGAAGATCATCACTTTTAGGTTCATAGTCGAATGGATAAGCATTGGTTACTTGATAGGCAATAGTGTTGGTTTGATCTCTTAACGAGCCATTGAGGCACAAATTGTACATACCCATGGCATATTCCTCATCATTGAATGGAGGAAGTGGACAACCGTGCACATACCAATGAGTGATATTTTACGTATAGCCAAGAAAGGAACTATTGCAAATAAAGACATGACCAAAGGGCATGGGAAAATATATGTCTGCATGATCAGGATCTAGAGTGCCCCCAATGTAATCAAGTCATTATTTCCCTAATGTGAGTTGTGAAGAGTGAGGAACACGTGATAGATAGACTGTAAGATATAATACATACAAGCCATAAGTAGTAGTAATACTAGCTAAACAATAATATAGATGAGGAGCATGAGTAGGAGGATAGAGGTCCTCAAAGGAGAAAAAAATCGAGATAGAATATCGTGTGAGAAAATGGTGCCATCGCAAGTAGGATCAAATGGAATGTGTTCCCAATATGAAACATTCATGAAAAGTATGCAAGTAAATGGTGGGAGTGCTAATGTAAGTGGTACATGTGAAGGTGTAGTTGATAGAGTGGCATCCATATATTGGTGGGGCCCCGATAAGGAATCATAGTAGTAGTAGTAGCAGGTGGTATAGAAGAAACTACATCTATCACCTAAATAGTACCCTCGAGTGGTGACAAGTTATTTGGTTCATCTATAGGCTAAGGATAATTTGAAGTGATGTTAAGATCATGGTTATAATATTTGAAGGCATTAGAGGTTTAAAAATTTGGTTTATTAAACATCTTCATGTTGGAATTTAATACCTTGATATACAACAACATCTTGCATGGCGTAAAGTTATGGCCTACCCGGAAAATAGTTATAAGGTAATGGGAAATCCATGATATAAAAAACTATGTTAACAATTTTTAGCCCAAAGGTAATGGGAAATGTAATGCGACCAAGGCATGGACGAACCAACCTATTAGATGCGCATAGTGAAAGGATAGATGGAGTAATATAGTAATTAGAAATTCCTAAGTTTTCAATGAATGACATGGGACATAAGTTAAGCTCATATCGAATGTCAACTAAAGTACGCTTGACACTCGTATTGTGGATGCTAATCATGATATACAAAGATGGGTCATTATCCAAAGATGTGGACACTATGGACTAAGAAAAGGCATCTCAAATGCTTGATGTATCAAATCATCTTGCATACAAATGCGACAAGTAGTAAGGAGTTGTTGGAATCTATGCACTAAATTGGGATGCTTAAGCAAATAATCATCAAGAGAAATACTCATGATGACTAAATCATAGGATGATAATCAATTAATGAATATCCTATAAGTGTGAATATCGATTCGGGTTCACCAAAATGATTAGCTAAAATGTGGAATCTATTCTAAGTTAATATAATAATAAGAACAATAGTAAATAATAGATATATGCATAAATAAAATGACCTAAGAAACTATGAAATAGAAATTTGAAACCCTAATGTGTAGGAGAGGGTTAAGAAGTCCTTAGTTGATTCGATAAAAGTACGGGACTATGTTGAAGTGTAAAAAAGTAAACATGAGGAGGAAACGACCACACGAAGCAGGGAGAAAGTATAGATTTGATTTATTTGTGAACTAGGGAACCTTGAGAGGAACAAGGATACCAGGCACACCTTTGGTCTATGGAAATATCCTACCCTCCTCTGAGGTGTCATTGGATGTTCGCCTATGTTATCTTCTTGTCACACTAACTTCATTGAACTATGTCAGATGTTGCTACAATACCTACAATAAGGAATCACCTGCAAAACCCTAAGACGACCATCAAATCCCTAAAAATAAATATGCATATGAAGGGTCAGACTATCCTTATCGACCATAATGGTTAACTTACTAACTAAGCACTACACTACATCTCAGACCCGATGTAGTTCTATGTGTGTGTGTGCAATCATGCCCTAGGTGATCTTGTGCCAGTTGTACTTTGTGAAAATAGCGAGTAATAACTATGTGTAGAAATGTAATAAAATGGTGGATGGAATAGAATAAACTTCCCTCCTATGCAGTGTGATGCGGTTGAACCATCCTTGTACCTTGTGATGGAGTTATATGGATGTAAATGGTTCCTTTGATGAATGAAACCTTAGGTGTTGATATTAGTGCTTAGTGCTTATAGTCTCATAACTTTATATTTAAATGATTTTCTTGCTCTAATTTCATAATCAACCACGAAAATGACGACCACTAAAAATATAGGAAGCTCAAATGGCTAGAAAGTGCCTATAAAGTGGCGAGAAAGTGTAGAAAGGATCATGATGCGCAAATGGCACCGAGGTGCCTGGGGAATCTAGGATGGGGTCGGGTGCCCAAGTCAGAGGTAGAATGATGAAAAACAACAAAAACAAACTGGGCAAGTATGTGCTAAAGGTCGGTAGTGATGACAGAAAGCAAAGTAAAATGGCTAAAGGACATGGGTTAATTAGTACTTTCTTCACTCAAAAACCATATGAATAGTAGTATGAGACCGAGACTAAATAATGCCTAAAGTGCGTGATTTTTGTCTACACAATCGTATACGGTGCAAATGTTTTTGTAGTCGACATATAGACCATTATTGGCCCCTACATTACTCTTTGCACAATCAATTCCAACATAAACTAACTTCATGGAAATATAAAAAGCATGCATTCTGTTATATCCTTTAAACTTGACACCACCAATTTTTAAAGGTTTTTGGAATTGCAATTTTCCACCATTTTATGAATAGCTAGGAGATGGGGTTTTCTTACTTCATTTACAAAAGTATAGACATGAATGCAAACCCATGAAGTGTTGTCCACTATTGTGACCTCATCAATTGAAAGTGAAATAAACTTTTCATTTTTAATAACTTCTTTCAAATCCTCCTTTTCCACCATAGCAAGACATTTTTCCATTTCCGACCCTTGCTATCGACCAATGTGATTTTGGAACTCTCTATAATCCAATAACTCCGATACAAAATTTTATCATCTCACAAATTTGAGATAGGTCTTCCATTTTTCAATATACGAATACCATTGAAAATTGAATACTTTTGGTAAGAATTTGAGTCTGCATGGCTTTGCTTGATTTCAATATAATTGTGTCACCTTTTTCATTTATATTTTTGAAACATTTTTGTTCTTTTTCATAATCTTCTTCATACTTTACATGTAAGTTGTCTTTTGCATTTTTCATTTATGAGTCCTTACTATGTTCCCATCTTTTTTTTTTTGAAATATATATTTTCCCGTAGTGTTTTTCAATAGTTTTTAATTTGAGTTGCATTGTATGATCTTTCCCTTGTTTCAATTACATATTTTACATCAACATTGAGTTGGAATATCATTACCATTTTTTGGCTTCACAAGTTCAATAAAAGGATATCGTGTTTCCTAGTTGAACTTGAAAGTCCTTCCTATTGTCTAATTATTCCTCTTTCTTCTCACATATTTTTTATTAATTTCTTCAACTTGTTCCTCTATGTCTTCTGTAAGTTTGTTCTCATCAGGAATATCCTAATTGTCATGTCTCCTTTTTCTAGAAATAGAGATTGGAGTAGAATCTTCATTTGAGGTCAGTGTTAGATGCGAATTTTATATGTATTCTCCTACTTCGATATAGTTATCATAATCGTAGTGTATTAGTAGTTCAATGTCATCAAGAAATGAATGTTTTCATCAATAAGATCATCTCAAAATACATTAGTTTCTGAATGTGTTTGAGAAATGTCTGCATAAATAAGTGTTACAGAAATATAGTATTAATTATTTATATGATTAATACAACTAAATAAACAAGATTACAAAGAGTAAACATTCAATTTAATAAACAAGAGTATAATTTATTAAACAAGAGTACAAGGAAAAATAGTATGGAAAATATATGATTAAAATTATGTAAATTAGTAAATAGTACATACCTATATTTTATGCAAATCCTGACACCAATTTTATTTTTGTGACTAGCCAAAATAGCGTAATAACGTCATCTTACTTTTTTTGAACTGGTAGTATCCTTCTTACCCTATTTTCTAGAATCCATGGATATGTTGTAGATATATTTGTTGTGAGAAGGCTACATGGTTGGACACTACATGCCTTCGGGGTAGAGTGTTGGGAAATAAAGGGGTATATGGAATGGTTAGACTAAATTGGTTGGAAGGTAAAGATAGAGGTTGGATGATGGTAGTAATGGTTATAAAGTAAAGACATGTTGGATGGTAAAGGCAAAGGAGTAGGATGCAAAGGTGTAGGACAAATGACGGGTTGGACCGCATGATGGTTGGACAAAAGAATTAGGGAAGTAGGATGACGAGAGGTTTTGGATGGTCATGGGATAGGGACAGGAAGCTATGTTGGACAAAAAATTACAAAAAAAGTGGGGTAGTAGAGGTGTAGGATGACAGGCTTGGATGGTCATCTATGTGTCGAAAAAGGAGACACGTGTCTTTTTGTTGATAGCTTGGATGGCTGATGTATAAATGTATTATACCTTCGTGATATGTATTATACCTTGGAAAATATGAGTGTAGTTTGATTCAAAACTTTGGAAAAATACATATAAGTTCATTTTTAGTGTAAATAGTAGGTGAACTGACCCATATAAATGACATGTCGACTGCAATTTTAGGTGAATTTGGTGGTGACCAAGCTGCTGAAAATTCTCCACTTACAATTTTCAAAACCCCTAATATTCACGAGTTTACGAAAATTTGCCACTAAAATTTTCCATGTATTTTCCTCCTCCTAGCTTTCATCTTAGACCTTTGGTTGTACACACTATCTCTAGTGCTACTATCCACCGGGATGTCTCAATAGACCTTAGGTTCCACACACTTCTATAGTGGCTTACATTGTAACAAGATACATCATAGGCCGTATACTATGTATGTTCTCTCTATAATTTCTCATAGATCATCTAGTGCACATGGAATGCCTAGGAGTAATCACTCTTCTATCCCTCCACATAGGTCTTATACTTTACAAATTATTCATAGAGATAATTCATTTAATTCTTCTCTCGGGTCTTATTTGGCACACATCACTACTAAGATACCGGTTGCACTTGAGTCACAATCTTTAGCATAAATGAGTCTCATGCATATATCCTCTTAGATAGTTATTTTCCTCTTCACGAGGTTCTCCTTGGGTATATCTTGGTTTATCCTCTTTCTTTGTACATAGTTAAGCATTTCAAAATTAAAAACATTGACATAGTTAAAAATATAAAAACATTCAAATATTTATAAAAATACAAAATTAGGACATGTGCACTTAGCTTAAGTTGTTAGCACTTTACATTATAAATGTTGTTTTTCACATTAGTTTGATAGATAGCATATATTTTTACTCTTTACATATATGCATCATGTGGTATATTGATATTGATGTAGGTTACATATATCAATACATTCTAAAGGATTTCCTATGGTTCTTTGCATTCTTATCTTGGGGCATACCTCTACATTGTATAGGTGTTAGTATTTCATTAGAGTTCCTTTCTCCTTCATCATAACACTTGATTACATACATTGTATAGTTTCGATTTCTTAAACTAATAATACTAACACATATGTCATGTGCAACATTAACACCTCTTGCTTCACGTATCTTTTGACATGTTATTCTAGAAAATTCTAGCATCCTTGTTTGTTATACATGTTCTCTAGTTATGTGCATTACTAATTTTTTTGTTTGTGGTAGATGAGTGTCTTGTTTGTCTTGTAACACCATACGTGACTCATGTTTATGACTTCATTCTTCTTTTGCATGAAATTGTTTTTAATCTTAAAGGCCATGATTGTCTTGTGAAACCATAGGTGTCCCATGTTTGCAAATCTATTATTTGTGTGACATATATTAAATACTATTTTGTATGATTTTACTATTTCTCTATCTCTACACTTGTTTTCTTATACGTGCCTTATTACTATTTTTCTTCTCGTTTTTGCCATGGTTTCCACCATATGCATCCCCATTTACGAGTTTTGGAGCCCATCATTAGTGGCCACCATTACTCACTTACTATGTGTTCCTACACAGATTACCAAACTTATCACACATGGTTATCCATTATTTTGAGCCACACACTCAAATTCTCTATCACATGCACCTCAAAAGAGGGGTCATGCATCTAGATATATTATACACCTACAACAAACACATGTATAATTAAAGGTTCATATACATGTATATACCTATTATAGGTACTCAATAATATGATCATACACAAAAATTTAGAAAATATTCTACAAGTTAAAAAATTATATCTTGGTCAAGATTGTACGGATGATTATAACCCTTTCACATGGTTTTTCCTAACAAAATTTACACCAACTTTCTCGAGAGGTTCATATTTTCACCTTCAAGAACTATTTCTTCACATAGTTTCATATTCATTTGAATCATTTCATATCGATACAATGGTCATGACATACTTCACTCCTTCACCACACTACTTTTTTATCAGTTTCATTTTTAAGGATATTAGGGGCATGGGTCTTTTTCTCCATCTACATTTAATTATATTAAAAATTCTATTCAATTCTATGGAATATGGGAAGGCTTGGGGGTGTTTTTTCTCTTTTATTTTGTGTATCTTTATTTGATAAATATGGCCTTGATATATTTTCAGCGGTGTGTTTTTGGGTGTACAAAAAGCATCAAAGCAAAAAAATTATTTGTATGAAGCATTTCATTGTCTCTTACATTTAAAGGGGAAGATGTCATAGTTAATAAATGGATTTGATACATGTTCTTGTTCCTTCACGGGGTGTTTTGGTACCTCATTCCTATTCTCTCTTCCTTCTTTAATTCATTTTAGGTTGCATGTACTTAATATTCTAGTTTCTCCTCGGCCCAATTAGGTATTGATCACCCCAATCCTTCATGAAATCTTGTAATCCAAAATTCTAGTTAGAAGAAAAGCATAGGAACTTGTCCCCTACAACATAAACAAGTGTATTACTTCCATATTTTTATCTCTTTATTTTCACTTTCTATAAATCTAAGCTTTAAATATTACAATTTATACGTGATTTAAATTCCATTTTCCTATTATGGACATTGAATAAACTCTATGTTGTATGTTTCATCATAGATCATACCAAAACTAAGCATAATAGGAAAATTGTAAAAAAACTCTAAGAAAATACAAATTGTGTTTACACACTCAAGTATCTTTTCCTTTAAGCACATAATTTTCATTTCATTCTTAAAGGGGGATGCAAACACTCAAATCTGAAATTTTACCCTTTGACATTATTGGTTTTAACAATGTACTCTTGCTAAGATTAAAATACTCTTTCTATCCTCACTTAGTACATAATGAGGTCTCTTGTCTATATTTTTAATGATACACACTAATATGTTAACAAATTATAATATCCAAATGCATAAAATCCATACACAGACTCTAATTGACAAGATGTGAACTTCATTTTCATGTTTTTCATCCGTGTGTAAAATTGTCCAGTTGTCCGGGATTTTTTATCTAGTCCAAGCCCACTTATATGGTTTTGAATTGACATATCTCCATGTTTTTAGTTTCCTATTATTTGTTACATATTTTACCCATTTTGGGTCTTCCTTTCTTTGATAATTTACCTTAAAAACCCTATATAAGCAAATAAAGACTCTCTCATTTGGATGTCTAGTAAACATATGGCACTATATTGACATACTCTCTTACAACACTTCATAAATGTACCCAAGACTCCTTAAATATCACCAAATCTTATATGATTTAATTATATCAACAATCATTGTAGGTATGAAGCATCATACTAGGTCAAGAAGTCAAGTTATCTCATTTGAAATAACTTAAACATCCCTTCTCCAAGTATGTTAGAAAGATCCAAACTTGATTAAAGAATTGTCAAAGAGGTTCTAGTTGTCAAACCAAAGTTGTATTCATTCAACTATTACATGTTAGGTAGATAATGAGGTGTGGTTTGAGGCATGCTATTCGGAGTAATTCCAATTTCAATAGTGCAAAAGGGTACCCACAAACCAACTAATGCTTTTTACATGGTTTCGCACTCATGGTTATGGGTTCATATATTAATTAGAATGTTCAAAAGGCTTGGTAGGATGACCAACAATTACGGTTTAACAGTTTTAAGAAAATCATCAAATTAAAACTCCCAAAACATTATGGAACCAAATTTAAAGAATTTCCAAAACCATACAGTATGTGTAAAACCATACAAACAGTCCTTACAGAGTTGTATGGTTTTACACTAGCTCAATTTTGAGCTACATTTTCAATGTTGAGACATTATCAAGTCCATATTACCTATTTCCATTTGTCTACACATCCATAACATCCCATAATCATTTGTAATACGCTAGGTGCACTCATTTTCTTGTTTTTGAGATTTTAGCATATCATATACATAGTCGTAAGAATTAATGATTAGTTATGATATTATATGATTAATGTTGTATTACTTAATCATAATAACCCCCTTGTACCTACCCTTTATATCCTTACTTTACCTAAATAACTAATCTTATTATACTCAATACTAAAAAGGGTGTAAACACCAACAACTTTGACATGCAAGATTTTTTTCTTGGTGATGTTTTGCTTCTTTTTGCCTTGTCAAGACCCAAAACATCTTATACGTCTTGATTAAAAAAGATATCAAGACCTATAGGATTATAATTTGTTAACATATCAATGTGTATGATTAAAAAAAATAGAAAATAGACCTCATTATGTACTAAGACCATCTTGTTTGTCGGTTGCTGCTAAAATGAGTGTAAAACCATCATGTTTATTTATAGGTTGGTGTTTAGCCTGAGTGTTAAACCATCATTAGATTTGGTAGCAGTACAAGATAATTTTTTCCCCATGTTCACACTAAGGGGGGAATGTTAGGAATAATATATCTTTGTCCTCACATTAGTATGGGTTAGTATATTAATATTGTGTAAATTATTAATAATGAGTTAATATAACTCATATTAATAATATAGTTTGTGTGTGTGTGTGAGTGAGTGATTTGTAATAACAACTCGCGTAGTTGTTAGGAGGTTAGTGAGAGATATGTGGATCATGGAGAGATAAGGGGGATTCATGATTGGAATTGACTCTTCCTTTATAGGGGATCATCATTGTATAAATGTCTCTCACTACATGAATAAAAATATCTCGAATGAAATATATTGTAAAATTTATGTGTTAGTTTTATTGTGTAAAATGGTTCGAATTTCAACATGGTCGTAGTGACCGTAGAGGAAGAAATGACGGGAGGGACTAATGTACTGTGTAAGAGAAGAGGTAGAGGTTGGAATGTTAGATGAACATGCTTGTTCCATTTTCTTTTTGTATGTAGAGTAAGTGTAGGCTTGAAACAAGAAACTAAAAGCTATGTTGATTATTTACTACAATGTAGACAATACAAACAACACATCTTATTTTAATCTTGATTACTTAGAGAAGATGTGAAAAAAATAAATAAGAAGGCTTAGAAAGGACCTAGGAAATAGTCAATCTAATTTTGGTTTTGGGACATTGTGGATGTGGTGTCCTCTATATACTGAAGGTATGTGAGGCTGAGTCTATATAGGATTTAGAACGCATCCGCAGAACACCGCAATGCATTTCCTATTGGGTGATGAAATGTAAAAAGTCCCACCTATAAGGAAATATTTAGATGTGTTTTTGGATGTGTGTGGAAATGAGTGAATGCAAGAAGATCACACCTAGTTATACTATGTGAGAAAGAAAACAATGAGCGTGTTCTTTTTAATTTCGAAAATGAAGTGTGAAGATTTGATGAAAACAACAGACAAGATATGCAATACGATGAAATAAAGTGAGAATAAAATAAAGATGAGGAATACCTGGTATTCAATTTTCCAATTTATCTAACTTTAGAAGTAATTAAAGCGCATGAAAAGAAAAATCCAAGAAATTTCCACGAGAAAGTAAAAGTAAACTCCTACCTACATTGTTAGTGGAAATGATATATAGAAGAATATGAAATTGAAGAAATGAAAAACAAAGAGACCTCACCAACGAAAGGGGGTCTCACCATGTGTGCAAGAATGTTTGACAATATTTCCAAGCTACATGTTTAATATTAGTGAAAAACTAACAAGAAATCAAGAAACCTCGAATGATGGGAGCTTTTAAGGAACCTCTTAATGTAGATAGGATTAGTTAGTACGAGCGCACAAAGAATGGTCCTTCTTGTAGTGATTCCTTAACCTATAAAACAATGAAGTACTAAAAACGAAATGGGATTAGTAAGAGATATGGTGGGTTGCACGATAAATTTTGGCCCCGAAAAGTGCAACCTCCTTCAAGACTATTTTCACACACATAGTGATAACAAAGAGTGATAATATGATAATATAAATGAAATGTTGATAATAGAAACTGAACTAAATATTTGATAAGATAAACTAAATGAAATGATGATTAAGGACGAAAGTGATAAAAAATAAGAACAAACCAAAGAGGGTTGACGATGACCCGAGAGTAGAATAACAAGTCGGAAGAAACCCGAGATCGTAGCAGATAGTCGGTGGTGATCGAGAGTATAATAGAGAGAAGGCGGAAACCCGAGAGAAGAATAAAGAGTCAAAGACGATCTAAGAAATTTGTACAGAGGGAATATAAAGTAGCGGCCAAAATGTGGAATGATAAGTTACAATAGATAATTGGATGTAAGCGGGATGAACAAGATGTCACGAGGATGAGCGGATGTAAAGTAAACTAGATGGGATTTAATACAAAGTGGATAGGATGGATTAAGGATGAGGTTGTGTAAAATTCAGGCTATGGTTCGAGGGAGAATGAACTAGAGATGGGGTGATAACAAGGAAATATGATAAATTTCTAGATTTGGGGGTGATTGAAGTTGAATGGAGGCCAAGGCAAAGCTTGAAGAACACACTGCAAGTACTGTAAAAGTAACAAGCAAGCACATGTATGAACCAAAGCTCCAAAATATCCTTCATCTCCAAGCTCTCAATACGTAAGGAGAAACAAAAGATATCTCAACTGATTAGAATGGATTCAAAGATAACTCAGAAGGCACAATGTTCACAAAAACACACGAGAACTCTAATATTTGTCATCCTTTTGTAAAGGGGGATAGGTGTTGTTAAATAGCTCAAGGTAGGGTTGATGGAAACACTGGGTCAATCACCAATGAATGGTGCGAGAAGACTTCCACTTGAACATTACAATGACAAATGAGGATGAGAATAGATTTTCAAATGGTTGGTAGGCTAGTTTTAGGTCTACACGTGTAAGGGTGTTTAAACGGGTGTAAGGGATTCAAAGGCAATCTTAGGAAGGGATACTATTAGTGGGAGGAATCCTAGGGATGAATAAATGACATGTATTAATGGAGAGTGATGGGAATCCCTTGCAGGATAATTAAATGTGGGTAATTAGGATAGATTTAGGATAATTAAAATTATTTAGGATTATGTAGGATTTAATTGATTTATTTTAGGATTAATGGGATTAATGTGAATTAAAAAGGGGGAATATGGTAATTATATTAGATAAGGGAGATAATGATAAAATAGGATGGGGAAAGGATGTGAATTAAAAATAAGAGAAAAGCAAGTGTGCTAAGAAAATGCAGGATGAAGGCACAGAGAGGTGTCGAAAATAGTTGTCTATAAGGGGTGTGACATATGTTTGATGAAGAATAATATGATGTATGATGTATAGATGCGCAAATGTCAAAATAGTAATGATGTAAAGGAACATGAAGATGTAGTGTGTGAAATGTGAGATGTATTGTAAAATGTGTGAAGAGACGCAATGTGTAGTACCTATCATGTAGTGTGTGGGGTTCATGTATAGTATTCCCTCAATAGTCAAGTGTGAAATAAAACACAAGAGTGTGTCATCAAGAAATAACTATGTTATTATGAGTGTGATAAGTGTGCAATGTGATGAGGATGTGATATGCATATGCTAAAATTTTATGATGTTATGATGTATGATGACACTAGGTTAGGGGGTGTGAATGATATGCCCCCAAAATATGGAAAAAGAAAGGTGTATTCATGTAATGTCATCTAGAAGATCCTCGCTTTTAGGTTCATATTTGAATGGATAAGCATTGGTTATTAGATAGGCAATAGTGTTGGGTTGATTTATTAACGAACCATTGAGGCACAAATTGTACATACCCATGGCATATTCCTCGTCAGTGAATGGAAGAAGTGGACAATGGTGTGCATACCAATGGGTGACATTTTACGTACTGCCAAGAGAGGAATTATTGTAAATAAAGACATGACCAAATGGAATGACAAAAGATAGGTCTACATGATCGGGATCTAGAGTTCCCCGATGTAATCAAGCCATGATTTCCCTAATGTGAGTTGTGAAGAGTGTGGAACACATGATAGATAGATTGTAAGATGGAATACATTCAGGCCATAAGTAGTAGAAATCTTGGCTAAACCATAATATAGATGAGGAGCATGAGTAGGAGGATAGAGGTCCTCAAAAGTAGAAAAAAATTCAAGATAGACTATCGTGTGAGAAAATGGTGTCATCGCAAGTAGGATCAAATGTAAAATGTTCACAATATGTAACATTCATGAAGAGTATGTAAGTAAATGGTGGGAGTGCTAATGTAAGCAAAGTACATGTGAAGGTGTAGTTGATAGAGCAACATCCATAGACTGGTGTCGGACCCTTGATTCATAGAAGTAGTAGTAGCAAGTGGCATAGAAGAAACTACATCTATCACATAAATAGTACCCTCAGTGGTGGCAAGTGATTTGGTTTATCTATAGGCTATGGATACTCAAGTGATGTTGAGATCATGGTCATAATATTTGAAGGCATTGGAGTCATGGAAAATGGTTTATTAAACATCTTCATGTAGGAATTCAAGACCTTGATATACAACAACATGTCGCATGGCGTAAAGTTATGGCCTACCAATAAAATAGTTATAAGGCTTGGGAAATCCATGATATTAAAAACCGTGTTAAAAAATTTATCCGAGGGTAATGGGAAATGTAATGCGACCAAGGCATGGATGAACCAGCCTATTAGCTACACATAGTTAAAGGAAATATGGAGTAATAAGGGAAGTAGAAAGTCCTAAGTTTTCAATGAATGACATGGGACATAAGTTAAGTTCAGATCGAATGTCAACTAAAGTACGCTTGACACCCATATTGTGGATGTTAATCATGACATACAAATATGGCTCATTATTTGGAGATGTGGACACTATGGACTAAGAAAAGGCATCTTCAAATGCTTAATGTATCAAATCAGCTTGTATACAAATGCAACAAGTAGTAAGGAGTTGTTGGAATCTATGCACTAAATTGGGATGCTTAAGAAAATAATCATTAAGTGAAATACTCATGATGACTAAACCATAGGATGATAATCAATGAATGAATATCCTATATGTGTGATGATTGATTCGGGTTCACCAAAATGATTAGCTAAAATGTGGAATCTATTCTAAGTTAATCTAATAATAAGAACAATAGTAAATAATAGATATATGAATGAATAAAATGACCTAAGAAACTATGAAATAGAAATTTGAAACCGTAATGTGCATGAGAGGGTTAAGAAGTCCTTAGTTGATTTGATAAAGGTATTAGACTATGTTGAAGTGTAAAAAAGTAAACAGGAGGAGGAAACAACCACATAGAAGCCTGAGAAAGTACAGATCTGATTTATCTTATGAAGTGGGGTGCCAGAGAGGAACAGGGATGCTCGTGGGTGCCTGGTATGTAATATGCATTCCTTGGTCCATGGAAATATCCTAAAACCCTCCTCCGAGATGTCTTTGGACATTTTCCTATGTTATCTTCTTGTCACACTAACTTCATTGAACTGCATCAAATGTCGTTGTAATACCTACAATAAGGAATCACTTGCAAAACCCCAAGACAAGCATCAAATCCCTAAAAAAATAAAGATGCATATAAAGGGCTAGGACTATCCTTAACGGCCACATTTTTTTACTTACTAATCGATCACTACACTACATCTCAAACATGATGTAGTTTTATGTGTGTGTGTAAAATCATGCCCTAGGTGATGTTGTGCCAGTTTCACTTTGTGAAAGTAGTGAGTAATAACTATGTGTATAAATGTAATAAAATGGTGGATGGAATAGAATAAACTTCCCTCCTATGTAGTGTGATGCAGATGAACCAACCTTGTGCCTTGTGATGGAGCTAGATGGATGTAAATGGTTCCTTTGATGAATGTCACCTTAGGTGTTGATAGTAGTGTGTAGTGCTTATAGTCTCATAACTTTATATTTGTATGATTTTCTTGCTCTAATTTCGTAATCAACCCCAAAAATTCCGACCACTAAAAATATAGGAAGCTCAAATGGCTATAAAGTGCCTAAAAAGTGGCAAGAAATTGTAGAAAGGCTCAAGGTGCCCCAAATGGGACCAGGGTGCCTAGGGAATCCTAGTATGGGGCAGTACCCCACCCAGAGGTAGAATGATGCAAAACAACACAAACAAACTGGGAAAGTATGTGTTAAAGGTTGGCAGTAATGATAAAAAGTAAAATAAAATGGCTAAAGGACATGGGTTAATTAGTACTTTCTTCACTCAAAAACCATATCAATAGTAATATGATACCAAGACTAAATAATGCCTAAAGTGCGTGATTTTGTGTCTACACAATCATATACGATGCGACTTTTGTTTGTAGTCGACATAGAGACCATTGTTGGCCCCTGCATTACTACTACACTTTGTCAATTCATACACAAACTAACTTCGTGGAAATATAAAAATCATCCATTCCTACTATATCCTTTAAACTTGACACAACCAATTTTTAAAGGCTTAGAATTTTAATTTTCTGCCATTTTATGAATAGATAGGAGATGAGATTTTCATACTTCATTTACAAAAGTATAGACATGAATGCAAACCCATGAAGTGTTGTCCACTATTGTGACCTCATCAATTGAAAGTGAAATAAACTTTGCATTTTCAATACCTTCTTTCAAATCCTCCTTTTCCACTATAGAAAGACATTTTTCCATTTCTTCACCACTGTTATCTGACCAATGTGATTGTGGAACTCTCTATAATCCAATAACCTGATACAAAATTTTATTATCTGAAAAATCTGAAATAGGTCTTCCATTTTTCAATATATCGAATACCGTAGAAAATTGAATACTTTTGGCAAGCATTTCAGTCTGCGCATAGCTTTGCCTAATTTCGCTATAATTGTGTCACTTTTTTCATTTAGATTTTGAAACGTTTTTGTTCTTTTCATAATCTTCTACGTACTTTACATGTAAGTTATCTTTTTTATTTTTTCATTTATGAGTCCTTACTATGTGCCCATCCTTTTATTTTTTGAAATATATATTTTCCCGTAGTGTTTTTCAATAGTGTCTAATTTGAGTTGCATTGTATGATCTTTCCCTTGTTTCCAACTACATATTTTACATCGACATTGAGTTGGAATATCATTATCATTTTTTGGCTTCACAGTTCAATAAAAGGATATCGTGTTGCCTAGTCGAACTTGAAAGTCCTTCCTATTGTCTAATTATTCCTCTTTCTTCTCACATATTTTTATTAAATTCTTCAACTTATGCCTTTATGTCTTCCGTAAGTCTTTCTCATCAAGAATATCCTAATCGTCATGTCTCCTTTTTCTAGAAACAGAGATTGGAGTAGAATCTTCATTTGAGGTCGGTGTTAGATGTGAATATTATGTGTATTCTCCTAGTTTGATATAGTTATCATAATTGTAGTGTATTGGTAGTTCAATGTCATCAAGAAATGAATGTTTTCATCAATAAGATCATCTCAAACTACATTAGTTTATGAATGTGTTTGAGAAATGTCTGCATAAATAAGTGTTATAGAAATATAGTATTAATTATTTATATGATTAATACAACTAAATAAATAAGAGTACAAAGAGTAAAGAATCAATTTAATAAATAGGAGTATAATTTATTAAACATGAGTACAAGGAAAAAATAGTATGGAAAATATATGATTAAAATTATGTAAATAGTAAATAGTACACAACTATATTTTCTACGAGATCCCGAGACCAATTTTATTTTTGTGACTAGCCAAAATAACGCAATAACGTCATCTTACTATTTTTTGAACTGGAAGTATCCTTCTTACCCTATTTTCCAGAATCCATGGATATGTTGAGATATCATTGACATTGTGAGAAGGCTACATGGCTAGACACTACATTCCTTCGGGGTAGATGGTTGGGCAATAAAGAGGTATATGAAGGGTTAGAATAAATTGGTTAGAAGGTAAAGACAAAGGTTGGATGATGGTGGAAGTGGTTAGATAGTAAAGACATGTTGGATGGTAAAGGCATAGGAGTAGGACGCAAAGTTGTAGGAAAATGAGGGGTTGGAATGCAATGGTTGGACAAAAGAATTAGGGAAGTAGGATGACAAAGGTTTTGGATGGTTGTGGGATAGGACAAAAGCTATGTTGGACAAAAAATTACATAACATAAAAAAGTGGGAGAGAAGAGGTGTAGGATGGTGGCTTGGATAGTCATTTATGTGCCGAAAAAGGAGACACGCGTCTTTTTGTTGATAGCTTGGATGGCTGATGTATATTTATTATACCTTCATGATAAGTATTATACCTGTGAAAATATGAGCATAGTTTTATTCAAAACTTTGGAAAAATATATATATATTCATTTTTAATGTAAATAGTAAGTGAATTCACCCATATAAATGACATGTCGGCTGAAATTTTAGGCAAACTAGGTGGTAAGCGACTATTGAAAAGTCTCCACTTACAATTTTCAAAACCCCTAATATTCACGAGTTTATGAAAATTTGCCACTAAAATTTTCCATGTATTTTCCGCCTACATTTCATCTTAGGCCTTTGGTTGTACACACTATCTCTAGTGTTACTATCCCACCAGGATCTCTCAATAGACGTTAGATTCCACACATTTCTATAGTGGCTTACGTTGTCATAAGATACATCATAGGTTGTATATTATGTATGTTCTCTCTACAATTTCTCATAGATCATCTAGTGCACATGGTATGTCTAGGAGTACTCACTCTTCTATCCCTCCACACAGGTCTTATACTTCACACACTATTCATAGAGATAATTCACTTAATTCTTCTCTCGGGTCTTATTTGGCACACATCACTACTACGGTACCACTTGCACTTGAGTCACAATCTTTAGCATAAATGAGGCTCATGCATATATCCTCTTTGATAGTTATTTTCCTCTTCACGAGGTTCTCTTTGGGTATATCTTGTGTTATCCTCTTTCTTTTTACATAGTTAAGCTTTTCAAAATAAAAATCATTGACATAGTTACAAAATATAAAAACATTCAAATATTTATAAAAATACAAAATCAGGACATATATACTTGGCTTGTGTTGTTATCACTTTACATTATACATGTTGTTTGTCACATTAGTTTGATACATAGCATATATTTTTACTCTTTACACATATGCATTCATGTGGTATATTGATATCTATGTAGGTTACATACATCAATACATGCTAAAGGATTTCCTATGGTTCCTTACATTCTTATCTTGGGGGCATACCTCCACATTGTACAGGTGTTATTATTTCATTATAGTTCCTTTCTCCTTCATCATTACACTTGATTACATAAATTGTATAGTTTTTATTTCTTAAACTCGATAATACTAACACATGTGTCTTGTGCGCAGCATTGACACGTATTGCTTCACTTATCCTTTTTCATGTTATTATAGCAAATTCTAACATCCTTGCTTGTTATACACATTCTCTAATTATGTGTATTACTACATGTTTTTTTTTCTTTATGGTAGATGAGTGTCTCATTTTTTCTTGTAACACCATGCGTGTCCCATGTTTATGCCTTCATTCTTATTTTGCATGAAATTGTTTTTAATCTTAAAGGCCATGATTGTCTTGTGAAACCGAAGGTGTCCCATGTTTGCAAATCTATTGTTTGTGTGACATATATTACATACTATTTTCTAGGATTTTACTATTTCTCTATCTCGCATGTGCTTTCCTATACATACATGCCTTATTACTTTTTTCTCTTATTTCTATTTTTTTCTCTTGTTTTTGCCATGTTTTCCACCATATGCATCCCCATTTACGAGTTTTGAGCCCATCATCGGTGGCCACCATTACTCACCTATTATGTGTTCCTACACAGATTACCAAAATTATCACACATGGTTATCCATTATTTTGAGCCACACACTCAAATTATTTATCACATGCACCTCAAAAGAGGGGTCATGCATCTAGATATATTATACACCTACAACAAACACACGTATAATTATAGGTTCATATACATGTATATACCTATTATAGGTACTCAATAATATGATCAAACACAAAAATTTAGAAAATATTCTATAAGTTAAAAAATTATATCTTGGTCAAGATTGTACAGATGATTCTAACCCTTTCACATGGTTTTTCCTAACAAAATTTACACCAACTTTCTCGAGAGGTTCATATTTTCACCTTCAAGAACTATTTCTTAGCACAGTTTCATATTCATTTGAAACATTTCATATCGATACAATGGGCATGACATACTTCACTCCTTCACCATGCTACTTATTTTTTTATTTTCATTTTTAAGGATATTGGGGGCATGGGTCTCCTTTCTCCATCTATATTTAATTATATTAAAACTTCTATTCAATTCTATGGAACATGGGAAGGCATGGGGTGTTTTTTATCTTTTCTATTGTGTATCTTTATTTGATAAATGTGGCCTTGATATATTTGCAGCAAAAGTGTGTTTTTGGGTGTACAAAAAGCATCAAAGCAACAAAATTCTTCGTAGGAATCATTTCATTGTCTCTTACATTTAAAGGGGAAGATGTCATAGTTAATAAATGGATTTTATACGTGTTCTTCTTCCTTCACATGGCGTTTTGGTACCTCTTTCCTATTCTCTCGTTCTTCTTTAATTCATGTTTGGTTGTGTGTACTTAATATTCTAGTTTCTCCTCGGCATAATTGGGTATTGATCACCTCAATCCTTCATCAAGTACCGTAATCCAAATTTCCAATTACAAGCAAAGCATAGGAACTTATCCTCTACAACATAAACAAGTGTATTACTTCCATATTTTCTATCTCTTTATTTTCACTTTATATAAATCTAAGCTTTAAATATTACAATTTATACATGATTTAAATTCCATTTTCCTATTATGGACATTGAATAAACTCTATGTTGTATGTTTCATTATAGAGCATACTAACACTAAGAAGAATAGGAAAACTAAAAAAACTCTAAGTAAAGAAAAATTGTGTTTACACACTCAAGTATCTTTTCCTTTAAGCACATAATTTTCATTTCATTCTTAAAGGGGGATGTAAACACTCAAATCTGAAAATTTACCCTTTGACACTGTTAGTTTTGACAATGTACTCTTGCTAAGATAAACAAACTCTTTCTATCACTTAGTACATAATGAGGTCTCTTGTCTATCTTTCTTAATCATACACACCGATATGTTGACAAATTATAATATTCAACTACATAAAAATCCATAGACAGACTCCAATTGACAAAATGTGAAATTCATTTTTCATGTTTTTTGTCTGTGTGCAAAATTGTCTAGATTGTCCAGGATTTTCTATCTAGTCCAAGCCCACTTATATGGTTTTGAATTGACATATCTCCATTTTTTTAGTTTCATATTTTTTATTAGATAAGGAAAAAAACAAGGATTGGCTCCTAGGGGCCATACAAGAGGGTGGAGAAAAAGAGTAACCAAACCAAAAGAGTCCCAGAAAATGAGTTAAAACATCTTAACTCTTACAATGCAAACTGGACCCCAGAGAGGAAAACCCTAGAGACGGACAGTTAAAAAACAAACTAAGAAACAAAAAGTTTGCCAAAGTTCCACCCACAGTTCAGAGAGGGCACCAAAGAGATCGCAACACCCTACCAGGGAACACCAACCAAACCATAGAAAACTAGGAGATTAGGACCCACCATGACTATCCATCTCCTCCTTAGAGCTACTGATCCTGAGGTTGAATTTCCTTCTTTTGTTTCCTGATTCCATCATATCCACCTTGTCCAACAAAACCTTCACTTGATTTTCCAGCTCGTTAACTCTATGTTTAGTCTGAACTTTATCAGTGACCATTTTCTTGGAAATATTTATAATTTCCACCATTGAATCTCTTTGGCCAGCACTGGAAGCCTCCATGGCCTTCAGGACACCCTCCAAGAACAACATTTTCCTATTCCAATCCTCAATCATATTGTTCTCTTCAAAGTTTTGGCTAGCAGGCTCCACCCTGATTCTGTCACCTCCCATTTTAGCTTTACCAAACTTCCCTTTCAACCGAAAACACCCTAGACACATCAAAAAATTCACCCTTTCAAAAATTGAGCAGCAAATATGATTAATTTGAAAGTTCCTAGGGTCTTCCTTTCAAATTATTATTTGTTAGTTTCATATTATTTGTTACGTATTTTACCCATTTTGGGTCTTCCTTTCTTTGATAATTTTCCTTCAAAACCCTATATAAGAAAGTAAAGACTCTCTCATTTGGATGTCTAGAAATCATATGGCACTATATCGACATACTCTCTTGTGAAACTCCATAAAGGTACCCAAGACTCCCTAAATATCACCAAATCTTATATGAATTCATTATATCAACAATCATTGTAGGTATGAAACATCATACTAGGTCAAGAAGTCAACTTATCTCATTTGAAAGCACTTAAACATCCCTTCTCCAAGTATGTTAGCAATATCCAAACTTGATTAAAGAATTGTCAAAGAGGTTCTATTTGTCAGGCCAAACCAAAGTTGTATTCATTCAGCTATTACATGTTAGGTGGATAATGAGATGTGGTTTGAGGCCTCTTCGGAGTAATTCCAATTTCAATAGTGTACAAGGGTACCTACAAACCAACTAATGATTTTTACATGGTTTCACACTCATGGCTATGGTTTCATATATTAATTTTAATGTTCAAAAGGCTTGGTAGGATGACCAACAATTACGGTTTAATAGTTTAAAAAAACCATCTAATTAAAACTCCCAAAAATTATGTGAGCAAATTCAAAGCATGTCCAAAACCATATAATATGTGTAAAACCATACAAACATTCATAACAGAGTTGTATGGTTCTACACTAGCTCAATTTTGAGCTACATTTTCAATGTTGAGACATTATCAAGTCCATATTACCTAGTTCCATTTGTCTACACATCCATAACTTCCCATAATCATTTGTAATAAGTTAGGTGCAGTCATTTTCTTATGTTTTTGAGATTTTAGCATATCATATAAATAGTTGTAAGAATGAATGATTAGTTATGATATTATATGATTAATGTTGTAATTTACTTAATAATTATAATCCCTCGTACCTACCCTTTATATTCTTAGTATACCTAAGCAACTAATCTTATTATACTCAATACTAAAAGGGTGTAAACACCAACAACTTCAACATGCAAGATTTTTTCTTTAGGTGATGTTTTTATTATATATGTTGGCCCATAGATAACTAATACATTTCCCTCAAAATTATGGGTAGGTATACTTACATGAAGATTGAGTATTGTGCAAGAAACTTGGGTATAAATTTTGATATCTTGAGAAAGAAAACAAGTTTGTAGTGTATTAAAAATGTGAGGGAAGTAACTAAGTACAAAGGTTTTTTTCATGGATTTATGATTTATATTTCAAGAAATTTGATTTTTTTGCGACAATGATTTTAAAATAGCACTTTGAAGGTTATTTCTCTTCAAATTCTCTCTCCTTTGAATTGTTGATACAAGAAATAAAAAAATTCTAGATGGTAAAATTTAAATATTTTTAAATGATTTTTAATATAATTTCTTTCTTTCAATCAAACAAAAAGGACCAAAAAATTATTATTTAATTCATCTAAAGTAATTTTAACTATATGCCAAGTTTTTTCCTTGTGATGCAATTTCATGCACAATGGTGGTCTATGAAGCTCTTCTGGATCAATAGTTGTTCCAATATCCATGAAAGCTATTCTATGAGACCTGATAAATGTAATCAAAAGAGGAATTTTCAAATCAAAACTTTTAGATGATAATTATTATGTAGATACGAAATAAGAAAAATAAAAATAGTAATCAAGGAGAGAACCAAAAAAATTATAACAAGACAAAACACACATATATGCATTAGTTAAAACTATGTGCAAATGTATAGGGAAACAAAGGACATGAAAATTACACTATTTTGCATTATCAACAGTTAGCATAGTTTTTGTGTAACTTTTTGTCTAGTAAAGAATTTTCTTTGTTTTATGATTGGTTGACTCCATTTGCAAAAAGTGAACAATTTTTGTGAGCAAAGAAAGAGAGATAAAAGTTAGTGGAACTAAAATGTTTTCATTAAAAGGAGAGACAACAAAAAAATGTTATCAACTATTTTTGAAGATCTATTTCTTGAGAATAAGGAATAGTGTAGGATGCTCACTTCAATGACCATGTCTTTCCAATGTATGATATCAAAAACAATCAATTTTTTTCCTTATTTAATCAATATTGGTTTGTAAGAATACACTTTTTTTAAATAAAATATCAAGACCTTAACTTTCCATGTATTATTTGAGAATATTTGAATATTTTTTTGTTTATGCATATCTATATTGAAATCTCCAAAAGTAAAGATTCTTTTCTCTTTGACCAAATTGGTCATTTCTCTAGAAATAACATCTAGGAAATCATTCAAATTAGTGTTTGACAATGCATAGAAATTAAGAATGGTTAATGGTATTCCATGTAATATCTCATCCAAAAAAATACCCCACATTTATATTATGATTTCAATCTACCCAAGAATGGTACATGCTTTTTGGAACATATCACAAGCCCATTTACATGGTATGTAAAATCAAAATGGTAATATGTGAGTAAGTTAACTCTTTTTAAGGATGATATGTGTTTCTTGTAAATAAAATATATCAATACACTAAACAATGTTCATGAGAATTTCCTTCAATGTGAGAAAAAATAAATTTGTATTCAATTACTAAAGGGGAATGTAAGATGCAAACTTAGAGGAGATGAAGTCACTTTCCAAGACTCATAGATCTTCAGACAAGAAATGAGACATTATAGAACAAATATTTTTCTAACCTTTTTTTTATTGAGACGATGTAATATGTATAAGTTGTCTATAGCTTATAAACATATACATCATCAAGATGGCATGGAAGGGAAACTACAACATGAGTATATAATATTTTTTTGTGAAATGTTGCATTATTTTTAATCTTAAAATGTAGTCTAGTGTAGTGTACGAGGAAAACCAATCATAAAATTGAAATTAAAAATGGTGTCTTTGGAAACATTATAAGTAAACTTGAAGAATCAAAGTACATGTACAAGATAATGTCAAAATGTCTCACAACATTTTCAGCATTGAATTAAAAAAGAAATAATTTTATAACTTGCATACCTACTAAATGTAATCAAATCATAATATTAATGTTTAACATAATGTATAAGTCTATCAAAAATACAAACAAAGAAAATGTTCATAGAAATCAAAACTCAAGGACTATGAAAACCATTTGATATAAGATCACATACTCCTTCCCGTATAAAAATGGAAACTTTCTATAGCTAGAACAATAACACAAAATATAGAGGAAACTTCATACTTGAATACCATTTCGTAATTATCCTCCTCTGTCATCTTCATTAATAATAAATTGACTACAATGACTAACAAAAATAAATCAATTATGAAATAAATAAATAGTCATGCACTAATGGTAGAAAATATATATGAAACAAAGAAAGGGGATCTCTAGTCACTTTTCATCAACAATAACCATCAAATATATTCCACCTAAAATAGGAAACTAAATCATAGATATATCAAATACCTAATGTATGTATCTAGTATGTTGGCTAGAAAATTTGTTTTGTGGACAAATTTATGGATTTCAGCCAACGCTATGGGAATCTAAGTCCCTCTACATTTGAATGGTGCAGCTCCCATTGTTTAGCATGTAAAACCAAAGTGGATTTGTGGTGGTTTTTCAACCAGAGATCCATAGGAACACTCCACTGTCCCTATGGAAATAATAGCAACTCCTTGTTATAGCATAAATTAATCCAAGTATGGGAAAGGGAGTGGGAAAGAAGGCAAGAAGGTCAATGATATAGGTAGAATATCAGATGCCTATATGCATTGATCAGAAAGTTCATAACATGCATTAACTAATAGAAGAAAGAAAAATTTGAAATTTCTGAGCCCGAGACAGAATAAAACATGCTAGTTACAAAGCACTAACCAATCTTTCCATCCAGGGACATAAAATTCCTTCCTTTTTATTGATCTCGAGTTCAAACTTGTATAATGAGTGGGAATAGAAGAAGACCTGATTGTCTTTTTGTCCTTTATTCACAAAAATGTGCTTCCCATTTCCAAAATCAATTGCCAACCGAACAATGAATCTCGGACGACAAGAAATAGCATGTAAGGGGCGGTTACAACTTCCTAAATGGCCAAGAAGTGGTTACAAACAAATTTGATCATTTTTCCTTCTTCCAAATTCCTCTGTAGCAAAGAAAACACTTCTGACAAGCCCAAGAAGAGCTTCCGTGTAAAAATGCATTTTATATTTCAATTTTCTAGTTTGCATATGAACTGTTCACTCCTTTGCCCTAATTGCTTTGAAATCGGGCCATCCACATGGTAGGAGAACATTGGAGTGAAGTCGGGAGAAACCCTTTTTTATTTTTGCATGCAGAGACGTTTTCTCAAATTTCTCCCACAAAAAGCAATCAAAAGTAAAAATTTAATTTTCCATCATGTAGAGAATTTTACCGACTTTTCTGTTCATACCAAAACTACAAAAATCAAGCTCTTGTTCGAAAGATATGGCCTCTTGAAGATTTAGGGAAAAATTGGTCAAAATTAGGGTTGGTGGGGTTAAATTTTAAATTTTTTCCTTTTCGAAAAATTTCTCAAAAAAATCCATGGGTCTGCCACTCGAGACACGTGGCACCTTCTAGTTCGTTCATGGGTGAAGACCTGTCTTTTTCCTTCACATTTTCATATTGGGAAAATTTCCCAAAACTCCCCGCGCCCGCTGCTCTCGAGACACGTGGCACCTTCTGGTTGCTTGGGGGAATGCACCTCCATTTTTGCCTTTGAAATTCATATTGGGAAAAAATCCCAATTTACCTCTCGTGCCCCACTTTGCTCTACCATGCACTTCTCCTTCTCCTTCGTGGGCTGCAAGTCGTTAGTAACTTTTGCGCCACTTAGCCAAAAGGGCTAAGTGCCAAATTCCTCCCCACACCCCGCTCTGCCTTGACACGTGGCACCTTCTCTCGGTTGCTTGGGGGAATGCGAGGCTTGCCTAGGGAAAATTTCCCCATTTACCTCCGCCGAGCCATAACTCAAAAACTAAAAGGAGTTAGGAGGACTTCCATACCTTTCTAGAAAGGGGAAAGAATTCTCTATCTGATGAAGGTGTTTCTAAGAATCCTTGATCCCTTGGAAAGTGCCAGATTTTAAAAACTTAGACTGGACCATTTTCAAAGGGTGACAACTCAAAAATTTCTAAGTCTAGACTTGGGAAAAAGAAGGAAAATTTTGAGGGGACAACACAAAGTGATAATACTCTCAATTGAACCCAAAGATACATCTAAAACTTTAGTCAAAATTTCCAAACTTCAAATCAACCTAAGATAAAATGGAAATCCATCAACGCTTACAAGATTAATCAAAAAATTGTATCAAATAAAAAATAAAAAATTATAAACAATAGAAAATCTAGACATGTTTATGACTGCAAATCTATAAATTACACTTAATAAAAATAATACATTTTTTTTGCAAAGAGTGTATATCAAATAGATTTTGTTATGCTACACACTCAATTCCTTAATGTTAAAGGTTAAATATGTTTCCAAAATTTATATATATTCTCGTCTCTAGAATCTATGATATATATAACTAAGGTAAAAACAAACTCGTCTAAAATGACTTAAGAATGTATAGATTTTCTCTTCTTAATCTCTTTTATCTTTTTCCTTTGATACAATAAATGAAATAAAAGTGATGTGCCTAGTAAGTGTTGATGGTTTTCATTTTTCCTATAAATTGACTTGAAACTTGAAACTTGAAATGATCACAAAAGCTTTTTTCCAAATTCAATCAACTTTTTTCATGTCACAATTTTTTTCTCTTCTCATTAATAATGAAGTTTCCCTTGGCTATAAAGTTGCATTGGTACAAAAATTCATAAAATATCCTTCGACCTAAATATTTTACATTGTGTATTGTTATTGTCATTGATGTCAAGTGTCACATTTATGTCAAATGGATTCAAGAGTGTTCATTTTTACGTATGAGGTATCATGATAAGTTGCATTGTTGACATGGTCATGGTGTCTAATTGAGTAGCATGGTTCTTAGTGCATGTCAAGCAAGTATGGTATAGTAAGCATACTCTAGAGGTTTGTATGAGGTTCCTATGAAGTTTAATATGCTTATAATGATGATTCAGGGTTGTTATAAAGTATGTAAGATGTTTTCAAGGTCAGATCTCTTGAGTCATGTGTTGGAGGAAGCCATTCTAGGCCTAGTCCTAGACCTAACATGAGAAGATGATGAGGTTGCATGAGATATGATGCAGATCATGTCATTACAAGCATGTGGAATGTGTTTTTAGGTTTTATGGCATATTTAGAAGATGTCAAAGGTCACAAATCATGTATATGAGGCATGTCTAAGGTCCTTTTGAAGATAGATTATGAAGACAAGGCTAGTTTTCATGGGTAAGTCATGGTGGTTATAGAGTTTTAGGTACAGAGATAAGAATAAGACATCATCAATAATGTTGTTGTAGAGGTTTGGACCAAGTTTGAGGTTGATATGATGAATACAAAGTAATTACACTCATTTCTATCCAAATCGAGTTCTTAGAAGTGCATTTTACATTTTGAAGGTCACTTTCTTATGCTCACCCAATCGTGTGTGTTTTGCATTGGAGTCTAACCTCTTGGGGAATATTAGGGAATGGAAATAAGAAGGTATATCATGAATAATTAGGTCAATTTTTCATCACATTTGATGAATCATCATTAACACTAACACTACTGTTATGGTTTCAAAACCTTAGGTTGAAGCTAACTTGAGGGAAAAAAAATTCACGGTGTCCATAAATGATTCATTTTTCTAGTATGATTATTTTATGATGAAGATGACTTCTATAGATTTATATTTATGTAGTTTATATATTGTGGTAATATGTAGACCCCACTTAAAAATCTTGTTTCTGGAGTTTTTCATTTTTCTGAAGTTTCCCATTAAGCATATTGAGTAAATTACCATTTATGTTATCATGGGAGTTGTATTACATTTATATGATAGTTTTAGGTCATGGTTGAGGTCCTAGAATGCAAAGTGTGCCCTATCTTTAAATATTGGTTTTTGGGGTTAAAAAGGTAGTTTTGAGCAGTCTTCTTGATGAGGGGTTTCAAGGCATCTAATGTATGATTTATGGTTGTATGATCATATGGTTAAGTATCTTACATAGGTATATTTCCACTTATATATAATAATTTCATGGTTGAGGTCATTTGAGGTGGATTTGAGCCTTATATTTAAGGACTACAATTTGGTGCACAAGAACAAGCATGTTGTTGGTATGGTTTCATGGATTGAGGAGATGTTGCAGAGCTTTCTAGTTATGGTAGAAACATGGTGAGGTATTTTGTTATGTTCCTGAAGTGATTAAATGCCTTGGTGAAGTGGGTTTTGGTCTTACACATTTATATTTGGTGAGTAGGCCTCTTAAAGTGCTTTTGGGCTTCTTAGGTCCCAATGGAGATATTTGAGCAAATTGGTGGTATGAATGACCTATGTTGTCATTTATATGATGTCCTTATTATTTTTTCATTATGTTTTGAAGTTATTTTCTCTATGAAGACCGAACTACTTGATATGTGACCAAGAGACATGTATATAAGTCAGTTTAGAGAGCTCATTTTTGGGTGTTGGAGACATGAGAGCATAACAAAATTTGGAAGGAAGGAAGATCAAGATATGAGGGGGAAAATGAATTATATGAGGCCTTGAAAATGATTAAGTATATTTCCATGGTGTTAATATGATGATGGCGAGTTGAAGGAGGTCATCCATACATGACCTACTTGGAGAAGAAGACCTAGTTTGTGTGAATGAGTATGAGAAATCTAGAGGAGAGTATGAGGATGCTATGAGGTGTTAATAGCATAGAAAGGAAGGCATTTGAGGAGCTGAGAAGGGTAGAGAAGAATAGTCTATAGGTCATTATACCTAATCAGCACATGTTAGTGCAAGTTTGAGTGAGAAAGAAGAAAGAGGAGTTTGAGAGAGTGTTGAGTACATGGAGATAAATTAGAGATCAAAATTAGCTATTGAATAATCAAGGACATTAGGTTATCATCCATTGCAAGTGGCTAGGTTGGTTATTGGTCATGTTAGTGGGTTGTAGCCTCCTTTTAGGGTTGGTGCCTTACTAAATCAAGGGTTTGGTGCTCCTTGTAGGATTAGTGCCTCACTAAAACAATATTGTGTGATGTGTAATACTCATATAAGTCCCTTTTTTTGTGTAATATAATCATATTTTTAGTGGTTTTTATTCCCCTTTAGGGTTTCCCACTTCATATCCGGTTTTCTTATGTACTGTCTTGTTCTTGTGTATGGTTTTTCATGTTTAACATGCTCACATTGATTAATATATGATGAATGGATGCTTTTAACGATGTATATAACTTAAGACAAAGAAAGTGAAAGTTCCTATAGACTTATTCACCCCCTTAGTCATTGTGATTCTAACACTTAAATCATAAAATTTAACATTTAACCAATGGAATTATAAACTATTCTACATACTCACTACCTATTACATGTTTTACATATGGTTTATTACATTGATGAGGGTGTGATTAATCATCTAATTACCTTGACTATTTATACTAACCCTAATTTTATTAAAATCTTAGCTGATATACAAACACAAAAATATAGGAAAACAAGCGTGGCTACAAATATAGAGTGTTATTATATGCTTTTATTCCATTACATGGTTATTCTTAGAAATGTATTTATCTTGATTGAATTTCATCGGGATAGATGGGAGTTACACTTCTCCACCTTTTTAGGTGGTGGTTACACTTCCCCACTTCCTATTTATACACCTCTTGCAAAGGTATTTCTTAATTCATTTTCAATATAAATTATCTTTTGGTTGATGTGTGGTTTAGCTCTTGAAATGTTACACTCTTTATGAATTCATATTTTATCAATGCTCGATCTTGTCCCACATTCTCACATGGTATCATAGCCCATTCTGGTAATCGAATGACATTGTTTTTTGGTGTTTATTTTATACAAATCTTGAGTTTTTATATGTTGTTATTATATATCCTTTAATATATGAGTGTTTTATTTTCTTGCATCTTTGGATGATCTAAATAATTAGAGAGGAGTGAAGGAAATAGGTTGTTCTACAAGAAAATATTTATTTTATACATTCTCTAGAGAAACAAACTATGTCATTGAGTCTAGATCATACCAAAGCCCTAGGATCAACAATAAACTTGAGTATGCTTTGAAGTATATCATATCTGGTCTTTTAAAAAAAAACATTGGTCATCTCTAGGATATTTGGTGGTATTTCATATTGTTCAAAAATTCAAGCTATCTAAGTTTTCCTAAGATTTTCCGTAAAATTAGTGAGTTTTTTTCCGATTTTAAAGATTTAGTAGTCGCATTCATTATTGAGGGATGTCATTGTATTTGTGTGAGTTTGGTTTATAGTTTTTATACTTGTCTTAATAATTGTACCCTACCTTTTGTTGTTCATTATATCTATCCACAAGTTGAGTATGGTTTATGTACTTTCCTAGTTTGCATGTGGTTTTATTTTCAAGTTTAGATTCTCTCATTGATCCATTGTTTTGTTATGCTAGGTGGTTTCACCTATAAGACATAATTTTTCAGGGTATTTTACATATAGTTATACGTATTGGAGATATTATTGGTGGTTTCACATATATTAGTGAGGTAGTTGGTGTATTTCTTTGACCATAGTTGTAGGACATACCTTAAGGGGATGAAATTGTTCATTTTCAAAATTAAAATATGTATGCACATGACCTAAACCTAACCACAAGTACCTTAGATTTATCTTGTTCGACAAGGTGTTTTATAGATCATTAAGGTGGTGTGCATCTCCCCACCAAAAGTGATATCACTTTGTGTAGTCATTTGGTAATGAAGAGAATTCCACCCCACCCTTTTCTTAGCCATAGCACTTAGTCAAATGGTCTTTATCCCCTATTAATGACCATCCCAAGAGGGCTTAACTTGAGGATTATGAATATTTTTCTAAGGTTTAGGAGAAATTGTTGAAATTTACAAGAGTCGGGAATATGTAAAATCCATAACTTTCTATTGAAAAATCCTTTTGAGGAATTTATTTTTTAGAATGTGTGTATTTTTTATATATTTTCAATAGTAGTACTCTCATTTCCTTGTTTGGACTTTATGAGACACTTTTAGGCCTTACAAATTATACACACACTAATTTATAAAGCATTGTATCTTAGGGTAATGTAATAACGAACTAAAATAAAGTTCCATTTTTAGGATTTAATAATAGGTTTTGCTATTAAATTTCATCATTATGTTGTTTTGATAAATTCGTAGAAATAGTTTTCCTAGAAACAAGGGATACATGATCACTACATATTGCATGATCTAATGCCATATCTTCTTGGACTCGTTATCGATCATAATCAATATGAATAAAAGATTTCATGGTCAAAAAAATGACATGGTATACAAAGTAATATGTCTATCTATTCTCAAAGATATTCAACATCATCTTACATACAATGAGTTCCATTTCAATACTTAGAAATTCATCTAGTAGTTATATGGATATAATGAATCTCCATCTAAAAGTGATAGTTCCTTAGAAACCCATTCAAGTTTGGATGATATGCATACCGCTAAAAATTATCCTCCTAATTCTAACACCCCATGTATACTTGATAAAATTTATGTTGTACTTGTTACTACTTTATATTTTAGAGTCTCTTATTCAAGAGAATCTAGTGATTCTTTGCAACTTGATCATGAAATTCTTCTTGTACTTGTTGCTTCAGTTTTAAAATTCACTTATTTGAGATATTCTAGTTATCTTTGTGATAGAATTATGACATTCATCCTATACTTGTTTTTACTTCATATTTTAGAGTTTCTTCTAATGATTCTTTACATTGGGATCAAGGAATTCCTTTTGTACATTTTGCTTCTTGAGTTTAAATTTTCTTCTTCGAGATATTCTAGTGATTCTTTACAACATGATCATGGCATTCACCCTACACCCATAGTCACTTCATTGTAAGCCTCCAAAGTGGTCATTTGTCAAGATCATAACTTTCTCCCTATATGTGTTGATATTTTAGAGTTTAGAGTTTCTTATTTGAGGGATTTTATTGATTCTTTATAGCAGGATCATATATGTAATTTTTATTCACCTCATTGGGACTCATACCTACCATACATTTCTTCTCTTCTTTATATTCCCACATTTCAAATCTAGATGAAACAATTGAAGCCATCATTCTCCTCTTACATGGCATTCCTTGATCACCTATTTTTTTCACATTTCAAAGTTTCTTCCTAAGGTCTTCTGGTGATTCTCTATAGTAGGGTTCTTAATGTCTATGGTATCCACTTCATTTAGAATTCTATATATCATGCATTCCATATCTATTTGTGGAATCTCACCTTTCAGATCTTAATGACACTATTAGATATTTGTTCTCTCTTTGACATTCAACTCTAATAGAGTTGCTTCTTTTACCCGAGATCTATTTTCTCTACCATAACATGCCTACATATTGAAATAACTTGACAATTCTGAATCTTATGATTCACCTCTCTCATCATTCATGTTTTCACCTTTTGCTTGGTACTTGGTTCTTATTTAAGTTCTCATATTGATATTGGGAGCCACTATGAGTCAAATTTAGTACCTAATTGGAATCATCAACACTTTTCACAGTATAAAATTGGTTTTGTTGAGAATAATTTGGGTATATAATTTCTGTCTTCCTTTGATCCACAATATTTCACTACATCATTTGGCATTTCTTATTGGGATGTAGTCTTCACCAATTCATTTATGACAATAGGATTATTCATATGTGGGATCTATTGGGAGTCTATGGGGTTCATCTTCCGAGGGGTTGGATAGTCCTCTCTAATTATTTTCTCTCTCTATTTATATGAGATCTTATTTATATTCTTATATGGGGGCTTATTTCTTGAAGGATATAATTTATGTTTTTGTATTTTTCTGTCTTCCAAGGAGGATTTTTCCTGTAGGTTTTCTCCACTTTATGAGGGATCCGGTATATACTTGGGTACCACATTAGGCCTTCTTTTCAAGACCCTTTTCTTATAGTCACTTAATTTATGCTTAAGGGAGGAGTGTTAGTGTAGGTTTTTATTCCATTTCACTATTCTTCCTACACATGTTTTTAGCTTTCTTAGGTGTCAATGAGATAACGTTTCCACCTTTTTAGGTGGTAGTTACACTTCCCCACTTCATATTTACACATTTATTATAAAGTTATTTTCTTAATTTATTATGAACACAACATATCTTTTAGCTCATGTTTGTCTCCTCTCTCTCTCACAACATTACTCTCTTTGTGCATTCATATTTTATCAATGTTCAATCTTGGCCAACATTATCACATAGAGCAAAAATACTTAAACCATTTTGTCTCTTGAAGTTTTCTCTTGATAGTAATTTATATTCATATTCATATTTATAAGTATGTGAAAAATAGGTTTTTATATTTTGTCCAATAAAAATAAAAAATAGGTAAATAAATTTGGATCCTATTCAAACTTTTGAGAAAAACAAATGTTTAACTTTTTTAAAATAACTTAAAACTTCTTTTCATTACTTGATTTTTTATCTTTCATCTAACACAATTATGAGTGTCCTTGAACCTTAGAGTGAAAATATAATATAATAATAAATTTATAAAATAAAAAAGGACTAATTTTAATTTTAATTTGTGTTTCTTTGCATTGGTCAATTCATTATATGCATATTCCAAAAATATTCATTTTGGACTTGTGATAGTTTTCACAAACGGGAAAAAATTAAAAATTTAAGCCTATTAAAATTGTATGTGTCATAAGGTTTAATTTCATGTCTTCTCATGACTCTCCAAAAATCATGGGTATAATATTTACATACACATTATCACATGTTTATGCATGTTCATTAAGACATGAATTCATGATATGTGTTTCGAGACAAACCTTCTTTTTCTAGGATTTTTGATTGTACAACCTTAAGAACAAATACATCTAGTTTATTTTTATACACTAATAAAAATTTCAAGAGCATTATAGGTATTTCCTTTTTAAAATTTTCAGGGAACACTCAAGAGAGCTTATTTAAGTCAAATAAAAACAACCTCAAATCCTCAAAGTTCAATTATTTCTCTCAACTTGGGGGTTCTAGGACTACATTGTATCATCCATGCTTTATAAACATTCAAGAAAAGATTTCAAGTATAAAGCTAAGAAATTTTGAAGTAATATACAATTAATACTTTGTAATCTTATTTAAAGAAATGCACAATTATTAAGTTGGTGTAAGAATCTTAGTTACACTACTTTATTTTCTTGAACTCAACATACTAACCCTAGCACTACTACTAAGATTTTATGTAACCTTGAAATTAATTTATAGTTTCCATTAAGATTTTTAAGCTAATATTTTCATTCCCACATTGTTGTCCCTTTTGCATTTTAACTCAAAACATAAATATTTTTGCCAAAAATTAATAGTGAACTTTACAACATGACATGTGTCTCAATGTCATAGGTAGGTAGGTAGTTAAGTAATCTTAAGATAAAATTTATCTCTCCACCATGTTATTTCCCTTTCTCATTTCAAAATAAAAAATAGCTTTTTTTTCAAAAAAATAACACTAAACTTTACACACAACATGCACATGACATGTTTCTCAATTTTTATATGTAGACTACTAATTATGTATGAGGGATAAAAATTTTAGAAAATCATTACAAACCTTAATGTATAACAAACATGAAAAATAATTTATTTTTTCTCTAATTTTACCTTCTACATGTTGGAAAAAAATTATAAACATATTTATAATGAAATTATTGCATTGGAATTTTTCCTTTTTAGGGCTCTAAGTGTCATTTTCATTAATTTTTTTATCAAACTTGTTTTTTTGTCAATCCCTCACATTGCTTGTAGTTTGTGGCATTTTCAAAGGTGGGTTGCTTTCAAAATAGCTATAACTTAATCACACATGTAAATCCTTACTTTTGGATCTATGATATAATTATTTGTGTATCTTATTGTATGTGAGAAGGAAAATTTCTTTAGATGATGAAATATCATTTTTTTAGAAATTAGTAAATATAAGTAAATAAAATATGATAATAAAAGGGAACTTCACATAGTATTATAATTATACAAGAAATTATTTACAAGATAATGTGCATGCATTGATTCAACAAAGAATCGTTTGCAATGTCATATCAAAACTAAAGACCCTAAAATGCTCGATACTTAAAAGAGATCCTTTACAAGGATTATATAGAAATAACAACCTATATGCATGGCACAAACATCTAACTCAACATGGATTTCAACATAGAAATGTAGTATCAATTCATAGCTAGAAAATTCATTTCTCTATATCTTTACCAAATAAAAAGAACAAGGACATATTTACAGAGCTCTTAAGTATGAACACTAACAAATGATTCTTTGTGTATACAATCATAAGAGCTCGTTATTTCCCTAAAACCTCAAATCACTTGAAAGTTCAAACTCCAAAAGATGAACCCGTTAGAATGTTTCAAGCATTGTAACATTTCACAAATATTTAAGTTCAATCAAACAACAATGAAATTTGAACTCCAACTAAATGCAATATTAGCTACATATGCACAAGTAGGCAAATGAACATTTGTATCGAATCTCCAAATGCTTTGTTCATCCTCAAAATTTGTTTTCAACACTAATAATAGGGAAGATGACAACTATCCATATGAAACATAACCCAAAACAAAATTAAAAAAAAAAAAATGAAATTTATTACAATTAGACACATTACTCTAGTTTCATAAATATACTGAGGCTCACATAATCACCTTCTTGAAAAAATTATTGAACAAAAAAATTAACCCTTGTATTTCGAGAATTTTAATCAATTTTCAAAGAAATAGATGACCGCATGGAAACCCATAATATTGTATTTGTTTCTCGTATAATCTTCTATTAATTATAACATTATAGATATAATTTTCTCTTTCAAAATTATTGTACCTTTATAAATTATCTCTTTCATCATTCTGCCTCTTTTATTCTAACATAGCAACATGTAGGTTCAAGAAAATTAATTTGCTTCCATTCCATTGATTTATGTTAGATGTTCATAAAGTGTGAAAAAAATGAATCTTTGACGTGGATATGATGTGTCTCTATAGGCAAGCCAATACATTCTAATTGATTAAAAAAATTGTAGTGTTAATACATGGATAAACAAACACACAACTTGCTAAACACATATTTTGAAAATTACAAGCTATTATACGTATTGGTCTCCATCTACTTTAGTCAAATTCACTAGCATACTCCAATTTAAGACACCATAAATTTTCCAACCTCCATTGCTGCAACTATCAATTTTACCAAAATAATACTAACATATATCGTTGTCACTAGTTGTATTGATGTTATGGATTTAGTATATACATTTTCCACATAGATGTTGTTTTACCATTCTACTCCTTTTTATACATGTGTAAGGATATTTTTTTACTAACCAATTGTCATGTTGAACTATTAATTTTATAGTTTTCCCACTTGCCTAATGTTTAGTGTGAATAAACATTGTTTCTTTTTTTTAAAGATTGGATGTTAATGGTTGTTTTACATTCAAGCATATCAGCCATGCCCAAGAAAACCCTTGGAAATGAAACTTACAAATTGTTGATTGAAAACCATGGTATATTTATCATTTCAATCTAGTGTATCTAATAAAATGGATTCTCTTGATATTATTAAAGACAATTCCATACTTCAATTTTTATCACACAAAAATGTTTTCCCTATTAGAATCGAGCTAAGCTATTATTGACATGCCATATCAATGAAATATCAGACAAGGTATATTAAACATCTCAAATTTGGAAGTGTTGATTCACATAATTCTAGAGAAAAAGTATCAAAGGAGCATATGAAAATTTGTAGCCATTTCAAAATATACATGACATCGGAATTTGTAGGATTGTGCACGTCTTTGCTGAGTTGTATCACCGTCATACAAATATGATCTTGACCACTAGCAAAACCAACTTATCTATTTTTATATATTTATTTAGTGTATCTTATCAAACACCTTCACCTTACTACAATCTTCGTACGGTAAAAATTAATTTACTTACAGAGACTTGACAACTTATGTATGATGTCTAATCTTTTTGTATGGTGTATAATCTTTACTTACAAGAAAGAAGAGATTCATATGTGTTCTTTGTATTATTTTCCCCACTCTTGAAATTCTCCTCCCTCAAACCACTTATTCATTGCACCTCTTCCCCTTTTTATTTTTCACTCCCTCGCATTTTACTTCCTTGAAACATCTACTTTGGCATTTCTATTGTACATCTCACGTCAATTGCTAGTTTCATAAATATATGAATGCTCCCAAAAGTCAAAAATGACTAATTTTTGGAATAAACAATGACCAATGCAAAACAATTTAAAATTAAATTTAGTCCTTTCTATTTTGATGTTAAACCAACTTTTCATTCTAAGAATTAAGTATTACAAACATAAAATTTAAACCTTTTTTATTTTTTATTAGTATTGTCGAAAGTATATTAAACAACACATTTTTTAACTTGTTGTTATTTGTACTTTTAACCAATTAGGGATTGTTATTATTCTCATGAATAATGTACATTTTCATATTAATAAAAATTAGAAAACCTCGCATAATTTTTAACAAATAATTGTAAAAATGCATTTATCTTCAATTTGATTAGCCTATAAGTTAATATTTTATTCCAGACTTTAGTGCTTTTGAGAAAAGCATGATATCATAAAGTTTATTACGTCAATAGTGTTAGAAACTAGAACACTGAGAGGGGGGTGAATCAGTGTTCAATTCAACTTTTTAAACCAATTAGATTAATCACTTAATCAACAATGCAAATTAAAAGAGAAAAAGTAACCACACAAACACACATAAGACAAGTATTTTTAAGTGGGAAACCAAATTTGGGAAAAAACCCACTAAACCACAACACTATAGGCCAAAGGTTACAAAATTTTGTTGAGCTGCAACTCAACTACTGAAGCTACAACTTCAAGTCAAGCACCCACTTGACAATTTGCAAGATACAACTTGCCAAAACCATCGACTTCCGATCCATTTGAGCTTCAACTCAAGTAATTACAAAGAAAAAAAACTAATCACACTTCAATTGGATGTCAAAACACTTAATGATGATCCTAGATTAGCAAACTAACTTTTACAATTGATTTTTCCCTCATTAATTTTCATTTCTTTATTCATTTCTCTATCCTGATTTCACTAAATTGATATTCTTTGAGTTCTTGTTTCATTCAAGGCTTCACTATTATGTAGTCCTATATATCACTATTTTCAACCTGTCATATCCCTACCTTCAATTATTCTCTATTTATGTTCCTTCACTTATTTATTAGGCTCGATTATCTATCATTTATTCCTCAATAAACTTATAACAATTTATACATTGTTATGTTGTTCTATCTTTGAAATTTTCAATCTTTCAATTGTTTTTCAACCAAATTGAAAAGGCAACGGTCCTATTCAAATTTAATAATCCTTACCTTCAATCATTATATATTAGTTCACAACTACACATTATTGGCTTACACTTTTGAACACAAATATCCTTTATATTTTTTTAAACCACCTTTCAAATTTCCTTCCTCATTCACTTACTCGAGCTCATCTCTTCAACTTCCATCAACATTTCACTTTCAAGACATCAAATACATTATAATATTACACATTTTAACCCTTGAAAGGCCATCAAAATCTTCAGGTTTCATCTAGAGAATCCAAGAGACACATTTCCAAAGTACAAAAAAGAAAAGTCTCTTTCTCTTCTACCTCGAGCAAAGAGAATATTGGAAAATTTGAGCTCAAATGAACCTTACCATCTTCTCCAAGGTTTGCACAACTTTGAGCTTAGGAGATAGAAATAAGTTTAGCCTTCATTCATTGTCAGACCTGTATTTCATCCTTTCCACTAAACTTCAATAAATTTAATTATTTCCACCTTTGAACTTCAAGAGATTTAGTTCCTCATGGGTATTACAGAGATCAATAAAATCTTTGAAATAGTTTCGCATAGCTTAAAGAATACTCACAAAGATAAACTGCATTGAAATACTAAGCATCTAGACCTTGTATAGATGAATGTTGATTCAAACCATTTTTTCATGTACTAAGATTAGTCTTCAATGTTCATATTAAATTCTTTTGACCTTTATTCAACCATTTACAACCTTTATCTTGCAAAAATAACTTTGTGAAATTTGAAGGCACCCTGATTTTGATCAAAGAATGGTTTTATAAAAGAACATTATGAAGTTATTTACACTTTGAACAAGAACACACTCCATTAAAATACATCAGATGCTCCTTAATTCTTGATCACCCTCATAACACCATACTCCAAAAAGAAGCATAAATTAAATTTCTCAAAGATTGCATAGAACAAAAGAAACATTACTTTGTGAGTTAGGAGCAAAAGTGTAACGCTTATGTTATAAAATTCTCCTTCGATACATCACTAAAAATTTAAAAACATTTTGTATCATGGTTGTAGTGATTTGGACTAACATTTTTACAAAAAAATCAAAATTTAGATGGTTAAATATTCATATTTGATCAAAAACCTAGGAGAAAAAACCCTAGATCATGGTAAATGGGTGAGACATCCCAAGAGCAGAAAAAAATGGATTTATCCTTCAATTTTTAATGAAAATTGAAAATTATTTATCATGTAATTTCATGGAGTCCTGCTCTATCTTTTCCATTCAATTTTCAAGCTTGAATCATCTTCAAATGCTCCCAATAAGTCAAGGAAATAAAGCACAAACGGTATAATGCAAGAAATCACAATGATATGAACATATTAGTTTGATTTTTCACATTTTGAGTCTTGTGGATGATTTTGAAAAAGTACACACCTTCCATGAGGGTCCTAGACCATATGATACCATGTGAACAATATTAAAACAAACAGTTTCATTGATTTGATATGCTTGAGCTATGAGCTTACCTTCAAGAACCTTGAAAACCAAGCAAAAACATCAACACATTCATTATTTTACCCAAAATATCCATACATGTGATGTGCATATATTTTTAGCCCTTGTATATGAGGTCAATGATGATGAAAAAAAATTCATAGGAACTCCTAAGAACAATGACCTCATGAAGAAATTAAGCAAGGTTTATTGACTTCACTCTCTAGGGAAGCACAAGCAGGATGACTTCACACCTTGAACTTCTCCATACAACTACTTCAATTTATCAAGTACCTTAAACTTGAATTATGAGGAATTTTGAGCCCTTGTTGCTAAAAATTTATCACTCTTTATTCTTGCACATGACTATACTAATCAAACTTGAGAGGACAAGCTTGTCATTCCATGACCACTAAAGGATTTACCTGAGAAACTCACCTTGACACCTTGTTCTTTATATCATATAATCTTGAAGAGATAATTAGATATTCCTAATAGTAGATAGAAATTAAAAAAATTATTAGAGGACAAAAACAACTCAACTTGGCCTTGAAGACGCAGAACACATGTTAGGAAGGAGAAAAATCATGTTTGGAAAAAACTCACAACTTTCTTGATACATGTCCAAATTTCCTAAACAAATTTGCACTATTTCAATCTTGGATTCCTCTAAAAAAATTCAGTCTATGACTTATTCTAAGGACACACTATAATTTTTCTTGAGAGTTAAGAATCCAGACATCTTTTTATTCAATTTTCAAAAAGCTTGTTTTAGAAAAACTAAGATAACTTCCACATACCTTATCAGAATCTGATGAAATTTGTCCTGGAGATTAAAAACTCACCTGATACATGTTCTATAAGCCCATTTTCCATAAATATGACTGAATTATTCTATTCCATCTCATTTACCTCCTCTTACACTATCAATTCTCAAGCCCAACTTCTGTGTAATTGTGAAATTTGACCTTGGAGCTAAAATGAGCCTAAATTTTGTTCACATGTTATAGACACTCTTCCAAGGTTGTTTCTATATTCCTATAAAAATTTCATGACCTACACCAACTCTTCACACCTTATCAGGTACTAGAAACATGCCTAAATGGCCCAGTTTGAACTACATCTTGCCCGAAGCAAGCCGAGACAACCTTGAACCAATAAGAACCATTGAGTACCACCTAATATGCATGATCTTTCACTCTCCCTTTTCCATCAATTCCATGTGACATCAATGAAAAACCACCAATGCAACAAGGTGCAATAATCTCCCCCTTTGTCATTGATGGAAACACACTAAAACTTGATGGAAAACTAATATGCTGACATTCTCAGACCATGAAACAAGTTTCCAACACACTCTCTCCCCCTTTACATCTATGAAAAAGGTATGCACAAGAACAAAAACTGATTAGTTTGGAAAAATCAACAAAAATAGAGTATGCTCATACCTTAAGGCACTCCCCCTTGGAAGTATGTTATTCTCTTGTCTAAAGATTCTCAAACTTGTTATTATTCTTCTATTCAACACAACACCTTCACTCCTAAGATATAAACATAGAAAATTATGACAACTCGGCCTTCTTTATTGTCTTTACTTGTCTCTTTCTTTATGCCTTGAATTTGACAAAAACTCCCCCTATTTGGATTCAAATTGAGCCCTCTTAGAGAAAATTTGGCACCTGAACTTCTCCCCTATCATTTTGAGATTTTTAGTGACTTTTAGGGGCTGAAGTTACCCCCAATTTATTCCTTAATTGCTCAAAACTAGCTCTAGGAAATGGTTTAGTCATTATATCAGCCACCTCTTCTTTTGTAGATACATGCTCAAGCTTGATTTTTTTCTCATTGACTTGTTCTCTCAGAAAATGATATTTTATGGGTATATGTTTTGTCTTTGAATGCAACACTAGGTTCTTTGAAACACCTGATAGCACTTGTACTTGTCACAATACAAGGAATTGGCTCTTCACATTCCACTTTGTAATCTTCAAGTGTTTGTTTCATCCACATTACTTGAGTACAAAAAATAGTTGCTGCCACATATTCAGCTTCACAAGTGGAGAGAGCTACAAGAGACTACTTCTTACTTAGCCATGAGACAAGACACTTACCAACAAAGAAGGCTCCACTAGTTGTGTTTTTTTTGTCATCAAGCTTCCTACCCAATCTGCATTTATGAAGGCCTTAATCTGAAATTCATCACACCTTGGATACCAAAGACCATAATCTAATGTTCCCATGAGATACCTGAATATTATTTTCACTTCTAGAAGATGAGTTTCCCTTGGATCTTCTTGAAATATTCCTACCAAACCAACTGCCTGCATAATGTCAGTCTTGATGTTGTGGAATACAAAAGGTTTCCTATCATGGACCTGTATAAGGTCTGATTTACCTTTGGTGAATCATCTTCTCTGTTGATTTTACAACCCACACTCATAGGAGTACTAACTAGTTTGCAATCATCCATCTGAAATCTCTTTAGCATCTCCTTAACATACTTTGTTTGTGAAATGAATATTCCTTCCTTATTTTGAAGAATTTTAAGTCCTAAGAAAAATGAAAGCTCTCCTAACATAGACATTTCAAATTCCTTTTTCATTACCTCAGAGAATCATGTGACATGATTTCATTATTACTTCCAAAATGATGTCATCAACATACACAACCACAATCAACAGGTGCTCTTTTTCTTCCTTAATGTACAAGTTATTATCTGTTACACCTTTCCTGAATCCTTGCTCAATCAAATACTTATCCAACCTATTATACCATGCTCTGGGTCTTTTTTTATCCCATATAATCCTTTTTCAACTGCACACATAATCCAAATCATCAGTAAGAGTAAAACCATCGGTTGTTCAATATATACCTCTTCATTCAGGTTCCCATTGAGAAAGTTGACTTCACATCCATTTGATATACTTTGAATCCTTTATGAGATGCATATGCTAAGAAAATTCTAATGGATTCCATCCTAGCCATAGGAGAAAAAATTTCATCAAAATCTACTCCTTCACCTGTGCATAGCCTTTACAAACCAGCCTTGCTTTATTTCTTGTTACTTCTCCTTTTTCATTCAATTTTTTCCTGAAGACCCATTTGGTTCCAATGACATTCTTGTCTTTTGGCCTAGGTACCATCTCCCATGTTTCATTTTTCTCAATTTGGTCTAGTTCTTCATTCATTTACTTTTATCCAATGTTGATCCTTACTTGCCTCCATTACATTCTTTGGTTCTATCTTGGATAAAAGAGCCATATCTTCTTGATTTTGAATATTTTTAGTCTCCTTCTTGTTTGAACACCTGCCTCTTTGTTTCCTATGATTTGGCTTGAAGGATGATCTCTTTTGACTTTCCTGGAAGGTGCTTTGGTGTCAAGTCTCTCTTCTTCTTCACTCTCTTCTTCATGTTCAACTTCTGAAATTTCTTCTTCATTCTGATTTTCAGCAGCTTGTGGAGTTTCATTAGGCTGAATTTTCATCTTCCTTGGGCATGATTCATCCACTATATAACATTTTTCTTTCAACTATTTTGTTTTGGCTCTTGTTATAGCATCTATAAGTTGAACTAATAGCTGAGTATCCTAAAAGATACCTTCATCACATCTAGAGTCAAATTTACCTTGATTTTCTTCATCCCTCTTGATGTAGCATTTGCTCCCAAACACTTTGAGATGCTTCACATTTTAGGTATGCCTTTCCATAGCTCATATGGTGTCTTCTTGTTGTTTATTCTGATTTGAGATCTGTTTAGTATGTATACTATTGTACCCACTACTTCTCTCCAATAACCATCAGATAACTTTTCCTCATTTAGCATGGTTCTAGCCATTTCTTGCATTGTTCTATTCTTTCTTTCAACCACCCCATTTTGTTGAGGTGTTCTTACAGCTGAAAATTGTCTTCTTATCCCATGAGTCTCATAAAAATCATCAAACTCAGCTGACCAAAACTCTCCTCCTCTATCAGACCTTAAGCTCTTTATTTTGCTATTCTTTTCATTTTCAACAAGAGCTTTGAAATCCTTGAACCTTTCAATGCCTCTAATTTTTCTTTCAGAAATGCAACCCATGTCATCCTATTGAAATCATCAATCAAAAACATAAAGTAATTATCTCCCCTGTATACTTTCAGTTCTAGTTGGTCCCACAAGGTCTGTATGAATCAATTCTAAAGGTTGTGTGGTGGAATACTCTTTGCTTTTAAAACTTCTCCTTGTTTTTTTCCCATGGAGGTATGCTTTACATAATTTATCATCTAGTTTTTTTGATCTTAGGCATATTTCTAACACACCCCATAGAACTGATTTTGACAATATTATCAAAATTTAGATGTCCCATTCTTCTGTGCCAAAGCTAGCTCTCATCTACTTTACTTGAAAACATTTTTCTTTGTTTACTTCCTTAAGCACATACATGTTGTTTTTGGTTCTTTTTTATTTTCCTACCACCTTTCTTGTTTTCTCTTTTCTTATGTCACAACCTTTATCATGAAAAACAATAGTATATCTTTTTGCACATTTGACTAACACTCAGGAGATTGTGTTTTAAGCCTTCAACATACAACACATTTTCAGTTATAGTTTTTCCATTATCAAGACTTAACTTACCTTTTCAAAATATTTTCTGATGTGTTGTCCCCAAATTTCACTGTGCTAGATACATTTTCTTCTAAGGAGATAAATTTGCTCTTGTTCCCTATCATGTGGCTAGAACACCCACTATTAATGTACCACTCCATATCTTCACTTCTGTGAATGAAAGGTTGTTTGAGCTATCAATCCTTTCTCTTTAGTGCCTATAGGATCTGATTTGACTTTATAGACATTCCTATTTTATTGTGGAGGTCTTTGATAAAAACTTGGCAACATGCCCATACTTTTGACAATTATAACAAATCAATTCATCCTTGTTTCTTGCATAATAAAATTCATATGCCTACCATAACCTTTGGAATACATCCTACATTTTTCAGCCTTGTGACCAAATTCATTACATGCAAAACAATATCCATAAAATGAATATGCATACCTCATGGCATAGTGTCTCCTTGATATTGTTTCTTCTTGAAATCAACTTTCTTGACTTTAGGGGGTTCTTCATTTGTCTTGGCCATCTTCTTGCTTGTTGATTTGTCATCTTCCTTCTTCTCTTCAAATCCCAAACCATTTTTGTCATTTGCATCATTTTTTCTTTCTTAAAAGATCACTTAAATCAGTAGTGCTCTTTTCAAACTTATGATACATTTTCAATTTTTGTAGAGGTCTGATCTAACTGAGTTTGCAGCTGCTCCATCTCATTTTTGAGCTTCAAATGATCTTCTTATTTGACCTTGAAAGCCTCTTCAATTTTATTTACTTGTGCTTCAAACTCCTTGATTATTTCTTCATGTTCTTGGGCTTCCTTTTTTATGATTTTCTTCAAGAAATCTAATTTTTCCTTCATATTATTTTACCATAATTTTCAATTTTTGGTTTCTCTTCTTTTGATGTTTTATTTCATTTAGAGCACTTATTAATTCAGCCTCAAGATTGACTTTAACTTCTTCTTCATCTGAACTATCATACTAGGTTTGAATTTTTCCTTTAGAATTGCTTGCATCAAATATTT